>CM068365.1:32504693-32672193 GCA_034769755.1 Odontamblyopus lacepedii | reverse complement strand
CACCACATCCTAAAATTTTCACCCCACTCCTCCGGGACAACCACTTCATTTTCCAAATGATCCCACCAGATAGCGGCCCACCTTTCTTGGAATACCTAATCATCTCTACTTTCAAAAAGGACACTTCATTAATCCACTGAGGCTGGAAGGGGCATTTGTTGATTTCCAGTGTAAGAGGAGATGGCGTCTTGCCGCCAGAGAAGTAAACGCCAAAATCTATAATTGAAAAGTTGAATAATGAGGGAAGTCTTCTGGGAGATCGAAGATAGCCACATACAAAGAAACATTAATTGTTTGTGACAACACTTGGACTTGGTTTTAACACAATCTGACCAGAAAGAGATGATTTTATTGGAACTAGAACAGGTGATCTGATTTGTGCTGTTAAACAAGTCACTCATGCACAGGCTGATCAGATGTTTTAAACCAGGGTGAGGCATTCATAAGTGATTTCACTTCAGCTTAAACCCTTTGGTCATAGTTTTATGTGAAATCTTAGTAACAGTCGATTAAATACCTGATTAAGTACATGACTGAAGAAAAATAAACTACAGTCGTCCCTCACTATAATGTGGTTCACCTTTCGTGGTCTCACTGTTTTGCCGTTGTTTTTGTGCAGTTTTGCATGCTTTTATTTTATGAACGTGCATTGTGTTCTGTGTTCTGATTGGCTGAGGGAGAACCCGTGCATTGTGTTCTGCATAACTGAAGGTGGCATGTCCAAGCCACCCCCCCTCCCCGCTCGGGGTTTTAGAGCTTTAAAACATATATTGTATAATAACTGCAAAAACTAAAGCTGACTACTTCGCAGATTTCGCCCACTGCGGGTTATTTTTAGCACGTAACCCCTGTCTTGGACTCGGCCCATTCATTATTAACAAGTCAGTCACATTTTCTTTGTGCTTTGGTAATTGTAAGCAACTTTTTAAATGAATGCCTCTTTACTGTTGACATGGATCAAATTGATTAAAAATTAGGGACAAAAGGGACATGTCTTGTATAAAACTGGGAAAAATTGGTTTTGGGTAAATCTGCTGGGACAGGGGACACAGGGCTCAAAACTGGGACTGTCTCAGGTAAATAGGGACGTCTGGACACCCTACTCATAAAATTATACATAAAATTATATTCACAACAGTTTTTCAGTTAGTCACTCTCACCTTTTTTTGCTGAAAATGTCGTTTCCTCATCACAAACAGACCTGGAGTTGTGTTTTGTTTCATTCACACGTTTAACACACAAACCTGCACATTTAGGCTTTAGAAGTTCTTCTGTCAAACTGATAACACGCTGTCCCACCTTGTGATGTCATGTGCTAACAGAAGGAGAGCGCTACTATATTTTTAAATTCCATATGCCTTCACTAGAATCATTTGGAATGTATTAATTTAAATCCTGGCATGGCCAATCTCTACTGAATTAAATGTACAATGGAGCCGTTAACTAGAAAACTACCGCTTCATGACATCACAAGGTGGAACAGAGCATTTTGAGCATAATAAAGGATTACTCAGATGTGTAAATTAACCAAAACTAACTCCAGATACGTTTTCAGTGAGGTAATAACATGTCTAAAAGCTCACAAGAGTAAACTCAGCAGAATATAGAACCTTTAAACCAAGCAAGTGTCAGAACCCCCATTAGAAAAGTAACACAGTGCACCTTTAAAAATAGAACAAAAGGAAGCAGCCAAAAAACACATCCCAATGTTTCTCCTCACAATAATCATAACAGGAGCTTGGACGTGGACACGGCGCGATGCTGACCCAGCTGTCCGCTCCACCTCCAGATCCACGCGGAATCTCTGGAATCCTTCTGGGCTGGGGTGCTGCTGCCGGGGTCCAAACCTCACATTCTGCCTTTCCTCGCCGACCTTTTTACAGTTTCACTATTTGGATTGGTGACCGTAATGCACCAGGAATGTTAGTAGTAGCACTTTTGTGGATCGCTCTCACAAAATCAACACCGAAGTAAAACAATGTCAGCAGCACATGGCTCAAACTCTATTACCTACTAGTTGAGAGAATGTTGCTGTAAAGGTGCACTGTGTAACATTTTGGGAGGACGGTACGCCACCTGTTTGACTCCATGGAGATGAGATTGCTTTGCCTAGAATGTTTCACAGTATATGACGCTATTTTCTGATCCATTTTCTCATCTATTTTCTGATCTATGTTATAATGTTGTTTCCTCATCATAAATCTACCTGGAGTTGTATTTTCTTTCATTCAGATCCTGCAGATTTAGGCTGAGTTCTTCTCTCAAACACTGTGAAGTGCTCCTCTGTGTTTTTAAATTCTATACACCTTCACTAGATTTGGATCATTTTACTGTAAGTGGCAATCTACTGACAAAAGGTAAAAAGGAGTTGTTAACCTGAAAACTATGACTTTGTGACATCACAAGGTGGAACAGAGCATTTTGGCCTGATGTAGACAGACTAACAATAAAGATCAGATCAGAAAATAGCATAAAACAGGCCCTTTAACCTGTCATTCCTCCAATGTGCATCATGATTTTACTTAACCAACCATTCCCAACATACTTCTATATAGAAAAAAAGTACAGTGTTAAATTTGACTCTCACAGTGTCAATTTTAACATTTTTTCAGGGTTTATATGAGTCCAATCTGTTCTAGAGTTAATTTAACATTTTTGGAAATGTGATTTAAGTAAAACTGGATGAAAGTTCCTGTTTAACTCCAAAATGAGGAGTTATATTAACGTTTTGAGAGTAAACAAATAACACTTTGTAGGGTTATCCTGATTTAGCTGAACAACACACAGAGGTGTTTTATTTTTACACTTTATTTAATTAAATTAACTTAATTTAAGATTAAATTCTGTACAAAACTGGTTCAAACTGGTCTTCTCTCACAGGAGTTTGAAGTGGTGGGTGGGAGGGGCCAAATGAACACTAAGGGAAGTTGAATTAACACTAAAGGAAGTTGAATTAACACTAGGGGAAGTTGTATTAACACTAGTGGAAGTTGAATTAACTTCAGTCATATCAACTTTGGCAAATAACCACAACTCAAACCTCCATTTAACTCTCAAATAGTTAAAATAACACTTTTTGTATTAAAAACAATTCTGAAATATTTTGTCCTGAAGTTTTAACTCTCCAGTTTTTGCTGTGCACCACCATCTAAATGATTAAACTTGAACTGCACTGTGTAACTTGTCTGCTGGAGGGTCCGTCACCAGCTTGTCTCCATGGAGATGTGCCAAGAATGTTCCACAGTATGGCCACAAACTTATGAATCCCCATAGAGACTTGCAAGCTCAATGACAGGTCAGGTTTGTGGAGAGGCAACCCCCCTAACAGTAAGAATGCATGTTTTTTTCTGATACTTTTAAGCAGTAAATACCACCGGCACTGCACATTTCTCTGATCTGACCAAGATTTTAAAAACTTCTATCAGGTTATTCATCTTGTTTTCAGATTTATGATCTACTTACTACTTCTGGTTCTGCTTCATTCTAGTCTAGAGGGAGTTTATTTTAAGATAATTTGTCAAGTTGAATTATTTTGCTGCACGGACAGATCATTTCACTACATTTAACTCATTTTCTGATAGATTTAAGTGTTTATATCTTAATTTTGGCCAGCGCTTTTTTTACCAGACAGCTTAGTTTAAAACCTGTGGACAATTTAAACTGAGACATTAACATCTGCACAGTTATACAATGCACCTTTAAAAAGACCTATAGCTTGTTTTGATGTCACCTGAAACCCAGTAAAACGCCAAATATGAAAAATCCATGAAAGAGTTGGTTTAAATGGTGCGGCGCTTGATTAAAATAAGGAGGATTAGCGGTAGCGACGGCAGGGACAGGCCTTACTCTGTGGGGCTCTTAATGTGACAGTAATTGCTTCTTAGTCTGTCAAAGGATCCAGAGAAGAGCCAGAGAGACAGAGGCAGAAGAGCCCCGGCGCTGACAGAGGGCAGTAATGGCCGCCGATGGAATGCCTATACCCATAATCCTCCTCTGTCTCCGCTGACAGATCCTCTTGACCTCTGACCTCCGCATGTAAAGAACGGAGAGAGAGGAAGTCACAACTTAATGAAATTACCTGGTGGTTAGCACTTGTTTAAGAGCGCGCGGTGCTTGGCTCGGGCTGCTATTGTGTTTTTTTTGCTTTTGGTTTTTGTTGTGGAGATTATTCGACTCAAAAACTAACCCCTTACCAAGTTAATTAGATAAATGCATGGTTCGTTCAATGCCATACTTTGGAACGTTCTAGAAAAAGCAATAACAATTCCATGGAAACTATAAGAAACGTTACAAACAGCGCCATTAAATGTTTCTCACTTGAATGCATTTTTTTGGGAATCTTCACGGAGATGTTATAGCTTTGTCTGAAATGTTTCACAGTGAATCAGAATGTCTAGAATTTTCTGCATATTCCTGAGCTACAAAACTATCTGTAACTAAATAAATGTAAAGTGGAGCTGTTTAATGTCATACTGTGGAACATTTCAGGTAGAGCACTGACATATCCATGGAAACAAGCAGGTGATAGACCCCCCCAACCAAAACGTTACACAGTGCTTCATGTAATTTTAACCTAAAGGTGCATTGTGTACCTTTTCAAATGCTTTTCTCCATGGACATCTTATTGCTTTGTCTGAAATGTTTCACAGTATGGCATTAAACCTTTCTATCTTCATGGAGATCAAACCAAACCAAGTTACAGGTCAGATCTGTGAAGAGGCGACCCCGCTCACAGTCAGAATGTCTGGTTTTCTAAGTATTTTTGAGCCATAAAACCACCTGTAATTGAGTAAACGTAAGCTTAGATGTTTAATGTCACACTGTGGAACATTCTAGGCAGAGGAATGACATCTCCAGAGAAATAAGCAGATGACGGACCCCCAACCAACTCCAAAGCGGCCGCCATTTGTACGTGTTTCTTGTTTAATGTCTTTACCCGACAGAGGCTGGTGTTGTGTTTACGAAGGTTATACGAAGCTTTATGTCTGTTTTAAATTGGCGTTTTACTATTTGAAATAATGCAGTGAAGGTTGTTACGGCAACCTTGGCTGTCTAGAAAGGTCAATAATAAATAAAATGTAATGCCGTTTGCTCTGCGGTTGGAATGCCTGTGTTCATACTTCGCAGTGACGTCATGCTAGGGGTGGATTTCTATGTATTTCTATGGAGGAATGTTCAGTTACCATGGTTACACAGTGTACACATTAGCAATAACTATACCAAAATGTTTTAGATTGTCTGAAAAATACAAAATGGTTGTAAAGAACTAAATTTTTCAGGAGTCTGTGATCAATACGAGCATTCATGGTCCTGCTCGTGATCGGCTGACTCTGCATCGACAGCTTTCAAAAATTCTTCTCGATTTTTATTTTATGAACTTTTTAGAATTTTTGTAACATTTAACCTAGTTCCACTTTTGCATCTTGGGCTCTGATTGGTCAGGACTGTACATTTCTGATGTCACGCAGTGGGCGGGGCTAGGCCAGAATACAGAAAGTAATGCAAAAAACAAAACAGAAAAAAAAAACAAAAAAAACGTTTTGGGCATTTCGTGCCAACGAGCACAGGCCACTGAAAACAACACGACGCTATCCAGAGCCACGAGCTGGAAGGTGATGGGTGCTTCTGCCAGAGTCTAAATCTGGAGGTTTCTCTCCAAACTGTGCCCCGTCTTATGCTGTATGGACACAGTTTGCAGTTATATAAATAGCTGTTTTTCTTTCATGAAGCTACATTATTCCCTGATTGTGGGAAAGATGGACGGGCGTGGGCAGAGCTGTTTTTTTAGTTTTTGTTTTTCCTCGAGTGATGCAGAAAAGAGGGTCCCACTGTCTGTGTAAATGTTCATGTATCTTAGCTTCCTCCAGATCTTAACACACTCCCATGGCAATAATAATAAACCTTAGGTTCAGATTGTACAAATGTGCTGTTTCTACATCATTCCAACATGTCTAAATTCTCAGAACCTGGTCCAACTCTAATGCTGCTTGCTGAAGCCGGGTGGACTGGTGCTTTGGAGGTGCACTGGGCTCCATATTTCAGCAGTGAGCTGTGCCTGAGACTGGGTTCGGAGCTGTCAGGAGTTTGTCATCATGTCTCTCTGCCTTGTCATCGGCCTTATCTGATCACTCTGTGCTACTCTGCATGTTCTACTCCCTCATGGCTCTTCACACTCCCCCCTCAGCCCTGCACAAGGGAGGGCCTCCACTGAGAAACTATGTGTGGATTTACTATGCCTCTTGTTGAATATATGTGGGTTTTATCTTTGCACTATAATTTAACCAGGGCTCTTAGTTGTTTTCTAAGTTGCGGGAAAACTAGGTCTCAGTTAGGATTAGAATTTATGAGATTTGCAATGTTATTTTGACTTTCAATGGCCCATATTACACTGTTTTAGTCAATATTCTAATGTTGTTTCTTCATCCCAAGCAGACCTGGAGTTGTGTTTTGTTTCTTTCACACACGTTTAACACACAAACCCTGCAGTCCAAGAGCATAACATCTAAATGTTATGCTCTTAAACTGAAAACACTATGTTCCACCTTGTGATGTCATGTGCTCCACTGTGTTTTTAAACTCCATACACCTTCACTAGAACCATTTGGATGATTTCAGCCCTGAAATTGCCAAACATGTGTGAATGAGACAAAACACAACTCCAGATATGTTTTTAGGAGGTAATAACTTTCTAATATGGCTTAAAGCTCACAAGAGTCAAGCTTGCATAAAATAGGACCTGTAAAATAAAATGCATTGCTCTGTTCCACCTTGTGATGTCACGAAGCAGTCCTTTTCAAGTTCACAGCTCTTTTAACCTTTTGTTCTGTAGAGATTGGTGTAAAGGTGTATGAACAGAGTGTTTTCTGTCTAAGAGAAGAACTCAGCCTAATGCTGCGTGCTGTTGGTTGTTGGAAGTCGGTAAATCCGAGCCAGGTCTCCCGATATCTGATGTAAATGCATTCCATTGCAACAGTCGGGAAAATATGGATGCCTGATAAAGTTTTATGTTTATTTTGTTCACTAATGTAGATAACGCTAGCTCCTGCTAATATATAGAGTCTGTTAGCTAATGTTAGCTGTCTGCGACTCAGTTATTGTAGTTTGACTATTATGTGTTCAGACATCCATCCGACTCAGTCTGCTCTGGACTAGCCCGAGTTTGTGTTTCGGAACTCCGAGTTGATTGCACTTTCCCGAGGTGGAGATCAGTTAGCTCAATGTAATTCTAAAACGTTCTATGAAAAACAATAACACTTCCATGGAAACTACCAGAAAAGTTACAAAGTGCGCATTTAAATGTTTCTCAACACATTTTTTTGGTATCGTCATGGAGATGTTATTGCTTTGTCTGAAATGTTTCACAGTGTCTTCATGGAGACCAAACCAGACCAAGTTGCAGGTCAGATCTGCGGAGAGGTGACCCCGCACACAGTCAGAATATCTAGAATTTTCTGCATTTTCCTGAGCTACAAAACTATCCGTAACTGAATAAATGTAAAGTGGAGCTGTTTCATGTCATACTGTGGAACATTTCAGGTAGGGCACTGGTATATCCATAGAAACATTGATTGGCCGAGTTCCGAGCACAATAGAACGCAGTGTAAATACGCTGGGTTTATGTGTTCAACATGTGTGAATGAAACTAAACACAACTCCAGGTCTGTTTGTGATGAGGAAACAACACCACAGATCCATAGAACAGAAAATAGCGTTATATGGACCTCTTAAATTTCCGTGTACAGTCCAGTAACTCCAGTTCAAACGCTGTAGGTCTCACTGTGTATACGTTCCTACATGTTTTGCATTCATGTTCCTCCTGAAGCAGGCCCAGCGCATTGACAGTCTGTTTGACAAACATGCAATCACCCTAGTTACAGACAGCCCCTTTACTTAGAGTGTGCAGTGTGAATTATAGCCGCGATGGAAAGCTCGGAATTATGGGTAAGTGCTCCTTGTGCAGAGAAAGACCCAGAAGAGGCGGAGTGCAGATCTCCTCCGTGCATTTATGCCACATGAGTCCTGCTGACAGAGAATTGGCTGGCGGAATAACACAAAGCTAACCCAAATACAGCAGCGTAGGGTCAGGCAGTGCACGCGAGCCACACCGCGGAGCTCTCACCGACCGACCAACCGAGCCACCGACCGACCAAGAAAACTGGCTATCCGCGCATGGACTCGGGCTCTAAACAAGCGCTTGGAAAACAGCATTGCAGGCATTCCAACTTAATTGTACATTTGTCCTGTTTCAAAGGGAAGAAGCGTTAGGGCGAATATGTCCTGTCACGATACCAAAATTTCAAACCAAATTTTCAAAAATACTAAGGAAAAGGTTTTATATTTGATAGCAATTTCAATATCACACTGGGATTTTTTCAATGCTAAACAAATGCACTATGAAACCTGCTGTGGGGATGTTACTGTGTTGCTTAAAATGTTCCACAGTATGGCATTAAACCATGTATCTTCATGCAGACAAGCAGATTATAGTGCTGGGCCAGGGCAGTTCAGAATAATAATGCATGTTTTATTTATTTTCTTTATTATTTTTAACAGTAACGACACCTGCAACGGAATAAATGCAAGATATGTCAGTTTAATGCCATGCTGTGGAACATTCCAGAACTTCTCCATTGACAAGTAGGCACAATGGAGAAAAAAACAATATCTAGGTAAGTTAAAATGACTAAAATTAAGAAAATGTGACTTTATTTGAGTAGATTCAACTTGACAAGTAAAATTATCGACCAATGGAATAAGAATGGAATTTTTTCTTAATTCAAGCAACGTTTGATTTTGTTTCTTATTTTAAGTATGAAAAGTTGTTGTTTTTCTTATTTTAAGTATAGCGAGATGTATTTTCATATTTTAAGTACAAAAAGTCAAGTGAAATTTACTCAAAATTTACTCAAATTATGATAAAACTTTCTTAATTCATCTTAACTTGGCTAGATTTTTGTTTTTTGCACTTTTTCATACTGTAAAACATTCTGAAAAAGTACAACTTTTGTATAATCATGTGTCTTTTACTAGATTAAAACCTTTCTCAAACTATCCAGGACAGGTCCTACTGTTCAAATGAGTAGTGTAGTTTTGATACTAGTTTCCGTATCCGTGCAAGTATTTATTTTATTACCAAACACAGCCTTTGCAAAGAATCTGTAGCTATAGCGATAGGACTTTAGCATCTGTCCTCTGCCTCCTGAGGGCTATTTAAAGGTACAGTAGTCTGTATTTTCCGCCGCACAGAGAGGCACCCACCCTTCCGCCTGCTCCATATTGGAACCAGATGCTGCTGGATGCAAGGCCCCACTAATTTAAGTGGACAGGGCAAATGGAAGCCACTGGCCCTGCATGCATACCACCCCCTGTTGGCTCTGGTGTAATGAAACTCTCAGCAGTGTGGAGTAAAGGGTCCACTCAGTAATACACTGTCCTGGTGTGTGTGCGCGGTGATACAGCACGTACATGCACTTACATCTGGTGCTGGGCTTTTAAGAAGATTATATTTAGGACCAGATCCAGATTTGTGGATTTAATACAATTGAAATGGAGTCTTTAAAAGTCCTATATTACACACATAATAATAATAATAATAATAATAATAATAATAATAATAATAATAATAATAATAATAATAATAATAATAATAATAATAATACTATTACTACATCTACATTTTGTAAGGCGACCTTGGGTGTCCAGAAAAACGGCTAATAAATATTGTAAAAATTGTATTTAGTATTGTATTTTATTAGTATTTGTCATTTTAATATTTACTAATGTGTTAGACAGTATTTGAATTGATTTGTTTGTATATAATTGACCTCCATTAGCTATTTTCCCTGGAGACATTTGTATGTTGCATGTTCTGAGTTGATGGGGGAAACCGGAGCCCAGAGGAAACCCATCCAGACACAGGAAGAACATGCAAACTCCACATAGAAAGGCCCGGACAGTGCAGTTATGGTCTGGTGCTGTGGTGAATTGGAAATTGACTCTTGTGAGCTTTAAATCATGTTTTAACGCTGTTGACTCAAAAATATTTCATTCACACATGTTTGGATAATCCTTTATTATTAGTCTGTCGAAATTTCAAAAGCTCAAAATGCTCTGTTCCACCTTATGATGTCATGAAGCGGTAATCTTTAAGTTTACAGCTAACTTTAGAGGCAATTTCAGGGCTGAAAGTGTCTATATGTTTCTAGTGAAGGTGTATGGAGTTTAAAAACCGTGGAGCACTTCCTGTATTACCATGTGACATCACAAGGTGGACCAGAGTGTTTTCTGTTTGAGTGAAGAACTCAGCCTAAACATACAGGATTTGTGTGTTAAACATGTGTGAATTAACCTAATAATAATAATCATATTCATAATATAGGCCCTTTAAAGCTGCACTATGTAACTTTGTACTGCAGTATATGCCACATACCTGTCTCCAGATGCCACTGCTCTGTCTGGAATGTTCCACAGTATGACATTAAACAGCTCTGCTTTACATTTATTCAATTACAGGTACTTTTATTTGTCAAAAATACCTTGAAAAACAGACGTTCTGACTGTGAGCGGGGTCTCCTCTCCACGGATCTGACCTGTAACTCGGTCTAGGTTGGTGTCTATAAAGATAAAAAGGTTTACTGTGAAACATGCCAGATAAAGCAATAACATCTCCATGGAAACAAGCATTTAACAGATCCTCCACCAGAAAAGTACTTCTTCCACCACTGTAAATGTATTAAAATTGCACAACCTTCTCTCCCTGTATGTTTTTGTCTTTTGTCCAAGTTAAATAGACGACGACAGGACAGTTTCTTCATTTATTGTAACACTTGGACTCCAGAGACACAACCTGATATTTTTGCACAGGTTGTTTGGCTCCTTTGTCCTTTTAAATTTACTACACTCTTAATTCCTTCGCAAATATGGAAAGACGGGAATGATTTCTAGCCCGAGACTGAGGAGAGACGCATTACTCAAAAGCGCTCGACTCGCTTCTTTCTTGCGCGTTTTGAATTTTCTTAAGCCCGTGTGCTCTTTCTGGTCACCTGGTCTCCCCGCCCTGATGTGAGACTAAGCTTGAAACTCTATCCCTCCATAAATACACTATGGCAGCTCCTAGCAACCGTGAGAGTTACTGTGTAGCTTGAGTCCAGGATAGTTCACAGCAACAAGCAGCACCGTCCAGAGACTTTACATTGGCAATAAAGCTATAGCTAACTCAACTAATATAAAAAAACAAACAAAAACTCAACGGTCCTACATTCTGCAAAATTGTCTTGCTTTTAGCCATGTTATAATGTTTTCAGGGTAGCCGCAGGGTCTTAAAAGTCTTAAAAAGGTCTTAAATTCCATGTTCCTAAATTAAGGCCTGAAAAAGTCTTAAATTATGTTATTTTTTTCACAAAAGTCTTAAATTTCATTAACCAATTTTTTTGTAAACTCACCGGGCTGCAGTGCAATATGAGACAAGACAATGTGAACGTTTAGTTTGTCTTGTTAGAATGTTTTAAATGATTTTTGGCCATTTTACAGCAACACATATGACTATAAATGAGTTCTGAATGAGATTTGATTGTAAAACTATTTTTGTTATTTAAAGCAGTGAGTAATGGTCATTATTAGAATTGGATCTGGTGTTTTTTGCTGCATAATGGGTGCAAAAAGGTCTTTAAAAAGTCTTACATTTGGGGTAGTCAAACCTGGGGATACACTGTTTTTTTTTATTTTAACACTTTTTATTAGTGTGTAACAACATCCAATTCACAACGAGTCATCACAGTATAAACCTCACAGTACAATATTTATTACAATATCGTGGGAAAGCTCACAATATTACGATATTCTACATAATAAAAAGACTGACATTCTAAAATGCTTTGACCAGTCATTTGGTGCAACATTTATTGTCATAGGGATGGAACGATATCCAAATCTCGATATACGATGTACGATATTTTTACGATAACTTCCTGGGACCCAAATAAACAAAGTGTATTGCAATATACACGGCACGGTGGCTGAGTGGCAACACTCAGGCCTCACAGCAAGAAGGTTGCGGGTTCGATCCCCGGGTCGCCCAGGCCTTTCTGTGTGGAGTTCGCATGTTCTGGATGTGTTTCCTCCGGGTGCTCCGGTTTCCCCCATCAACTCAAAACATGCCCGCACCCTATGAACTAACATCAAGGACCATGACGCCCACCCTCCTGTGGGCTCACCACCCGCAGAGGGGTTCATAGGGGGGGTCAGGTGCTATGAGGATTGGGCATCAACCGGTTAACTCAGTGTCCACTATAAAGGACACAAATGAATGTAGCGGGTCTCATGAGAATAAACATCTCACTGTACCAGATTTATTGCAATATAAAACTGTGAATCTGCTCCTTTTTCCTCTAAAAATGCTTCACAAGACTTACTCTAAAGAATGAAGATTTCAAAGTGCTATTTCTTCATGTAGTCTGCACTGAACAAAGGATCATGGTCTATGTAGTTCCCTCTGTTTTTAGCTATTTCTGCATCAGAATTATTCATTTAAGCAGAGACAGGATTCGATATATTGTGATGGCCCATTTATATTACAGTTTGCACAGGCTTTAAAAGGCCCGTGTTACATTATTTTCTTATCTATGTTAGAATGTTGTTTCCTCATCACAAACTTCCCTGGAGTTGTGTTTTGAAGACCTTAGCCTAAATATGCAGGATTTGTATGTGAATGAAAATTCACATACAAATCCTGCATATTTAGGCTAAGGTCTTCATTCACACAGAAAACATGCTGTTCCACCTTGTGATGTCATATGGTAATGCAGGAATTTTGCATTTTTATTGCTACTTATTTAGAGGTTTATTACCATTGTTATGTATGTTTTGCTCTTTATTATTGTATTATTGTAATATAATGCAATATGCAAGCTACTGTGTCCAAGTTATTTCCCTTGTGGATAAAGTCTAAGCCTAAGGAAGTGCTCCACTGTGTTTTTACACTCCATACACCTTCACTAGAATCATTTGGATCATTTCCACGATAACCTTCCTAATCTCTACTGAAAAAAAACTTGCAAACTACTGTTCCATGACATCACGAGGTGGAACAGAGCATTTTGAGCTTTGGAGATGTAGCCAGACTAATAATAAAGGATTATCCAAACATGTGAATGAAGCAACAGCCGAAACACAACTCCAGGACTGTTTTTGATGAATTAACAACATTACAACAGGCCTTAAAGCTCAGAAGAGTCAGTTTTGGCTGAATATAGGATATAATACATACCTTTAGTATTTCTTTCTATCAGCTTTAGCCCACGTGAACTTACCCTGAGGTCCTTAACATGTGCAAGGTGTCGTCTGTGCCTGTGTCTGTCCTCTCTAGAGTCTCTTCTGTCTGAGAGGTGACAGGTAATTAAGACAAAGAGGACAGAGGAGTTATGGCTGCATGGGAAGCAATTTGAAACGTCGCGCAAAGACGATGGAGCCAAAGCCATAGTGGTTAATTGCTACGAGACCAAACCACATGCAGCGCTTTTCCAGGGTCTGACTGGGCCTGGAGTGAATGTGATGGTTGTTTTGTGTCCAGAGAGAATTTATTGTTGCTCATTTCAGAGTCGTCATTATACAAAAGACGCTTTATCTGGTGCAAAATAAGATAGTCTGAAGTTAAAGCCACACCCGGTCACTTTTGAGGTAGAAATACTGTAGACTAAAATAAAAGCATTTTTTATTTTTTTTATTTTATTTTTTTGCTGCACTGAAATATTAAAACATACTAAACATACTGATACTAATATTAAACCAGACCGGACTCCTGTATAGAAAGAGACATGCCCATACATATTTAACTTTTTAGCCAAAAATACATGAAAATAAAAGCTTTTTTTTCATTTTGGATGCACTGAAATACTAAGAAATATTAAGCCAGACCAGACTTCTGTACCTCCTCCCGTAAAGAAATGGTAGGATGTAACATTTTAGCCAAAAATAGATAAAAGAGAAAAGCATCTTTACTCTGAGTGGACATCATCTCCCCAAAATGGATTATGGAGAAGCACCATCTCCTGTTTGTTTCCTCGGAAATGTTGTTCCAGTGGCTGTAATATTTTAGCCTGATTCATCAGTCGGTTTCACTTGGTGGAAACCGTCTGACCTCGCAGCTTTAGGATTCGTTCGCTCGACGGTAGGCGGGTACTTTTTGTATTTAACCAATCGCTGCTGTTTGGTGGTGACGTATGGAATGCGCCGGAACGCTCAGTGGTGTCAAAGTAATCCCGGCACAACAGCAAATCCCGCAGGAAGAAGGACAATAACGTCTTTCCCCTTGATAAAATTCACCAAACATTCTCTTTGTTCCGGCTTTGAATCCCCGATGTCGGGAATCGTGGCCAACACAAAATGTCTGTCTTCGTCTCCATCCATCTGGTCAAAAAGAACCCAGACAGGAGCTTGAGTTGGACGTCATCGCTTCAGTGCACTTCACTGATTGGCCGGTGCACCAACTACAGCTTCTGAGGTTCTTGCAAAACCGTCTAGTGTATTCTGATTCCTGACCTAGTCGCTGGAGAGAAATGAAATTGAGCGGAGGAACTAGGTGGCGCCAACCTGGCCAATAATATTCCCCAGAATGGCATAAAACTCCCATATCTCCATGGATAATAAAGTATGATTTTATTTTTTGAGTCATATTTTAAGTTGATGTGGCGAACAAGAAACCCAGTGAAACACAGGGAGAACATGCAAGATCTACACAGAAAGGCCTGGGAATATAACCTGCAATTATTGACCATTTCCTTTACCCCACATGCAGGTTTATTTCAAAAACGTAAAAAAAAAAAAAAAAAGTTTATCGTCAAATTTTCTTTAAATTCAAATTAAAGGTCTTATAGTACACAAAAGTGATTCTTCTGAGCTTTAAATCATGTTGTTACCTCATCAAAAACATACCCAGAGATGAGTTTTCTTCATGTGTTTACATCTCCAAAGCTCAAAATGCTGCTCTGTTCCACCTTATGATGTCATGAAGTGGTAGTTTTCAAGTTAACAGCTCCTTTTTACCTGTTGTTCAGTAGAGATTGGCAATTCCAGGGCTGAAGTGAATGATTCTAATGAAGGTGCATGAAGTTTAAAAACACAGTGGAGCGCTTCATGTATCACCGCATGACATCACAAGGTGGAACAGAGTGTTCTCAGTTTGAGAGAAGTACTCATCCTAAATATGCAGTTTAAAAAGTGTGAATGAAACAAACAAAAAAAAACAACTCCAGGTCTGTTTGTGATGAGGAAACAACATTAGAACAAATCTGAAACAGTGTAATCCGGGCCCTTTGAGCGAAATCGTCTTAAAATCCGTCCAAAACATCGTAAATCAAGTCACTTTTCGTCTAACCTTTCAAGTCTAAGTAGCCTGAATGCTCAAACACAGATTAAAATTCTGAATATGTTTTAAATCATCGTAGAGAGGCTGTTTTTGCTTTGTTCTGACAGTTGGATCCTCGCACCTCTCGTCTCGTCCCTCGGGATTTGGTGTTCGCTAACTGTGAAGAGAAAACTTGCAGATTGCACCGGACATTTCCTCTTTGATAGCCGCTGTTTGTTTAGCTGGACTTGCTTGACCTGTTTTGACCCATCTCCTCCAGCTCTGAGCTCACAGTCAGAGCTCTCCACTGCTCCACTTTTTACGACAAGGTTCCCCCTCTGTACTGAATTATGTGCATCTTAAAGGGGCCACATTACATTACCTTTTCTGATCTGGGTTCTAATATTGTTTCCTCAGCACAAACAGACCCAGAGTTGTGTTTTGGTTTAACTCACACACTTTGTATACTTAGGCTTAGGAGTTGTCTTTCTTCAGCCACTCTGTTCCACCTTGTGATGTAATTTTTTTAATACAGGAAGTGCTCCGCTGTATTTTAAAACTCCACACACCTTCACTAGAATCATTTGGATCCATTCAGACCTGAAATTACAATCTCTACTGAGCTAAAGGTGAAAGGCAGCTCTTGAAAACTGCCAGATGAATAAAAATGAATTACTCAAACATGTGTAAATTAGTCAGGTGCTATGAGGATTGGGCAGCACGCTGCCCCTGCGACCCAGCCGGATTAAGCGGGAGAAGATGGATGGATGGATGGATGGATGGATGGATGTGTAAATTAGCGTTGGGACATTAACACGTTCATTATGATAAATTAATTACAGAGAAAATAAGGCATTAAAAATATAAATCCATTTTATTGCAGTTTGCCAGACAATGCAGAACTTTTGTCAGTGCATCATTTTGTGGTACGTCACTCATACTGACACACACACACATATCTGACTAACAATCCATCACAGCAAAAAAGGCCTATCAAAAATAAGAAAAAAACACAAATTTTGAGGTAAAAATGCCCTATTTTAAGTGAAATTCTCTGCCAGTGCAGTAAGAAATTTTCACTTAGAGAATTTTCTTAAAACAAGACGAAATATGAATCTTCTTCTTAGCAGAAAACACTAGTTTCAAGTATTTATGGCAAGATTTTTCACCTTATTGGTTTGAGAAGGAAGATAAAGAGGCTTAACCTGGACTGAGTTAAGATAAAAAGTGCTTAGAATAAGGTGTAATATCGAGATAAGATAAATCAGGATGGAATACCTTGAAACAAGTTAAAATATTCATCTTATCAAGTAAAAAAAATCTTAAGATTGATCTTTTAAGATGAATCTGCTTAATTCAAGTCAGTTTAACTATGCTAAAAAATTGTTGTTTGCAGTGATGACCGTGACATGAAAGTGCTCTGGGTCTGCTGGACGCTACATTTCTATTCAAAAAACGACCCGGTGGAAGTGTGGACAAAGGCCTCGTTCATTACAAACTGTGCAGGAAAGAGTTTGCATATCACAGCACCTCAGCCCTAAGAGAACATTTAAATGCAAAACATGTGACATCAGCACAGAACCTGCTGGAGCTGTTGGAGGGAGCAGGTCTGGTCTGAGTACAAACAAGAGGCATCAGCACCCAAACTCCAAAATGAGTCCTCTGAAAGTCATTTACATAAAGTTTCTTTTGGGGCCAATATTGTTATACGATTAATTGAGATGAATTAATTACAAAGCCTTTAATTAATTACATAATTTTTTCAAGTTCCACCCCTAGTGTAAATAAAATAAAAAACTCCAGTATATTTTGAGAAGGAAGAAGTGCTCCACTGTGTTTTTAAACTCCATACACCTTCACTAGAAACATTTGCCCTGAAGGTAGCTGTTAACTTGAAAATGAATGCTTCGTGACATCATAAGGTGGAACAGAGTATTTTGAGTAGGGTCTGACCGATATGGATTTTGTTGCAGTCAATATGATACCGATAAAATGGGAGTTGGAGCTGCCGATATCATCACTGATATATTTATGACATAAAAATTCACTGTAAATCTTCAATTGTTTATAAAACGTAGGTTTGGCCCTATTGGATTTTCAATTAGGTTTATTTAAGCAACATTTATTGTTCTTCTGCCTCTTTATGTCATAGACAGTAAAGACAGTAGTTCGGCCGAATGGCATTTTTGTATGATATTCTAGCCAGTAAAGAAAGTACTGTAAGTAAACTGCCGCTTTTAGCAGTAAATGCATGTGCGCCGCGGTAATTAATGATCTGTTAAATGCTGATAACTCACACTTCTATTCACGGCTCATTTCCACATCAGTGCATGTCCATTAACATATATACGGCCACTATAGTCACTTTACAGGCGCTAATAGAAGAGAAAACAGCATGTTTATGTGTGCGAGCTACAGCAGCTAATCGCTAACCAATGAGAAAGAACCAAAACGAGCTTCAAAACCGACACATTTCAACACTCAGCCTCACACAGGCTCCTCTCAGATCACAAGTCTGCACTAAGAACTGTCCTTTAATCCAGACTCACACTGAGCGTCCGGAAAAAGCAGAGAATCTCAGTGCTGCGCACACATAGACATATACTGTATGTGCGCACATGGATCTACAGCTGCAGCTGTAAACAAAGTGCACATGGTGATGCGTTCAGGGGCGGGACGGACGCAGACAAATGACTCCTCAGATAAATCCTTATGCAGCGCCACAGATCAGGACATTTATCTGTCTGTAAATTGGAGTAAATGGGCAGAATAAAGAGAGTCTGAGCTTTAGAACAAGGTAAAACATGTCCATGTGGAATATTGGCCCATATTGGAAAGATTTAGGCTGATAGCCGATATGTTTCCAAGAGACCATATCAGATGATATATCGGCCAACCGATATATCGGTCGGGCCCTAATTTTGAGCATGTAGACAGTCTAATAATAAAGGATTACTCAAACATGTGTATATGAAACAAACAACTCCAGGTCTGTTTTTAAGGCATTTTACCATGACTTAAAGCTCACAAGAGTTTATTTTGCATAATGTACGATCTTTAAAATAAACCTGCAAATGTGGTAAGTGAAACAATCAGTGGTTGCAGGTTCAATTCCCAGGAAAGTTGAGGCCTTTCTGTGTACACTTTGCACGTTCTCCCAGTGTCTCGGTGGGTTTCTGGTTCACCACAACGCAGGATTTCTCAAACACGTGTGAATGAAACAAAACACAACTCCAGGTATGTCTTTAAGGAACATAACTTCAAGCTCACAAGAGTCGATTTTGTGTAATATCAGACGTTTCATGATTGTGACTTGAAGAAACAGCCCATCACGGAGGTTTTTCTTTGTCGGTGGAGGTGCCTGTGGCTGTGATTAGGCCTTGTTTTCTCTATCCCCCTGGTGTTTTAAACTGCGCTCGATGTCACTGCTATGGGAGGAATGCCTGAGCCAGAAAGGCCAAGAGGGGGTCACGGCGAGGATGTAAACATAAACATTTTCTTTCTTAAAAGGATTTGAAGTAAAAATCTGTATAAGCACAAACCCTGACGGCAAACTCAACAGCTGGCCCCAGGCTCAGACCTATGTCGAGCGTTCCTTTGCCTAATCCACCGTTTAAAAGCATTTGTGTGGTTCAAACTCACCTTAGATCAGCAGGCTTAGTCAGCATCGGGCTGTTGTAGCGTGGAGGATTGGGGGGAAAGGGGGTGTTTAGCTCCAGATCTGTATCAGAGCAGAGTTTAGGCTTTTCTGGAAGTCTGCTGCAGTGGTCCGAGGACAATAGAGCTTTTGTACATCGCTGATTCACACATCTACTCATAACAAACACGGTAAACGGTGACGTCACAGCGGGAGGTGGAGGGTCAGTTCAATCCTGATTTTCTGTCAGCGTTTAGACCCAACACACCACACCAAAACTGGGACTAAACACGGAACTGAACCTGGACTAGGACCTTTTACTTTTTGTTCAGTAGAGATTGGCAAGTCTAGGGCTGAAACGATCCATATGATTCTAGTGAAGGGGTGTGGAGTTTAAAAACACAGTGGAGCCTACCATATTCAAAACCCGAACTAAACCCAGAACTAAAATTGGATAAGGTCATGACCAAAACTGGATGAGGTCATGGCCATAGCGGTCATACGGTGCTTAACAAATGTATTAGAGGACCTGTCATGACAACAAGAAAACATAAATAACTTCATAGTTTATCCAAAACTTGTTTCATATTAACAATTTCACTGATATTCATTATGACAATGAC
The DNA here is from genome assembly GCA_034769755.1 of Odontamblyopus lacepedii. Taxonomy (NCBI): domain Eukaryota; kingdom Metazoa; phylum Chordata; class Actinopteri; order Gobiiformes; family Gobiidae; genus Odontamblyopus; species Odontamblyopus lacepedii. Next base: position 32,652,593 of record CM068365.1, on the reverse strand, counting down.
CAATTGGAATAACAAAATACTGTACCTTTCAAACTATAAGTGGCACTTTTTTTCAAAGCTTGGATGGTTCCTGTGACTTATATATTAGATTTTTCACACTGACAGTCCATAGACCAAATATATGAATCGTATATATGAATCAAAAATGAAAAAACAAATCATTATCCACTTTTTCATTTTGGTTTAAGAGACAAATAATGAAGAAAATAGTTTTTTTCACTTTCTTATTTTTGGATCTATATTGAAAAACGAATGAATGAATGAATGCTACACAGATGCTACACGGATGCTACAGTGATACACCTCTATTGGGTTGTTTTTATTACTATAACTTCTATAACTCGCCTTTCAAGATGAATGTCGGTTCTTGGTCTCTGATTTTATCAAATAATTTCCCCCCTTATACTCCAGTGCGACTTATACATGTTTTTTTTTTCTTCATTATGCATTTTTTGGCTGGTACGACTTATAGTCTGAAAAATACGATAGTCCTTGTTGACAAATAATAACCATAAATGTGAATATTTAGTTTGAGCATCTTTAGCGCAGATAACATTCTTGATGCTTTGTTTTATGGAGTTTTGCAAAGTCTTTTTTGTTATTGAGTTCTAAATAGTTTCAGCTGTTTCCAGAGACTTTAGATGAGACTTTGGTGTCATTTTTGGAAAACATTAAACTTGAAAATGTATGGATACAACAGTAGTTCTATTTTAGCACTAAAGATCTGGTTTTGATAAAAAGATCTCGCAGATACTGGAGGATTAACCATTATAGAAACATAAAGATATTTTGGTAAACAGAAATACTGTTACATTACGTATGGCAGCAGCAAACACCTTATACTGGGGGTGGTCTAATACATTTGTTAAGCACTGTATATAAATGGACATAGCTAACACATTACCCTCCACGTTCCAAACAGGAAGTTTTCATGGGGGCGCTTCCGGTTCCATCGACTCTGGCTCCAATTGACTCTCCATCAAAAAGCTGTCCCCCCTCTCTGTACCTGCTGCTGTGAGACTCATCATTTTGATCTTAAAATGTTTGTATTAACCCGCTCAACATGATCCTGACGTTTTTATCTCACTATTGCAAAAAACAATGCTATATGCTATATGTTTAATGCCTCACTGTGGAACATTACAGAGATAGCAATCCAAGTCCGCTGCAAAAAAGCTTGGCCAAAATGTGAGATATAAACACTTAAATCTATTAGAAAATGACTTAAAAGTAGTGAAATAATGTGTCCATGCAGCAAGATAATCTTATTTGACAAATTATCTTAAAATAAACTCTCTCTAGACTAGAATGAAACTGTCTCAGAACTAGTAAGTAGATAATAAATCTGAAAACAAGATGAATAACCTGACAGAAGTTTGAAAATCTTAGCCAGATCAGAGACATTTGCAGTGCAGGTGGTGGACTCTTCTCCAAAGTTACAAAATGCACCTTTAAACTGTCAGAAAAATGTGTTCCTCATGCACAAACTGTCCGTGCATTTTGTCGTTTTTTTGCTTTGATGACATAGATATTAGTGAAAACAATACGAGTTTAAAGACGTGTGAGTGTGAGTGTGTGAGTGTGTGTGTGTGTGTGTGTGTGTGTGTGTGTGTGTGTGTGTGTGTGGAGTGTGTGTGCAGCTGTGCAGACATGGTTTGAATTAGCCCCACCATCTCCCCAGAGCATGTGCCGTAATGATGCAAATTTAGGGCCTTTTTGACAGGATCCTGACACTGGATATGTTGGTCAACTCCCCATTCCATGTTAGTTTTACCAATCCATAAATATTGAGTCCTGGGGGACGTGTGAAGAGAGTGAACGAGCGAGAGAAGGAAGGAAAGAGAGATTGTGTGAATGTCTCTGGTGCACTGCATGAGTGAAAATGAAATCAGAATATTAACTTATGTTGAATTTTAAAGGTCCTGTATTATGCAAAATCTTTACCTTCTCATCAACATACCTGAAGTTGTATTTTGTTTCATTCACACGCTTGAGTCATGCTTCATTATTAGTCTGTCTACATCAAAATGCTTTATTCCATCTTGTGATGTCACAACGCAATATTTTTCAAGTTAACATCTCCCTTAGTTCCTTCAGAGCAGCTTTCTGAGTGTGGAACTGAAGAGTGGACATGTTATTCTTGAGCTGACTGTAAATTTGTTTTATCTTCATGATTTTATATTTTATGTGTGTCAGTGCCTCTTGGCCACGTCTCCCTCGAAAAAGAGAATGTATCTCAAGGGACTTCCTGGTAAAATAAAGGTCGAATAAAAATAATAAAAATAACAATTCCACAGTTGAAATCATCCAAATAATTCCAGTGAAGGTCTGCAGTTTAAAAACAAAGTGGAGCACTTCCTGTATTACCACATGACATCACAAGGTGGAACAGAGTGTGTTCTGTTCTGTTCTGTTTGCCTAGATACATTGGGAAAAAAAACAATAGATAAGATAAAATTACTTAAATTAAGAACAGTTTAGTTTATTTGAGTAGATTCAACTTGACAAGTCAAATTATCTGCCAATGGAATAAATGTGTTTTTCTAAATTCAACCAGCATTCGATTCTGTTTCTTATTTTAAGTGATGCAAGATGCGTTTCCATATTTTAAGTACAAAATGTCTTTTGCTCTACTGGCAGATAATTTAACTTGTCAAGTGAAATGTGCCCAAATCATGATAAAACTTTCTTAATTCAAGTCATCTGAACTTGACTAGATTTGGTTTTTTGCAGTGTGCTGAGTGTTAAACATGTGCACTGCAAAGAAGTCTGGCCAAAGACTTAAAATGATTCATTTTAATTAAATGATCATTGTATTTATATAGCTCCTATCAAGACACCCAAAGTGCTTTATAATTCATTGGTCATTCACTCCACACTCAGTGGTGTAAGATACTGTTGTAGCCACAGCTGCCCTGGGACAGGCTGACAGAAGTGAGGCTCCAATCTGCACCATCGGCCCCTCTGACCACCACCATAACTCACACACACTCCACTTTCATACCAGGTAATGTGGGTGAAGTGTCTTGCTTAAGGACACAAGGACAGTTTTTGTGACTGGCGCCCCCCTGTGGCACCAGGAATTCCCAGTGGTCTCCCATCCAAGTACTGACCAGGCCCTGCTGAACCACTGAGATCTGACAAGGAGGTGTGACCACCAAAAGTAGTGAAAGTATCTGTCCGTGCAGCAAGATCATTTTACTTGACAAGTTCTCTTAAAATAACCTCTAGACTAGAATGAAGCTGTCACAGAACTAGTGAGTCGATAATAAATCTGAAAACAAGATGAATAACCTGATAGAAGTTTTAAAATCATGGCCAGATCAGAGAAAATGGCAGTTTCCTCAGTCAGTGTCCAGTGTTCCTCATTGCCGCCCTGAGCTGCAAAGGCTGCACTAGCACCGATTCATGTTTGTCTGCAGATGCTCGTGCTTAAGTCGTGACCATTCAGATCAGAGAGAGGAATTTTAGGTTTCGACCAGCTGGATTTCAGCCCAAGTGAGAGACTTGCGTGAGGCTCTTTCTGCTTTCTGATTGAATAATCGTTTTAAGACCCCAAACACCAAATTATAACAGAAACATCATGTCCAGTGTTTTTGCAAAGTAAGAATAAATAAATTACAGTTGTTATCAGTGAAAGCTCTATTTTGATTTGAACATGTCAGCCTCTAATGCGGGGACACGCTCAGGTCATGTTTATGGAATTTTAAATCAAAATCGTACATACTTTTCCTTTAAAAATAAAACCGTGCTTGTTTTTAATATCTTTGAGTGACTTTATCTAAGTGAATTATTCAGTTCAGGTCTAGATTTATGTAGTGGTTTCAAGGCATTTTCATGAATTTTAACCCTGGAGAACCCAAGAACCCTTTTCTTCTTCAGAAAATTATGAACTATGCCTTAAATGATTGCTATAAGTTCACTGAACACCAAAATATCTACTTTTTAAATTTTAACCCTTTATTCCCTGATTTAGGATTTGGGTCAAATCTGACCCATTGGGCTTTAGGTGTATAATTTTAAAGAATGACTATAAGATACACTGTCAATGCAAACTGTTTTAAATTTAGGAAAACAATCAATAATTTACACCAGAACATTTAACAATAGTTATTTTTGCATGTTAGAACTGTATTTCTAATGTTTAAACACACTTTGGCCAACTGAAGAACACAAGGCCATAAACGACTAATAAAAAACTAACACCATTGGTCTTTGCTTATCCAAAAATCTTTTCTACTAGAGAGAGGAAATCACACTAGACATTGTGGTCGTCTTTGGGCTTTTAAGATTAAATTTGACATTTTTTTCAATTTGGTTCATTTTTAGTAGCAGCAATTAACAGTGGTCAAATTTGACCCCGTGGGTTCTCCAGGGTTAAAAGTGCATTATGTAACTTTTCTGGAAGAGGGTCCGTCACCTGCTCGTTTCTATGGATACATCATTGCTCTGCCTGGAATGTTCCACAGTGTGACATTAAACAGCTCTATACTTTACATTTACTCAGTTCCAGGTGGTTTTATAGCTCAAAAATACCGAGAAAAACACTCGGTCTGACTGTGAGCGGATCTGACCTGTAACTTGGTTCGGTTTGGTGTCCATGACGACAGAAAAGTGTAATACGGCTTAACATGTCCATAGATAACAGCATTTGACAGACCCTCCACCAGAAAAGTTACGCAATGCAATTTTAATATTCGTTTCATTGAGAATTTCACATCACACTGTCGCCTAAAAAGTGACAAAAATTCTCTACCGAAAGATAAATTAATTTGAAACAATAAAACATCAGAAAATAAAAAAAAAATAGTCTGAAAGGTGTAACTTGTCTGCTGGAGGGTCCGTCACCTGCCCAGCATGTTTCACACTATGCCCATAAATTAAAAAATAAAAAAAAATCTCCATGGAGACTTGCAAGCCAAATCACAGGTCAGATCTGTGGAGAGGTGACCCAGAATTAATGTGTAATGCAAAATAGATTCATTTAATTCCATAATGTGGACAATTTAAACCAAAGTATTAGCATCTCCATGGAGACAAACAGGTTGAGGACCCTTTCCAGACAAGTTCCACAGTGCAGCTTTAAAGTAAACCGAATCACAGTGTGTTATAATGAGTTAAATCTGGATTAAGACTCTGAATTCCAGTGAGTGTTGTGTTTTTGCGGTGTGATTGTGTTGTGGTGCAGAGCTGCAGCCCCATCTGCTGTTCCTCACACAAAGAGAGATGAGCGTGAGGGCGAAACACTGAAAGAGTGAAAGACTGAAAGAGTGAAAGACTGAAAGAGTGGAAGAGTCAACATTTAACTGGAACATTTTCTATAGACAGCAAAAAGAGGAGTCTTCAAATTAACTCTCACAGAATCCGTTTTAACCTTTTTTCAGGGTTTATATGAGTCCAATCTGTTCTAGAGTTAAAGATGCAAAAAACCCAAGGCACTCACTGGTTAAAATAAAAAACTTTATTAATTTACGGCATGTCTTAATGGATAACTTACAAAGTCCCAGTGCGCTTCAGCCTAATTAATAAAGGCCTTTTATTTTAACCAGTGAGTGCCTTGGGTTTTTTGCATCTTTAAATTGATTTCCCTTCCCCAAAGAGCATCTGTTCTAGAGTTAATTTAACATTTTTGGACATCACAAGGTGGAACAGAGCGTTTTGGACTGATGTAGACAGACTAACAATAAAGATCAGATCAGAAAATAGTGTAAAATGGGCCTTTAACCTGTCATTCCTCCAATGTGCATCATGATTTTACTTAACCGACCTTACCATACCTTACAATACTTCCACAGAGCAAAAGTGGAGTGTTAAAATTGACTCTCACAGAATCAGTTTTAACATTTTCTCAGGGTTTATATGAGTCCAATCTGTTCTAGAGTTAATTTAACACTTTTGGAAATGTTAATTAAGTAACACTGGACCAAAGTTCCTGTTTAACCCTGAAATCAAGAGTTATATTAAGGTTTTGAGAGTAAACAGGTAACACTTTGTAGAGTTATCCTGATTTAGCTGAACAACACACAGAGGTGTTTTATTTTTACACTTTATTTGAGTTAATTTAAGATGAAATTCTGTACAAAACTGGTTGAAACTGGTCTTCTCTCACAGGAGTTTGAAGTGGTGGGTGGGAGGTGCCAAATTAACAATAAGGGAAGTTGAATTAACACTAGTAGAAGTTGAATTAACTTAAACCATATCAACTCTGTCAAATAACCCCAACTCCAACCCCCATTTAACTTTCAGATAACACGTTTTGTCTTAAAAAGAACCCAGTGAAATTTTAACCCAGCCTTCGTGATTTGCGTCCATTCAAATTTCGATTTTGATTTGATTCGTGAAAGAATTATCGTCAAAAGATCGAGAATATTTCCTCAACAATCTGGCAGGTTGTTGAGGACTGACTGCCAGATCCTTGTGTGATCAGTGAGTAAAACTTTAAAACTTTAGTTCGCCTGTAGAATATTGATTCTGTCAACCACACACAGAACAATCAGACATTTTGGTGCTGGAAATGTTTTTATCTCCGTCTTCTTCTGTCTGGGGACCAATGCCACTTTCGTTGCCAAAATGCGCACGCAGCTTTTTTATCACTTCCGCCCTAAAAAGTTCTATAGGGTGACCAGAATTTCAAACTAAAAAAACTGGAACATCCCTGTTTTTTGGTGGTTGGTAATAATAACTTGTGAAACAGTTGCATAATTAAGAAAATTATTATTCAGAAACCATTCATGACCAACATGTGAGTCAGTATAGTCACAGTTTCATGGTGTTTTGGTCATTTTTAAGCAATTTTTTGTATTTTACCTAAACAAATGACAATTTATGCTTCTGTTTACTGCTGGTAAGGATCAAATTGATCAAAAATAGAGACAGCAGGGACATAAAACTGGGAAATCAAATCAGTGGTTTTGGATGAATCTGCTGGGACAGGGGACACAGGGCTCCAAACTGGGACTGTCCCGGGTAAATAAGGACATCTGTTAACCCGACCTTAATGGAATAATTTATCCTTACATAGACTACAGCACATGTGTCAAACATGCGGCCCGGGGGCCAGATCCGGCCCTCCAAGACCTTTAATCTGGCCCTCGGCTGATTTTTCTATTAAAATACTTAAAATTTTCTGATTTTTCTGTAAATTTTCTGCACCGTTTAGCATAGCAGCGTCTCCGGCGTTTCTGTACGTTGCGATTCCCACCAGAGCAGCACAAATGAAGACTTTCCTCTTTCCAAACGCTCTTAAAGGACGATCGTTTTGACTGTCGACCGTGACCCTCATCAGCAAAATGTCAAAAAATGAGAAAAGCAGATGCTGAGTTCAGGATTTCCCAAGAAAAATAGTCTAATTCTTATTTGTTGACAGAGGTGAATGGGAAATCTGTGCTCAGTGTGTTTGGAACAAGTGGCGTTGCTCGAGGAATATAATCTTAAACACCACTACGAGACACGGAGAAAAATACAATAACCTGAAGAGAGAACTGAGTTTTCTGATCCGGCCCTTTTGGGATCAAAGTAGCTTGCATACGGCCCCCGGACCAAAATGAGTTTGACACCCCTGGACTACAGTAAAAAGGAACAGAAACTTGGAGTGTATCTACTCACAAATACAACATTTAGACACATTTATAACACTCTTCTGGTGGATAGCAGTTTTAAAATACAGTATATAATCATTCTTTTTGAGTATTGCCCACTCTTATAACTGTTACTGTTAAAACCTTTACAGTAAAGTTATGTTTTATAGCTTCATGGAGCGTCAGCGCTGGCCCGGCCCCTCTCTCCTCTCCGTCATGTGAGCGTATAGTTATGCTAACACAGCAGGAGAGGGGGACCATTTTTAGGTTGTGGTCAGAGCCGTGGAGCTGCAGCCCTTCACTGGCCTCCAACACGCTGGATCCTTCTGCTGAACAGATACTTTTCAGTGAATATTTAACCAGACGCTAAATACGACTTCTGCGTCTCCTCTGTGCACGGCTTTCAAAACGAGGAGAGATTAGATTAGGACTGTTGCCATAGTGATTAACAACTGAACAGAAAACCATAATATTTTTGTTGCTTGTAACAGGACAATTCAACTTGTTTTTAAAGGTAAACTATAGGGGTGTAACGATATCCAAGTCTGACAATATGATATCGTCACGGTCTGAACCTCACGGGGTCAGCCCTATGTTCCCACGGCGTTAGGGTTAGGGTTGGTTAGGGTTAGTTGTGGAACATAGGGCCTGAATTAGATTTTTTTCTTAGAAATGTGGGAACATGGAACACTGGGAATTCATCCATCCATCTTCTCCCGCTTAATCCGGCTGGGTCGCGGGGGCAGCTTGCTGCCCAATACTCATAGCACCTGACCCCCCCTATGAACCCCTCTGCAGGTGGTGAGCCCACAGGAGGGTGGACAACATGGTCCTTGATGTTAGTTCATAGGGGTGCGGGCATGTTTTGGGTTGATGGGGGAAACCGGAGCACCCGGAGGAAACCCATCCAGACACGGGGAGGAACATGCAAACTCCACACAGAAAGGCCCAGGCGACCCGGGGATCGAACCCGCAACCTTCTTGCTGTGAGGCCTGAGTGTTGCCACTCAGCCACCTTGCCACCATATTCAATTCAATTCAGTTTATTTTTGTACCACCCAAAATCGCAACAACAGTTGCCTCTAAGGGCGCTCCAAGTTTTGGATGAGTAAAACATACACACAGACATATCAAAACAGGAATAAACAACATTCATGTAAAGCAGCAAATGAAACATGGTCCAGTCATCCCCTGTCCTTAGACCCTCCTTCTCAGCAAGGAAAAACTCCAAAAAACCCAGGGTCCTGGGAAAAAGAAGAAACCTCGGGGAGAACTACAGTGAAGGAGGGATCCACTCCCATGGACGGACAGGCTATAGATGTCCAGGCCCGTGGGCCAGTTCAGTATGGCCACAGCTACCCAGGTGGGGAAGGAGCCGGGGAAGGAGCCGGGCGAGGAGGAGGAGGCCGGGCGAGGAGGAGGAGCCGGGAGAGGAGGAGGAGCCGGGCAAGGAGGAGGAGAGGGGTCCAGCTGCCGTCAGGCGTCTGAAAGAGTTCCACTCCACAGGGGGAGTGGGACAGGGGACAACATGTGAATAGCAATGAACGAGCTACAGATGAGAACATAGTGAGTGATGCTGATGAGAAAATAGGAGGAAACAGAGGACAGTGCTCAGGTTGCCACACTTCCCCCAGCTTGTTATCTCCTACGGCAGCTTATCTTTGTGACATCAACTAAGTAACCTGGTCATAAGCTTCACGTCTTTTAGTTCCTGTTAGGACTCTGGCCACTGCATTTTGGACCAACTGGAAGCTTCTTAAAGCACCTTTAGCGCAGGCTGTAATATGCAATATGCTGTGGGACCATTGGGCCGTGGGAACATAGGTACACTCCCGAACCTCATGGTACAATATTTATTGTGATATGGTGGGAGGCTCATGATATTATGATATTCTACAGAATAACAAGACTGACATTCTAAAATGCTTTGACCAGTCATTTGGTACAACATTTATTGTCATTAGGGATGGAACGAAATCCAAATCTCTCTGTACCAGATTTTCACCATAAACATTTCACTGTACCAGATTTATTACAATATTTTGTGGAGGCACAAAACTGTGAATCTGCTCCTTTTTCCTCTAAAAATGCTTCACAAGACTTAATCCAAAGAATGAAGATGTAAAAGTGCTTAGAACAGTTATTCCTTCATGTCGTCTGCACTGCACTGTAGTCTGAAACGGAGCAAAGGATCATGGTCTATGCAGTTCCCTCTGTTTTTTTTAGCTATTTAACTAAAATAACAACTTTTTACCCTGGAATTTTAACTCTCCAGTTTTTGCTGTGTAACTCTGTGCCCTAATATAGAGATATTGGTTTATGTTTTATAGACTTCTAACTGTGCCCCATGGAGACAAGCAGGTGGCGAACCTTCCTGCAGAAAAGCTACATAGTGTATTCCAAATCGTGCCATTTCATTATAACCACTGTAACTGTAACTATAAAACTGCCCAAAAATAACACACATGACTGCAACATAAAGGTCTGTAATGTTCCACAGTGTGAATTAAACCTATGTTCAGATCTGTGGAGAAGCGTTCTTATTCACACCAGGAATTATTGCATTTTTGAGCAATAGAAACAAAATACAAGATACAAAAATACTCTGTGGAAAGTCCAATTAACTTGAAACAATAAAACATATATTGAAACCATCAGGCAAATCAAAAAATAGTCTTAAAGGTTTAACGTGTCCGCTTGTTTCCATGGAGATGTGAAACTTGCAAGCCAATTTACACGTCAGATCTGTGGACAGGTGACCCCATTCAGAGGTATAAATGGGTGTTTTTGTGTTTTTTAGATATTTTTGAGCATTAAATAACAGCTCTTGTTGAATAAATGCAAAATAGATCAGTTTAATGCCATACTGTGGACAATTTAAGCCAAACTATTAATATCACCATGGAGACAAACAGGTTGAGGACCCTTCCAGACAAGTTCCACAGTGCAGCTTTAAACTAAAAATTACCACAGGTTATAATGACTCACACTTGGATTAAGACGCTGAAATCAGGAGGAATTATTGCATTTTTGAGCATTAGAAACAACGACAGTGCATAAACGCTCGAGCCATAAGTCCCGGTCGCTCCGCAGATGTTGTTATCATTGTGACGCTAACCCCGTGCCGCCCGGTGACAGGGTGAAACTGGCCGGGCTGGAGCTCCGCAGGTGAGACATGTCTTCCACTTCCTGCCGGTGAAAGGGGGTTTTTGTGTGGTCTGGTTTCTTTACATCATACATGCATAAATATAGGAGCTCACATCTCGGAGCTGTCACGCTTCTGTTGACATTTGATATTCACAATCTGCCGCTCGCTGTTGACACAGGGCCTGACCTTTCCCTGTGTTTTGCCAGCGAGTGTAGGCGGAGAGTATACGGGATTACTCAGTCACTGGGACAGACTCTGCGCAGTTTAAAGGCGCTAGAGGACGCAAAACGACTCCTGTGAGGTTTAAACTGTTAGAATGTTGTTACCGCATCAAAAACACGCTTGGAGTTTGTTTTGTTTCATTCACACATGTTTGACAAATCCTTTATTATTAGTCTGTCTACATCTCCAAAGCTCAAAATGCTCTGTTCCACCTTGTGATGTCATGCAGTGTTAGTTTTGAAGTTAACAGCTACTTTTTGTTGTTAAATTCAGTAAAGATTGATAATTCCAGGACTAAAATCATCCAAATAATTTTAGTGATGGTCAGTGGAGTTTAATAATAATAATAATAATAATAATAATAATAATAATAATAATAATAATAATAATAATAATAATAATAATAATAATATATTATTTATTAGGCGCCTTTCTAGACACTCAAGGTCGCCTTAAAACAACATAAATACAATTAAAACATACCAGTAAAATCCTACTGTTAAAGTGGGACAATATTTCATTGATTGATTGGATTTAGTATTTAGTCTTGTATTTTATTAGTATTTACTTTATGGTTTAGTATTTTAGTGCAGGGTTCCTACAGTTTCTTAAAAAGTCTTAAAAGCAAAAGTATTATTTCCAAATTTATGAATTTGGAAATAATACAATAAAAAGACTTCAAAAAGTCTTGAATTTTTATATCTGGGTCTTAAAATTTGTGCAGTACATAACTTTTCCATATCACATTTTATCCTCAAAAGTTTAATTTGTCAACCGCCATTAGTTGGTTAAAAAACATATAAACCAGAGGTGTCCAAACTTTTTCCATCAAGGGCCACATATTATACCACAGACCAGCGTGAGCCCTGATCGAGGGTCAGAACAGTGAATCATTCAAATCTGTGCATTTATAACAGGTTTGAATGACCCACTTGACCCTTGTTCAGGCTTAGACCCTCAACATGACACACTACATTTGCTTGATCCAAGGTAGACTTCAAAAACATGCAGTAAAAAGTGCTTCTCGCGGTAGTATGGGCCAATTCACCTGCAAGCCTGAGCGCCAAAACAGTTGGTCTGAGGGCCACATTTCGCCCGGGGGCCATAGTTTGGACATGCCTGGTCTAAACAAAGAGTGGTGGGACCATTAACTGATAATGCAGTGCACCCATGGGTCAAAATCATCTGTACACGTCACTGAAGATCTCACACTACAGAACCACAAGCAACAAGTGAAACAGAAAGTAAAGTCAAAGCCTGACGAACGCTGCTGTGTTGTTTTCTGTTGTTTTACGATACAGAGTGACCGGTTTCATGTCTCTCTACTCTCCGTGTTCCTTTGACTGAGAAACAAATGAACAGAAATGTTGTTTTTCTTTGCTGGTAGGTCTGTGGTATGAAATAGGCATCACATTGTTATATAAATAGTCTTAAAAAGGTCTTCAAAATACTGGAATTTAACTTGAAGAAACCTTGACAGTGGAGCACTTTGTGTATCACCATATGACATCACGAGGTGGAACAGAGTGTTTTCTTGTTGAGAGAAGAACTCAGCCTAAATATTTGTGTGTTAAACATGTGTGAATGAAAAAAAATCACGACTCCAGGTTTGTTTCCTCTCTCCTCTCCTCCTCCTCTCTCCACTCCTCTCTCCTCTCCTCCTCTCCTCTCCTCTCCTCCTCCTCTCCTCCTCTCCTCCTCTCCTCTCCTCTCCTCTCTCCTCCTCTCCTCTCTCCTCTCCTCCTCCTCTCTCCTCTCCTCTCTCCTCTCCTCTCTCCTCTCTCCTCCTCTCTCCTCTCTCCTCTCCTCCTCTCCTCTCCTCCTCTTCTCTCCTCTCTCCTCTCCTCTCTCCTTCTCCTCTCTCCTCCTCTCCTCCTCCTCTCTCCTCTCTCCTCTCCTCCTCCTCTCCTCTCTCCTCCTCTCCTCCTCTCCTCTCCTCCTCTCTCCTCTCCTCTCTTAAAAAGGTCTTCAAAATACTGGAATTTAACTTGAAGAAACCTTGACAGTGGAGCACTTTGTGTATCACCATATGACATCACAAGGTGGAACAGAGTGTTTTCTTGTTGAGAGAAGAACTCAGCCTAAATATTTGTGTGTTAAACATGTGTGAATGAAAAAAAAAATCACGACTCCAGGTTTGTTTGAGATGAGGAAACTACATGATCAGAAAACAGTGTAATATGAGCCCTTTAAGTAATCCTTCTTTATTAGTTTGTCCACATCTCCAAAGCTCAAAATGCTTTGTTCCACCTTGTGATGTCATGAAGCGTTAGTCTTCAAGTTAGCATTTATTGCCTTTAGCTCAGTAGAGACGGTCAATTCCAAATCTGAAATAATCCAAATAATCCTCGTGAACGTGCACTTTTAAAACGCAACTTGAAAACTCTCTCTTCGTGACATCACAAGGTGGAACAGAACATTTTGAGGTAGACAGAGTAATGATAAAGGATTATTCAAGCGATGTGAATGAAACAAAACAGAACTCCGGGTCTGTTTTTGCGGAGGTGGATTCTAACGTGACGCAAAGGGAGGTTTTCCGAGCGCGGACATTGTGAATCATTGGCAAATTGGTTGTACATTGTCTACATAAAAATCCATATATTTTTCTGTTGACGTCATATTCAGACTGGAACCGTTTCTGGGAAGGATTTTATTCCTCTGACTAATTCTCTTCCACTGTAAGTCTATAAGTTACACTGACGTCAGTACTAGTAAAGTTATACGCGGATTTATTTCATTTTTGTCCCTTCGTTTTCCAGGTCGGGTCAATTGCAAATGACAAACTTGTGATTACAGGTGTCGTGCCGGATTTTTACTGTCTCAAAACCATAAAAATCATAACTAGTTCTCTTTAAACGGTTTCTTTCAACGTTATTCCTCACGTACCTGAATTCCGAGCATCTTAATTATTCACAGCATGAAGTTTATGAGCACTTTTCACAACTTTGAGTGCGGAGTTTTGATTTCGTGGGAATGCGAACGACAACGGGATTCTTGCAACAATATAATTCTTCATAATAAGGAAGGACGCACCGATACTGATTTCGATACTGCAGCTTTATATGTACTACGCAGAGATGGATTTATTTCCTTCAAACAAGATTTAAAATAAGACAAACCTGATCCAAATGTGTTCTATCGTTCTTATTTAACCCTCGAGTAACTGCTTCACTCAGTAAATATCAGGGATGGAACAAGAACCCGAGTCTGGTGATATCGTATCGGCAAAGGTCTCACAATAATATCACAATATATCGAATCCCAAGTCTCTTTGCTTAAATGTTCTGATGCAGAACATCATCTTCTTCTTCTCTCCTCTCCCCCTCCTCTTTTCCTCTTTTCCTCCTTTCCTCCTCTTCGTCTCCCTCTCTTCTCTTTTCCTCCTCCCCTCACCTCCTCTCCTTCTGTTCTTCCCCCCTCTTCTTTTCCTCTCCTTCTCTACCCCTCCTCTTCTCCTCTTCTCTTCTCCTCCTCACCTCCTTTTCCTCTCCTCTCCTCCTCCGCTGCCCCTCCTCTTCTCTTCCTCTCCCTCTCCTCCTCTCCTCTCTCCTCTCCTCCCCCTCTCCTCCTCTCCTCCCCTCTCTCCTCCTCTCCTCTCCTCCTCTCTCCTCTCCTCCCCCTCTCCTCCTCCTCTGTCCTCCTCTCCTCTCCTCCTCTCCTCTCCTCCTCTCTCCTCTCCTCTCCTCCTCTCCTCTCCTCCCCCTCTCCTCCTCTCCTCTCCTCCTCTCTTCTCCTCTCTCCTCCTCTCCTCTCCTCCCTCCTCCTCCTCTCTCCTCCTCTCCTCCTCTCCTCCTCCTCTCTCCTCTCCTCCTCCTCTCTCCTCTCCTCTCTCCTCTCCTCCTCTTCTCTCCTCTCCTCTCTCCTCTCCTCCTCCTCTCTCCTCTCCTCTCTTCTCTCCTCTCCTCCTCTCCTCTCTCCTCTCCTCCTCTCCTCTCTCCTCTCCTCCTCCTCTCTCCTCTCCTCTCTCCTCTCCTCCTCTCTCCTCTCCTCTCTCCTCTCCTCTCTCCTCCTCTCTCCTCTCCTCTCTCCTCCTCTCCTCTCCGCCTCCTCTCTCCTCTCCTCCTCCTCTCTCCTCTCCTCCTCCTCTCCTCTCTCCTCTCCTCCTCCTCTCTCCTCTCCTCTCCTCCTCTCCTCTCCTCCTCCTCTCCTCCTCTCCTCCTCCTCTCTCCTCTCCTCTCCTCTCTCCTCTCCTCCTCCTCTCTCCTCTCCTCTCTCCTCTCCTCCTCTCCTCCTCCTCTCTCCTCTCCTCTCTCCTCTCCTCCTCCTCTCTCCTCTCTCCTCTCCTCCTCCTCTCTCCTCTCTCCTCTCCTCTCCTCTCTCCTCCTCTCCTCCTCTCCTCCCCCTCTCCTCCTCTCCTCCCCCTCTCCTCTCCCCCACGCCTCTCTCCTCCTCTCTCCTCTCCTCCTCTCCTCTCTCCTCTCCTCTCTCCTCCTCCTCTCTCCTCCTCTCCTCTCCTCCTCCTCTCTCCTCTCCTCCTCCTCTCTCCTCTCCTCTCCTCCTCTTTTCTCCTCTCCTCTCTCCTCTCCTCTCCTCCTCCTCTCTCCTCTCCTCCTCTCTCCTCTCCTCTCTCCTCTCCTCTCTCCTCTCTCCTCTCCTCTCCTCCTCTTCTCTCCTCTCTCCTCTCCTCCTCCTCTCCTCTCCTCTCCTCCTCTTCTCTCCTCTCCTCTCTCCTCTCCTCTCCTCTCTCCTCCTCCTCTCTCCTCCTCTCCTCTCTCCTCTCCTCCTCCTCTCTCCTCTCCTCTCTCCTCTCCTCTCTCCTCTCTCCTCTCCTCTCTCCTCTCCTCTCCTCTCTCCTCCTCTCTCCTCTCCTCTCTCCTCTCTCCTCTCCTCCTCTCTCCTCTCCTCTCTCCTCTCCTCTCTCCTCTCTCCTCTCCTCTCTCCTCTCCTCTCCTCTCCTCCTCTTCTCTCCTCTCTCCTCTCCTCCTCCTCTCCTCTCCTCTCCTCCTCTTCTCTCCTCTCCTCTCTCCTCTCCTCTCCTCTCTCCTCCTCCTCTCTCCTCCTCTCCTCTCTCCTCCTCCTCTCTCCTCTCCTCTCTCCTCTCCTCTCTCCTCTCTCCTCTCCTCTCTCCTCTCCTCTCTCCTCTCCTCCTCTCTCCTCTCTCCTCTCCTCTCTCCTCCTCTCTCCTCTCCTCTCCTCTCTCCTCTCTCCTCTCTCCTCTCTCCTCTCTCCTCTCCTCTCCTCTCTCCTCCTCTCTCCTCTCCTCTCTCCTCTCCTCCTCTCCTCTCTCCTCTCCTCTCTCCTCTCCTCTCCTCCTCCTCTCCTCCTCCTCTCCTGCAGGGCGGCGTCCCTCTCCACAGCTGTAGGTAACAGCTCTATAATGGGCGTGTAAGCGGAGCTCTCCGGGGTCAAACATGGCTGATTGAACTTGAATTCCAGGGGCAGAGCGGAGGCCAGAGTCTGGACCATGTGGGGTTTGTTTGTTTTGTCCCCCGGCCTCTCCCTGATCAAACCCTCTGCAACTCTGTAATGAGCCTCAAACACACCGAGCCATGTTTACACGGACTTAACAACAGCCGAGCGAGGTGGGAGAGGAGCCCCGAAACGCACCATAAAGCCCGACTACTGGGACTTCAAAATGACTCAATACAATTAAACTCACACAAAACACACTGAGGGAGAAGATTAACGCTCCTATATTATGCAAAACTGACTCTTGTTGAGCTTAAACCGGGTCCGAATGTTGTTACCTCGTCAAAAACAGACCCGGAGTTGTGTTTTGTTTCATTCACGCTCTAGTGTTTGATTTTCAGCCCAATATAAGTGCAATTTGTAGGGTAACAACTAGGGATGTAACAATAACCGAAATCTGGTGATATCGTATCGTCAAAGGTCTCACAATAATATCGTGGACCATCACAATATATCGAGTCCCAAGTCTCTTTGCTTAAATGAACAGTTAAATCAAATTAACTGCTCCTTTTACCTTTTTATTTTTTTATTTTTTAGAAGAGATCGGCCACTGCCAAAAGCTTAAGATATAAACACTTAAATCTAACAGAAAATTGACTTAAACCTCGTAAAATCCTGCTTGGACAGATCATTTTACTGGACAGGTTCTCTTCAAATAAACGACCTCTGGACTAGAATGAAGCAGTCTCAGAACTAGGAAGTAAATCATAAATCTGAAAACAAGATGAATAACCTGATCTTCAAAATCTTCTAAAATGTCTTCCAAATGATTCTAATTAAGGTGTATGGAGTTTAAAAACACAGTGGAGCACTTCTTACCACATGACATGGTGGGATAGTGTTTTCTGTTTTTGAGAAAAGCTGCATCAGCAGGTTTGTGTGTTAAACATGTGAATGAAACAAAACACAGCTCCAGGTGTTTGTGATGAGGAAACTACAGTAGATCAGAAAATAGTGGAACATGGACCCTGTGTCACTTTTCTGGTAGTTACATACTGTAGTAGTACGGCGATTCTGTCATTTACAAACTATAAACAAATTAACCTGATGAAATAATATCTTCTTTCTTGAAAATGAACCCCCAGACTTTTCACATTGTCAGTAGAAAGACTTAACTTACTTTCAGTTGGAGCTACAAATGTTCTCAACTATTATGACTTTAATGTCCATCCATTTTCTTCCGCTTATCCGGGGCCGTGTCACAGGGGCAGTCGTCCAATCAGGGACCAGACTTCCTTCTCCAGCTTCTCCAGCTCCTCTGTGGGGACCCCAAGGCGTTTCCAGGCCCAGAGACATAGTCCCTCCAGAGTGTCCTGGGTCTTCCCCAGGGCCTCCTTCCACTGGGACATGCCCGGAACACCTCCTGAGGGAGGCGTCCCCTCAGCTGCTCCTCTCGATGTGGAGGAGCAGCAGCTATACTCCGAGCTCCTCCTGTGTGACTGAACTCCTCACCCTCTCTCTAAGGGAGCGCCCGGCCACTCTGTGGAGGAAACTAATTTCTTCACTTGTATCGGCGATCTGGTCCTTTGGGTCGTTCCCCAGAGCTCATGACCATAGGTCAGGGGAGGAACATGACTGAGGAAAATGGAGAGCTTTGACTTTTGACTCAGCTCCTTCTTCACCACAACGGCCTGATACAGCGACCGCATCACTGCCGACGCTGCACCGATCCACCTGTCAATCTCACCTCCATCCTCCCCTCACTCGTCGACTTTATTCTATGAAATCTAATGTGTCCAAGGCCTTCAGCATTAAATGACCCATATTACTCATATTATAATGTTGTTTCCTCATCACAAACACACACATACATACACTACACACTAGAATCATCTGGATGATTTCAGGCCTGAAATTGCCAATATCTACTGAACAAAAGATAAACAGTAGTTGTTAGCTTGAAAACTACCACTACATGACATCACAAAATGTAACAGAGCATTTTGAGCTTTGGAGATGTAAACAGACTAAAAGTAAAGTGTTACTCAAACATGTGTGAATGAAACAAACCAAACTCCAGGTCTGTTTTTGAGGAGGTAAAAACATTCGAACACGCCTTAAAGCTCCCAAGAGTCAATTCTGCGTAATACAGGACCTTTAAATTTCCTGAAAGTAACTATAACTCTGTGAATCTACACCTTCTCTATCCCACCCCGCTCACCCACGGCCTGTCTGTGCTTTTATTCCTTCTCCGCCCTCTTCTGTTTTAGCCGCTCAGAAGTGCCGCCCGGGGCCACGGACACCTGCAGCTCTACCTCCTCAATCTCCCATAAGACAAAAGGAGGAGACGCGGTGTTTGGTTACATGAAGAAAATAATATCTATTAAACCCTCTTTTGTCTCACCTGCAGCCGGCCATGTGTGGAGAGTGTGAAAAGAGCACATTTTTCTGTCATTTGGCTCCGAACAAAGAGCGAGAGAACCACGTACACTGCAAAAAAGACCATGGAAGGAAGGAAGTAAAGGAAAGTTCAGTAAAGTTAAGGAAGGAAGGTAACGAAGGAAGGAAGAAAGTAAAGAGAAGTTCAGTAAAGTTAAGGAAGGAAGGTAAGGAAGCAAGGAAGGAAGGAAGGAAGGAAAGGAAACTTAAGGAAAGTTAAGGAAGTAAGGCAAGGAAGTAGATAAGGAAGAAAGGAAGGAAGGAAGAAAGGAAGGAAGAAAAGGAAAGTTAAGGAAGGAAGGAAGGAAGAAAAGGAAGGTAAGGAAGGAAGGAAGGAAGGAAGAAATTTAAGGAAAGTTAAGGAAGGAAGGTAAGTACATAAGGAAGGAAGGAAGGCAAGGAAAGTTAAATAAGTTTAAGGAAGTAAGGTAAGGAAGGAAGGAAGAAAGGAAGGAAGTAAAAGAAAGTTAAGTAAAGGAAAGTAAGTAAGTAAAGGAAAGTTAAGTAAATTTAAGGAAGTAAGGTAAGGAAATAAGTAAGGAAGGAAGTAAAGGAAAGTTAAGTAAAGGAAAGTAAGGAAGGAAGGAAGGAAGGAAGGAAGTCTTTATTTATATAGCACCTTTCACAGATAAAAATCACAAAGTGCTTTACAGTGAAATGAACGACATAAACCAGAGCAGAGGAACAGAGGAATAAACAGAGCAGAGGAACAGAGGAATAAACAGAGCAGAGGAACAGAGGAATAAACAGAGCAGAGGAACAGAGGAATAAACAGAGCAGAGGAACAGAGGAATAAACAGAGCAGAGGAACAGAGGAATAAACAGAGCAGAGGAACAGAGGAATAAACAGAGCAGAGGAACAGAGGAATAAACAGAGCAGAGGAACAGAGGAATAAACAGAGCAGAGGAACAGAGGAATAAACAGAGCAGAGGAACAGAGGAATAAACAGAGCAGAGGAACAGAGGAATAAACAGAGCAGAGGAACAGAGGAATAAACAGAGCAGAGGAACAGAGGAATAAACAGAGCAGAGGAACAGAGGAATAAACAGAGCAGAGGAACAGAGGAATAAACAGAGCAGAGGAACAGAGGAATAAACAGAGCAGAGGAACAGAGGAATAAACAGAGCAGAGGAACAGAGGAATAAACAGAGCAGAGGAACAGAGGAATAAACAGAGCAGAGGAACAGAGGAATAAACAGAGCAGAGGAACAGAGGAATAAACAGAGCAGAGGAACAGAGGAATAAACAGAGCAGAGGAACAGAGGAATAAACAGAGCAGAGGAACAGAGGAATAAACAGAGCAGAGGAACAGAGGAATAAACAGAGCAGAGGAACAGAGGAATAAACAGAGCAGAGGAACAGAGGAATAAACAGAGCAGAGGAACAGAGGAATAAACAGAGCAGAGGAACAGAGGAATAAACAGAGCAGAGGAACAGAGGAATAAACAGAGCAGAGGAACAGAGGAATAAACAGAGCAGAGGAACAGAGGAATAAACAGAGCAGAGGAACAGAGGAATAAACAGAGCAGAGGAACAGAGGAATAAACAGAGCAGAGGAACAGAGGAATAAACAGAGCAGAGGAACAGAGGAATAAACAGAGCAGAGGAACAGAGGAATAAACAGAGCAGAGGAACAGAGGAATAAACAGAGCAGAGGAACAGAGGAATAAACAGAGCAGAGGAACAGAGGAATAAACAGAACAGAGGAACAGAGGAATAAACAGAGCAGAGGAACAGAGGAATAAACAGAGCAGAGGAACACAGTCAGCTGAAAGCTCGTCTAAAAAGTGATGTCTTAAGTTGTTTTTTAAAAGAGACTATAGATTCTGCCACACGGAGGGCCAGGGGCCGGGCATTCTGTCATTTGGGGGCCACTGGCTGAAAGTGAAGGGTGCGTCCTGAGGTGTGGGGAGCAGTAAGTCCCTCATCTACTTTCTACTCTATACTTTAAAACTACCTCCAACAATCACGAGATGGCAGATACAAGCAGTTTCCATGAGGAAACCATGTGGCCGGGCGCTCCCTTAGAGAGAGGGTGAGGAGCTCGGGCACATGGGAGGAGCTCAGAGTAGAGCCGCTGCTCCTCCACGTGGAGAGGAGCAGCTGAGTTCGCTCGGGCATCTGTTCTGATGCCTCCTGGACTCCTCCCTCTGGAGTCCCAAAGGAAAGGAGGAAGACCCAGGACACACTGGAGGGACTAAGTCTCTGGGCCTGGGAACACCTCAGGTCCCCCAGAGGAGCTGGAGGAAGTGTCTGGGGTGAGGAAGTCTGGGAGTCCTGACTGCCCCCCACAAGAGCAGAAGAAAATGGATGGATGGACTATTTTAAAATCAGTCCAAAAGTCCACAGGAAGCCAGTGCAGAGGATAAGATTGGTGTGTTGTGCATTCACCTGTTAACTCCTGTTCAAACCTCTTGCAGCCGTGTTTTGTACGAGTCGCAGCCGCTTAAGTGTAGAAGCGTTAAAACATGTAAAAAGAGAATTACAAAAATCCAAACAAAATAAAGGAGTGACCATCATTTCAAGATCAGCATTAGATAAAGTTGGTCTCAGGTTGATGTTCTGGAGCTGATAAAACAGTTTTGACCCACTCGGCTGCAGAAACACACTGCTTCATCCAACAGTGCTCCAAGATTTCTAACGCTGGACTGGACTGAGCCGAGGTGATCTGCAATTAGAGGATTTTTGTTCATCTGGTGCCAGAATAAAAGTTTCTGTTTTTCCACCGTGTGTTAAAATGATTTGAAATAAGAATACTGAGCTGGATTAAAAGTCCTGGACTACACTAACTGACTCTTGTGAGCTTTAAGTTACCTCCTCAGAAACAGACCTGGACTGATCCAAACGATTCTAGTGAAGGTGTGTGGAGTTTACCAAAGCAGTACGGAGCACTTCCTGTATTGCCACATGACATCACAAACAGAACAGAGTGTTTTCAGTTTGAGAGAAGAACTCAGCCTAAATCTGCAGAATTTGTGTGTTAAACATGTGAATGAAACAAAACACAACAGGTCTGTTTGTGACGAGGAAACTACATCAGAACATAAAGTAGCTCAGAAAATTAGATTAGATTAGATTAGATTAGCCTTTATTGTCTCCCTTGGGAGAAATTTGTCTTGGGACAGGGGCACTCCTGGCACATAGACATACAACAAACAGCACACACACAGTGGACACATCAATTCATACAGTTCAACATCTGATAATATTGCACCATTCCCATAATTAGCATATTTTTGCACATTCCCTGGGGCTTAAAAAGTGTAAAAGTCAGTATTGCACATTCCCTGAAACCTATTCACAAAAATATTGCACCTTCCCTGGAGCCTACCTATGAGCAGTATTGCATATTCCCCAAAGCGTATGTGCAAATAATATTGCACAGTCCCTGATGGCCATACAGTAATACAGTAGAGCAGGGGTGTCAAACTCATTTTGGTCCGGGGGCCGTATGCAAACTACTTTGATCCCAAAAGGGCCGGATCAGAAAACTCAGTTCTCTCTTCAAGTTATCGTATTTTTCTCCGTGTCTCGTAGTGGTGTTTAAGATTATATTCCTCGAGCAACGCCACTTGTTCCAAACACACTGAGCACAGATTTCCCATTCACCTCTGTCAACAAATAAGAATTAGACTATTTTTCTTGGGAAATCCTGAACTCAGCATCTGCTTTTCTCATTTTTTGACATTTTGCTGATGAGGGTCACGGTCGACAGTCAAAACGATCGTCCTTTAAGAGCGTTTGGAAAGAGGAAAGTCTTCATTTGTGCTGCTCTGGTGGGAGTCGCAACGTACAGAAACGCCGGAGACGCTGCTATGCTAAACGGTGCAGAAAATTAACTGAAAAATCTGAAAATTTTAAGTATTTTAATAGAAAAATCAGCCGAGGGCCAGATTAAAGGTCTTGGAGGGCCGGATCTGGCCCCCGGGCCGCATGTTTGACACATGTGCAGTAGAGCATTATTTCTTCAAGTTCAGCAAGGAAATCGAAAGGGGAATAAAAGAGTGCTTGAACCTGTTTCTCCTGCTGGTTGGGACCCTGTACCTTCTTCCCGAGGGCATTAATTCAAACTGGTTGTGGAGGATGTGAGTCGGGTCAGTACATATTTTACTCCCCAGTTTCACTAGTGTCTCTTGAAAGATCTCCTGAAGAGGACGGGGGGGTCATGCCAATTATCTTACCCGCCCTTTTAGTCAAGCTTAAAATTTGAGCTTTCAGTTTGACAGATGCCAAACCAGGTAGACGTCCCATAACGAATAATAGACTCAATACCTGCTCAATGTCCTAACACAGACTCTGTATTGTTATTTTGACTAGTTCAAATGTATATCGTAAATGTAATCACTGTAATTGCCCCTTTTCCTTCTAAGAAACAATATGTTCTCATTACAAAGAATTTTATTTGCCAATGTTTTTTTATACGACACATTAAAGTTTAAACATTTGTGGGGGAGTGTGACACCTGCTTGTTTCCATGTGTGGTGTGTTCCACAGCATCAGTGTGAGTATGGGGCATTTCTGTAGCACTTCTTATTCTGTAAATTTTTTTTTTTTTTTGCTGCTTTATTTCGAGCATGAGAGAAAACATGTTTATATACACATACACATATATACATATACAGATATATATAAACACAATAAGCATCTATATATACATATACATAATACAATTCTTATAATAAATCATAAAATATGGTACGCTCGAAAGGGAGTGGGAAGAAGTAAAAACTTATTGACTCCCACCCCTAATTACTTTCTTTATGTTAAGCCATAAGGTTGCCTTCCTTAATTCAATCTATATAGTTGTATATTCATTATGTATTCATATGTTCTATAATTAACCACTATAGATGACTGCCATTACTGTCACTGTCGAATTCATACCCTCTAATCATCACTATAATACTGCTGTATTATTATTATTATTATTATTATTATTATTATTATTATTATTATTATTATTATTATTATTATTATTATTACTATTATTATTATTATTATTATTATTATTATCGTCATCCTCATTATTTTCATCATCATTATCACTATCACATCACCATTACAACCACCATTGTTGTCATCATTGTCATCATCATCATCCTCATCGTCATTATAACTACAAACAATGTTCTGTTTTTGGTGAAGATGGTGGATCTTTCAAGAGATGTGTGTTGAGCATTAAAAGAGGCCGGATGTTTTGTGGAGCTGCTGCCGGAAATTCACAGATAAATCAGTGTAATGTGATTCTGTGGAATATTACAGGTAAAGTAGTAACATCTCCATGGAGACAAGCAGGTAGAGGACCCCGCACTGGTGTACTTTTTAGAGTGCAGCTTTTTGTGGGGGTCCAGCCTAAAATAATGAACTTATTTTCAACTTTTTAAAATCAGAGAATCAAAAAAATACTTGTTATATTTTAGTTTTATCATCAAAATTGCAATGTTTCGCCCCTGTGCATGTTGTGATGGTGGAAACTCTAAATCTGCTGGATGAAATCTCAAATCTCTGAATTCAAATGTTCAAATGGGTTGGATGTTTTAGCTTTGGTCACATTTTACAACTTAAATATTACAGCTTAAGTATTTCATTCCTGATTCTGAGGGTTTATGTGTAATATGTTCTTAGCTTGAGCAAACAAAAATATACAAATAACAAAAAACAACAACAGAAAAAATAGTGAACAACGAATATTTAAAAAATCACATTTTTAAAAAATCACAAAAATCACATTTAAAGCTTCATTAGATCTCAAACTTTGTGTGAAATACTTTATTCTTTGTACGTTTTTAAACTTACTTTAATACCTACATTTTTCATGTCATACTTCTACTTTATTTGAAGATTTTTTGCTCCAGTATCTGTTCTTTTACTTTTTTTTAAGCCACATTGTGTAACTTTTCTGGTGGAGTCTCCATCAAATACTTTGTTTCATTGTTACTGAGATGTTATTCCCTTGTCTGAAATGTTCCACAGTATGGCATTAAACTTTTCTATCATCACGGAGACCAAACCAGACCAAGTTACAGGTCAGATCTGTGGAGAGGCGACCGCTCACAGTCAGAATGTCTGTTTTTCTAGGTATTTTTGAGCTATAAAACCACCTGTAATTGAATAAATGTAAGGTAGACCTGTTTAATGTCACACTGTGGAACATTTCAGTCAGAGCAATGATATATCCATAAAAACAAGCAGGTAACAGACCCAAAAAGTGAAGTAAATAAAAGGGAAATAGTAAAATGTAGTACTTTTTCCAGCTCTGGACGCGTTGAAGACCACACTGAACGGGTAACGCAATAAGATCCCTATGGAGCAGAAAAGTGACACAGTGCTCCTTTAACTCGTGTACGCTTTGTTGCCGTGTGAATTCAAAGCTCATAACCGGAGTTGAAGCGTAAACCCGGGGCCCCTCCGTAGCTGTTACCTTTTTAACGTATCGTTTTTCCCTGCACATGTTCCCTGTTATGTTAGTGACCAGGAATTCACACCGAACGGACAATCAGGTTCCTGGACCTTGGGAGGATTATTGTTAATGGTAAACAGCAGCGGCAGGAGGAGGAGAGTGTGCAGGGCTGTTCAGAGCAATGCCACAGCGCCCTCTGTCTGCCAGTGTGGGACATTGCTCGAATAAACTCCACTGCACTGTAAAAAAATATGCTGCATGACTTACATCTAAGACGTATAGGGCCAAGATGAGCTGTTATGATGTTGTTTCCTCATCACAAACAGAGCTGGACTTTTTTTTCCTTTCACCCACACACACACACACACACACACAGCTTTACTACAAGAAGTGCTACAATTGTATTGACAACTCTTGGTCAACTCTTTCTCTCCCAGTGTGGCCAGATTGTGAAACTGCAACTAACCCCTTTAAAATGGAAAAGCAACACATTTAAAAATAAATTCAAATCACTGTGTGTTTCCAACCATAAATGCACTCACTGAAAATGTAATAATGCTGTAAATATCTTATCTGTATGTAACAAATTTGTCTTGTCTGGTTTTATGCTTCTATTTTATATTTTTTTCTATGGACGGGTGTTGAAAAGTGGCACTTGTGCTAAAACGGAAACATAAATAAAACAAATGTTTAACACACAAACGCTGCATATTTAGGCTGAGCTCTTCTCTTCTCTTGGAAATGTCTTCTGAGCGAAAGATAAAAGGCAACTTGAAAACTACCACTACATGACATCACAAGGTGGAACAGAGCATTTTGAGCTTTGGAGATGTAGACAGACTAATGATAAAGAGTTACTCAAACATGTGAATGAAACAAAACACAACTCCAGGTGTTTCTGAGGAGGGAACAACATTAGAACAAGATTTAAAACTCACAAAAGTCAGTTTCATGTAATACGCTGTAGGACACATGTGTCAAACATGCGGCCCGGGGGCCAGATCCGGCCCTCCAAGACCTTTAATCTGGCCCTTGGCTGATTTTTCTATTAAAATACTTAAATTTTTCTGATTTTTCTGTTAATTTTCTGCACCGTTTAGCATAGCAGCGTCTCCGGCGTTTCTGTACGTTGCGACTCCCACCAGAGCAGCACAAATGAAGACTTTCCTCTTTCCAAACGCTCTTAAAGGACGATCGTTTTGACTGTCGACCGTGACCCTCATCAGCAAAATGTCAAAAAATAAGAAAAGCAGAAGCTGAGTTCAGGATTTCCCAAGAAAAATAGTCTAATTCTTATTTGTTGACAGAGGTGAATGGGAAATCTGTGCTCAGTGTGTTTGGAACAAGTGGCGTTGCTCGAGGAATATAATCTTAAACACCACTACGAGACACGGAGAAAAATACAATAACTTGAAGAGAGAACTGAGTTTTCTGATCCGGCCCTTTTGGGATCAAAGTAGGTTGCATACGGCCCTCGGACCAAAATGAGTTTGACACCCCTGCTGTAGGACCTTTAAATGTTATGTCTATGTATTTTGTCTGGTGGGTGATTTGCCACTTGCTTGTCTCTATAGAGATGTTATTGCTCTGCTTAGAATGTTCCATAATATGGCATTACACATACAGTATTTAGCATTTATTTAATTATGTGTTTTTATTGGTCAAAGGTAACTTTAAAAACATGCTTTCTTTTCCTTACTATGTGTGGGCTCGCCTCTTCACAGCTCTAACCTCCAGTGAAACATACTTGTTTCCATGGAGACTAATAACTTTAACGTGGCCATACTGTGGATTATTCTAAACAAAGCAATCCATAGGTCCATTGAGACACAGCCAAAAGTGGAGTGCTAAAATTGACTCTCACAGAATCAGTTTAACATTTTTTCCGGGTTTATCTGAGTCCACTCTGTTCTAGAGTTAATTTAACACTTTTGGAAATGATAATGAAGTAACACGGGACCAAAGTTCCTGTTTAACCCCGAAATAAAGAGTTATATTAACGTTTTGAGAGTAAACAGGTAACACTTTGTAGGTTTATCCTGATTTAGCTGAACAACACACAGAGGTGTTTTATTTTTACACTTTATTTGTGTTCATTTAAGATGAAATTCTGTACAAAACTGGTTCAAACCGGTCGTCTCTCGTGGGAGTGTGAAGTGGTGGGTGGAGGTGCCAAATTAACACTAGTGGAAGTTGAATTAACTTCGACCACATCAAATAACTCAAACTCAAACCCCCATTTAACTTTCAAATAGTTAAAATAACACTTTTTTTATGTTTAAAACAACTCTGACCCTCCAGTTTTTGCTGTGTGTGCAGAAGTTCTACACCATTTCTGACTTACGTTTCTTATTAGAACATTAACACTGTCTTCTGTAATTTTAGTTAGAAATGCTGAGAATCATCTACTAACAAGAACAGGCATCTAATCTAGTCACTGCTCCATTCAAATCTCGTCTGTTTACTTCTGCAAAGCTCAAAATGCTTTGGTCCACCTTGTGATGTCATATAGTGGTACACTACAAAAAACTAAATCTAGTCAAGCCAAGATGCCTTGAATTAAGAAAGTTTTACCATAATCTGAGTAAATTTCACTTGACAAATAAAATGATCTGCCAACAACTGCAAACAAAATCAAATGTTGCTTATTCCACTGGCAGATCATATTAGTTGTCAGGTTGAATCTACTCAAATACAGTCAAATGTTCTTAATTTAAGTCATTTTAACTTACCTAAATATTGTTTTTTCCAGTGTAGTTTTCAAGTTAACGTCCACCTTCTACCTTTAGTTCAGAGGGGACTGGTGGTTCCAGAGCTGAAATGATCCAAATGATTCTAGTGAAGATGTATGGAGTTTAAAAACACATACAGGAACATTCACACAGACAGCGGCTCCCTCTTTTCTGCATCACCCGAGGAAAAAAAACAACAGAACCCTAAAGCCTAAATATGCAGGATTTGTGCGTTAAACGTGTGAAACGAAACAAAACACAACTAACATACACCACGTCTCAGAAAACAGCGTAACGGCCCCTTTAAAGCCGTTTTGGTATTGACTTTTTGCAGTGCGCTCCCTGTTTTGGAAGCTTTGGTCTTTTTATAGCTGCATAACCACATTCTTGGCTGCTTTGAAACGCTTGTATTCACTAAGTAGTAGTTAGGCCTCGCAGTACACACTCAGTATTTTATAAGTACGCGGAGTGGAGGAACTCTTTGAACTACGGCTATTTAAAAACCCAGGCTGTAATAATAACGCACTAATGGAAGAAAGAGACTATTCACCCAATTAGCAGTGGTCTGATTTTCACTTGTGCAGGTGCAACGCTCACAACCACCCATGTGTTCAACGTGCCGGCCTGTAATTATAATTCAATTCTTTTTCAAGCGCTTTTATATCCGCTATGGGAAAAATATATATGTATTCTGCAGATGGAGTTCAAGTTTCCACCATTGCTGTGTTATTAGTGAGAAATACACTGTAAACTACCGACAGGAGACATGGGTTTCAATCATTTTTAAAGCTTTAAGTGGGGAAAGGGTGAAGCATTGCAATTTTGATGATGATACTAAAATATATGAAGCTGTTTAAAGGCGCTATATCACATGTGTCAAACATGCGGCCCGGGGGCCAGATCTGGCCCTCCAAGACCTTTAATCTGGCCCTTGGCTGATTTTTCTATTAAAATACTTAAAATTTTCAGATTTTTCTGTTAATTTTCTGCACCGTTTAGCATAGCAGCGTCTCCGGCGTTTCTGTACGTTGCGACTCCCACCAGAGCAGCACAAATGAAGACTTTCCTCTTTCCAAACGCTCTTAAAGGACGATCGTTTTGACTGTCGACCGTGACCCTCATCAGCAAAATGTCAAAAAATGAGAAAAGCAGATGCTGAGTTCAGGATTTCCCAAGAAAAATAGTCTAATTCTTATTTGTTGACAGAGGTGAATGGGAAATCTGTGCTCAGTGTGTTTGGAACAAGTGGCGTTGCTCGAGGAATATAATCTTAAACACCACTACGAGACACGGAGAAAAATACAATAACTTGAAGAGAGAACTGAGTTTTCTGATCCGGCCCTTTTGGGATCAAAGTAGGTTGCATACGGCCCCCGGACCAAAATGAGTTTGACACCCCTGCGCTATATGACGCAAAACGGGCCGTTAGTCGTGTTGTAATGTTGTTACCGCCTCAAAAGTTCACATATGCTTGAGTAATCCTTTATTATGAGTCTAAACATCGCTAAAACTAAAACTACTGCGTTGTATATGGAGTTTAAAAACACAGTAGAGCACTTCCTGTTTCTATCGCAAAGTGGAACAGTGTGTTTTTTTGTTTTTTTGATCAATTTAAAGAGAACAGCAACAAAAACATCTGACAATTAACATAAATACATACAGTAAAATACCAAATAAGAACCGGGTCCCCTTTAAACGCCGGTGCTCTGTCGATTTGAGCTCCCTAGCGATACTGCCAATGCACACGACCCCAAAGGACAGTTTAAATGCCGTCGATTTGAGCTCCCGAGGCAGAAGTGAAGTAACAAGTAATTTTTTAAAACTATATTGGATTTATTGTATGTTTTACCAGTCAAATTTGTGGCAGAATAACTACATTAGATGATTGAATGTTTTGGATTTTGATTTAACACTATAATTTTCATTACATCATATTTTATTTTGTTTCCATGTGTCGAAAACGTTGTAACTTTGTTTAAAAAAAGCGCTGCATAAATAAAATATTACTCTATTATAATAGGAAGCTCACACTGTAGCCTATGATATTAAAATATAATAATATAACATAAAGATTTCAATGTTTCCAGTCATTTCTTTCTCTTTTACAGTGGGAGCTTTATTTGATTGAAGATTTAGGCCTGTCGAAATGAGCTCCTCTGCACATATCCATGTAAATGAGTGAATAACGGTGATTCTACCGTGGGACATTATTCGATGGTTAAACTGGCCTGTCGATATGTGCTTCTTTAGTCAGAGCCCTGTTTGACAGCGTAATACGACTATCCAAATGAACTACCTGCACATTTTCATATAAATGAGTGTAAATGTGACATAACGAAGGTATAAAGTGTGATCACAGTGTGCAAACAGCATCAAACCCACTGTCTCTAATCCAGAGAAATATATAGTAAAACTGGGGAGGTTCACTTTATTGGCTCTAGACAACTGTAAATGGAAAAACGTAAGGTTGCTTATTTCGACAGGGGAGCGTGAATTGATAGAAGTCACTGCCCATTTAGCCTGCGGGGAGCTTTTTCCGACAGGACAGCTCATTTCCACAGAACATCGGGTGCAGGTTCTAAATAAACGGTGAGTCTAATGTCGGTGCTGAAGAGAGAAGTGGTGCTGCAACAACAGGAGCAGGACTGACGCTCGCGTCGTCTCTACACAAACCAAACTTAAAACCACATGGCTCATTTGCATAAACTATAAGCGCTGAAAAAAAACGGCTCGCTCCTTGTGCCCTGATGCGGTGGATGAACGTTCTCACTCTGCTGCTCCACACTCGCTGCGTCTGTCATTGGTTTTAACTAAAGTAAATGTCTGCGTGTTGTGGAGGGTTTGAACGACTTTCTGTGATTCAGGAGTCACTTTCAAATGTGGGAAACTCTCCGCTCCGTAGATATTTTGTTGTAACATTTCAAATGAACTCACCTATGTCTGTATAGAAAGTCGTCTAAATTATCGTCATACTGGTTAAAAGAATTTGAGTACCAGATTTTCCCAGTTTTGTTGAGCAAGATTTTTGTGAGGAAGGAATGAATCTCCTGCCCCAAATTGTCGCTGGTCTCAAATAAAAGCCTGGTCTGTTAAATGATGGAAACACGTAAACGCCCTGGTGACTAGTTGGTATTTTACAGCAGGGGTGTCAAACTCATTTTGGTCTGGGGGCCGTATGCAACCTACTTTGATCCCAAAAGGGCCGGATCAGAAAACTCAGTTCTCTCTTCAAGTTATTGTATTTTTCTCCGTGTCTCGTAGTGGTGTTTAAGATTATATTCCTCGAGCAACGCCACTTGTTCCAAACACACTGAGCACAGATTTCCCATTCACCTCTGTCAACAAATAAGAATTAGACTGTTTTTCTTGGGAAATCCTGAACTCAGCATCTGCTTTTCTCATTTTTTGACATTTTGCTGATGAGGGTCACGGTCGACAGTCAAAACGATCGTCCTTTAAGAGCGTTTGGAAAGAGGAAAGTCTTCATTTGTGCTGCTCTGGTGGGAGTCGCAACGTACAGAAACGCCGGAGACGCTGCTATGCTAAACGGTGCAGAAAATTAACAGAAAAATCTGAAAATTTTAAGTATTTTAATAGAAAAATCAGCCGAGGGCCAGATTAAAGGTCTTGGAGGGCCGGATCTGGCCCCCGGGCCGCATGTTTGACACATGTGTTTTACAGTATCCCAACCATTATTTGCCTTGTCTTTGCTGAATGAAGGAACAGGAAGTTCAGTCTTATAACCCTGTTCTTTTCACAGATCAGATTAAAAAAAAAAAAAAAAAACTTTAATAATCAATCTCCACCCCAAAAAATAAGTCACCAATGATCCATATGTGTTACAATATCTCTCTTGTGGTTTACATTTTCATTCACTTAAACATTTTCCTCAGTCATATCGTCCATCATTATTTTATCCTTGTACATTTGCTTAAATTTAGAAACACTAGTGCAACTTTAAACTCATGATTTATAAAGTTCCATATCTTGTCTCCATATACAGAGATGCATTTTTGTTTTACTGTTGTCCTTGAGAATACAGTTCAGAAAAAAATATCGTCTTTTATGCTCACAGTCCTTCGAGACAAACGTAAAAAGATTTTTTAAAGCTGCGGGTGAATTTCTTTGTTTGTCTCTACGTAGAATTCAGCCTGAATCTGCAGGTTTGTGCGTTAAAACATGTGTGAATGAAACAAAACACAACTCCAGGTCTGTTTGTGATGAGGAAACAACAAAACGGATCAGAAAACAGGGAAACAGTTTGCAGTGATCCAAAGTTATTCCTCACTTACCTCATGCTTTTGGAGCATCCTAATTATTAGATTCTAATTCTTTAACATTTCAATTCAATTCAATTTCCTTTATTGTCACATGTGCATATACATACAAAATATATATAGCACAGATGAAATTGCTGTCCTCTCCCACCTCAGTGCAAACATTAAAAACATTCCAATAAAAAATTCAAGTATAAAACAAATGTGCAAACAACAAAAATGTGCAAACAGACAGAAATGTGCAAACAGGGCAGAAGTGCGCAAACAAGACAAAAATGTGCAAACACTCAAGTAACCACAGTAAACAGACACAATAGACAAAACAATATTTACAGATAAAAAGTGAGGTAGTGCTAAAATGTATGAATAACAGTCACTGATTGTCCATATGATGTAAAAAAGTGAGGTAGTGCATCAGAGTTTGCAGTGTTCTTAGTAGGTGACAGGGGGCCGAGGGGGGGCAGAGGGGAAAAGTGGGTGTAGGGCAGGGAGAGAGTTAAGTCCTCTGACAGCCTGGTGGAAGAAACTGTCCTGGAGCCTGCTGGTTCTGGCCTGGAGGCTCCGCAGTCTCCTCCGTGATGGCAGCGGGCTGAAGAGGCTGTGAGATGGGTGGGTGGGGTCACCTGCATTTTCCTTTTATCTTAATACAATCATAAAAATACATTTCTTTCCTTCTTTATCGTTGTTATTAGTCTGTACGACAATAAACGAAAACAAAAAAAATTCTTGCATTTTTTCATTCTCATTGTGGTTTGTACAATCACAGACGATAAACTTTTGTGCCTTCGTTGACATTATTGTTGGTTTGCGCGACCAAAATGAAAAAAAAAAAAAAAGATAATAATAATAATAAAACTGGCATCATTAAAAAAACAAAGATAAGAACTAAAAAATGATATTGTATTTCTGTTTAGATTATACTGTATGGAACAATCTTAGTGATTATAAAAATAGAACGTAACACTGTAGAAGCCTTTAAAAAAAGAGTAAAGTGTTATATTTCGAAAGGTATAGAACTCGGGAATTAACAAATTATGCATGAAATATATATTTTGTCTCTTATATACACAGTAAGTTGTAAGTGA
Organism: Odontamblyopus lacepedii; assembly: GCA_034769755.1. Taxonomy (NCBI): domain Eukaryota; kingdom Metazoa; phylum Chordata; class Actinopteri; order Gobiiformes; family Gobiidae; genus Odontamblyopus; species Odontamblyopus lacepedii. Next base: position 32,619,363 of record CM068365.1, on the reverse strand, counting down.
AATTCTAAACACAAACTTGCTGTTCATACGCTGCTTTTCTTTCTTGGATTTCTGCCATTGTTTAATAGGGTTTGACATTAAAAGTACGTTTTACTTCAACCTAAACGCTTTTGGTCATGATCCATGGGGCTGTAGTCGACATTTTGCTTTCATTTGTTTTGTAATGCTGCAAAATGACTGAATAAAACTACTACTACTACTAAATGTGCTGAATTTATAAGCATTTTCCACAACTTTCACCATCTCCATAGTGTTAATGACAACTAGCATGCTAACCGCACACTTCCTGATTATCGAACAGTACACAGCAGGCATATTTTGACCTCAATAGTGTGAAATAAAATACTGGGGCAAGACAAATTTTGCATTAATTGTGAATTATATTCCACCATCCTAAAAAATTCAATGATTTATAGCGAAAAGTTTGCCAAAAGTTATTACATATCGGTATGTAATAGATATTTTGTATTGAAATAAATCCATCCATCTTCTCCCGCTTAATCCGGCTGGGTCACGGGGGCAGTTTGATGCCCAATACTCATAGCACCTGACCCCCCCTATGAACCCCTCTGCAGGTGGTGAGCCCACAGGAGGGTGGACAACATGGTCCTTGATGTTAGTTCATAGGGGTGCGGGCATGTTTTGAGTTGATGGGGGAAACCGGAGTACCCGGAGGAAACCCATCCAGACACGGGGAGAACATGCAAACTCCACACAGAAAGGCCCAGGCAACCCGGGGATCGAACCCGCAACCTTCTTGCTGTGAGGCCTGAGTGTTGCCACTCAGCCACCGTGCCGCCATTGAAATAAATATATCTTATAATTAATCGTCTAAATGTTGTCATATAGTATTTTAAATCTTTGGAAACTCTGGAACAGACTTTTTACATGTTCATATGTTACAAGTAAAACAGCACTGGCCAAACTGTCCACAGGAGGGCGCTGCTGCACCTTGTTTCTAATCCAGTATGAGATGTTAGAGCGGTCAGTGTGAGTGTGAGCCTCACCTCTGACCCTCTGGACGTCGACTGGAGGATTTAAGTTGAGAAAAGCGTCACGTCAAGGGAAAAGGTCAAATGTCAATCCACATGATGTAACAGAAGTGAGGCTGAAAGAGGAAAGAGATGAAGCAAGAGGATTCACTGTTAGCACAAGGGTTTAACAAAGGGTTCAGTATGAGGTACAAAGAAAAAACGGTGGTACTGTAGTACAGTAGTAGCAGTAGCAGTAGGAATAGTAGTAGTAGTAGTAATAGTAGCAATAGTAGTAGTAGTGGTAGTAATAGTAGTAGAATTAGTATTATGAGTAGAAGATGGTGTAGTAGTAACAGTAGTAGCAGCAGCAGCAGTAGTAGTAGTAGTAGTAACAGTAATCGCAGTAGTAGTAGTAGTAGTAGTAGCAGTAGTAGTAGTAGTAGTAGTAGTACTAGTACTAGTAGTAGTAGTGATGATGTGGTGCAGCAGCAGTAGTGGTAGTAGTAGCAGCAGCAACAGTAGTGAGCAGCAGCAGCAGCAGTTAACGGCAGCGTAGTGAGTAGCAGCAGCACCAGTGGTAGTCGAGTAGTGCTAGTTGCAGCAGCAACCGTCAGCCGCAGCAGCAGTAACGGTTGTTAAGGCAGCAGCAGCAGCAATGTCTGGCAGCAGCAGGTAGTAACAGCAACCCGCAGCAGCAGTGGTAGTGATGGTAGTACTTAAGCAGCAGCAGTTGTTGTTGCAACCAGCAGCAGTGGTGGTAGCTGGTGCTGGGCAATTCGCAGCAGCTGTTGTTGTTCTGTTGTTGGCCGTGGTAGCGCTGTTGCTGCCGCTGGTGCTGCTGTTGTTGTTTTGCCGCTGCTGCTGCCGCTGCTAGTTGCTGGTTGCTGTGTCTGCTTGTGGCTGCCCTAAGGTAGCTGTTGTTGCTAGCAGTTGGTTGGTTGCTGCTAAGCTGGTAGCTGTTGCCATGCTGCTGCTGGTAGTGCTGCTGTTGCTAGTTGTAGCTAAGTAGTGCCCGCTAAGTAGCGAGTAGTAGCTGCTGCGTTAGTGAAGCAGTGGTGGTAGCTGCTGTGGTTGCACGTTGTTGGCCGTGGTAAGCAGGTAGTTGCTGTTGCTAACGCAGTACGCTGGTGCTGCCAGTACGTCGCGTTGAAGTAGTGGTTGCTGTTGGAAGCTGCTGCTGCCGCATGCCGCTGGTTGCTGTAGCTGGTAACGCTGTTGTATTCCGCTAAGTAGCTTGTTGGTTGCTGCGGCAGTGCTGTATGCTTTGGTTGGCTTGCCGCTAAGCAGTAGTTGCAGTAGTAGTGTTGTTAGTAGCCGTGTCGCGTAGTTGTAGCTGGCTGCTGCTGCTGTAGCTGCGTAACGTTGCTGGTTGTTGCTGCTGGTAGCACCGCTGCCCGCAGTAGCGGCTAAGGTTAGTAGTCGCGTTGGAAGCAGTAGTAGCTGCTGCTGCTGCTAGTAAGCCAGTTGTAGTAGTCAAACCGCTGATTAGCATGGCTGTTTAGTTCGCTGGTTGTTAGTTGCCGCTGTTGTTGCTAGCTGGCCGCTAGTTGCTGTTGCTGCCTGGTTGCTGCTGCTGCGTAAGGTTGTAGTTCGCGTTAGTTAGCTGCTGCTGTGGCTAGTTGCTATTAGCTGCTGCTGCTTTGTAGTGCTAGTAGTCCATTGGCCGCTGCTTGCTTACAAACGTCGCAGTTGTGGTAGCTGCCGCTGTTGCTGCTGCTGGTAGTGCAGTTGCTGCTGCTGGTTGCTGGCTATTGCTGCTGCTGCTGCTGCTTGCTATGCCCGCTGCTGCTGCTGCTGCTAGTGGTAGTTGATGATGTTGCCGCTGCTGCTGGCCGCTAGCTGCTGCTGGTTGCTGCTGTCGCTGCTGGTTGCCGCTAGTTGCTGTGGTGCTGCGTTAGCGCAGTGGCAGTGCCGCTGGCAGCTGCTGCTGCTGCTGCTTGTAGTTGCCGCTGCTGCTGCCGCTGCCGCAGCTTGCTGGTAGTGCTGATGCTGCTGTTGCTGGTTGCAAACCGGTTCGCGTTGGTTGCTGCTGCTGCTGGTAGTTGCTGCTGTTGCTTGGTAGTGCTGCCACCGTTGCCGCTGCTGTAGTTGCTGCTGTTGCTGGTAGCTGCTGCTGCTAGCTGATCGTTGCTGGTAGTTGCTGGTCAGTGGTGCTTCGCAGCTGGGTTGCTGCTGCTGGTTGCTGGTGGTAGCTGCGGTTAAGGCTGCTTTCGCTAAGGCTTAGTCAGCTGCTGCTGGTAGTAGCGCTTGCTGCTGGTAGCAGCTGGCTGCTGGCTGGCAATTGTTGTTTGGTAAGGGCTGGCAGTGGTAGTGCTGGTAGTAGCTGGTTAAGCAGCAAGTAAGTAGTATTAGTTAGCAGCTAAGCTGCTGGTAGTTGCGCAGTTAGTGGCTAGCGCAGCTGCTAGTAGCTAGCTAGTAGTAGCAGTAGCAGTAGTAGTAGTAGTAGTAGTAGTAGTAGTAGTAGTAGTTTTTGTGCATTAACTGTTCCCTTGATCTGTTCTAATGTCGTTTCCTCATCACAAACAGACCTGGAGTTGTGTTTTGTTTCATTCACACATTTAAACACACAAACCTGAACATTTAGTTCTTCTCTTAAACTGAAAACACTCTGTTCCACCTCGTGATGTCATGTGGTAAACTCCATAACACCTACATTAGAATCATTTAGATCATTTCAGTCCTGGAATTGATCATCTCTACGACACCAAAGTTAAACTGTAGCCGTAGAAAACTACCACTTTATGACATCACAAGGTTAGAGTGACCAGACGTCCCTATTTACCCTGGAGTCCTCTGTCCCAGCAGATTTACCCAAAGCCAGTGATTTGTCCCAGTTTTAAACAAGAAATGTCCCAGGTGTCCCTATTTTTGAACTAAACCAGGACTAAACTAAGCTTAAACCAGGACTACATCAGGTCTAAACCAGGACTAAACCAGGACTATCACAATTCTTGACTAATCTGATCCCCGACAACAGTAAAGAGGAATATAAATTATTTGTTTTGCCCAAATCCAGACTCTGACTGACACGTGAATGCACAATGTTTCCACTATTTTATTTATTTATACCAACTATCCTAACCCGAGTGTGTCCCTGTTCAGAATTCTGAAAATCTGGTCACCTAACACGACCTCAGGTTTGTTTTTCAGGAGGTAACAACACTCTAACATGATTTAAAGCTCACAAGAGTCCAAGGTGGATTGCCCTCTCCGGGTGGGTGGGGAGTCTCTGCCTCAAGTGGAGGAGTTCAAGTATCTTGGGGTCTTGTTCACGAGTGAAGGGAGGATGGAGCGTGAGATTGACAGGCGGATCGGTGCGGCGTCGGCAGTGATGCAGTCGCTGTATCGGACCGTTGTGGTGAAGAGGGAGCTGAGCCGAAAGGCGAAGCTCTCGATTTACCGGTCAATCTACGTTCCTACCCTCACCTATGGTCATGAGCTCTGGGTAATGACCGAAAGGACAAGATCGCGGATACAAGCGGCCGAAATGAGTTTCCTTCGCAGAGTGGCCGGGCACTCCCTTAGAGATAGGGTGAGGAGCTCGGTCACACGGGAGGAGCTCGGAGTAGAGTCGCTGCTCCTCCACGTCGAGAGGAGCCAGCTGAGGTGGCTCGGGCATCTGGTCCGGATGCCTCCTGGACGCCTCCCTCGGGAGGTGTTCCGGGCATGTCCCACCGGTAGGAGGCCCAGGGGAAGACCCAGGACACGCTGGAGGGACTATGTCTCTCGGCCTGGGAACGCCTCGGGGTCCGTCCGGAGGAGCTGGAGGAAGTGGCTGGGGAGAAGGAAGCTTGGGAGCCCCTGCTTAGACTGCTGCCCCGGAAGAAGATGGATGGATGGATGGAAGAGTCCATTTTACATAATGTAGAACCTTTAACACCCTTCAAATGCAGTAAACGCTATAGATGTTGCCCTACAAAATGTATTTATCTCGGCCTGGAAATAAGACACTACATGAGGCCACATTATTATTTTGCTGCCGGCCTATTTTTCTGTGTGTGTTTTCTCTTCTCAAATACCAGCAGTTGTTAGTATGCAGGTCTTGGCTGAAAAAATGTGAGAATTTCTGCTTTAAAACAAAATAATCAAACTGAAAATGTCCCAGAAGATGTTTTGCAGTTTTATTTGGATGAGAAACAAAAGAATTTAAAATAATCACTTCGTTACTGTTCAAATTATGCTCCAGCCAGATGGAACGAGATGTGGAGAGGTTTTCGGTTCAGGAAATGTTTGGAGCTTAGTCTGAGCTCATGTCGTACATTTAAAGGTGTTACTTTTTGGTTGGTATTCGTCACCTGCTTGTTTCTATGGAGATGCCAGTGCCAGCGTTGGGAATGTTCATTTTCTACATGAACTAGCTGAGCTCAGTTCACAAATTTCAAAATGAACTAGTTTGTTCATAGTTCCAAAAAAATAACTATGTTTTATTGTTTTATTTTATTTTTTTCAATGTGTTGCTGCGAGTGATTATTATTCAATATCGTTGCCAAAGCCCATATAGAACCACGGACAGCAATTGTTTTAATGATAAGAAATAATAATAAAGCACTTTTAAAAACAAGGTTTACAGTGTGCTGTACAAGCGGCAATGAACAATACAAAACACAAAAATAGCACAGAAAACAAAGAAAACAGTGATCCAACAAATCAGATTAATTCGAATGAATAAATAAAAGAGATAAAATGAAAATAAATAGGGAATAAAAATAACTAAAACAAGTTAAAGCACATGTGTCAAACATGCGGCCCGGGGGCCAGATCCGGCCCTCCAAGACCTTTAATCTGGCCCTCGGCTGATTTTTCTATTAAAATACTTAAAATTTTCAGATTTTTCTGTTAATTTTCTGCACCGTTTAGCATAGCAGCGTCTCCGGCGTTTCTGTACGTTGCAACTCCCACCAGAGCAGCACAAATGAAGACTTTCCTCTTTCCAAACGCTCTTAAAGGACGATCGTTTTGACTGTCGACCGTGACCCTCATCAGCAAAATGTCAAAAAATGAGAAAAGCAGATGCTGAGTTCAGGATTTCCCAAGAAAAATAGTCTAATTCTTATTTGTTGACAGAGGTGAATGGGAAATCTGTGCTCAGTGTGTTTGGAACAAGTGGCGTTGCTCGAGGAATATAATCTTAAACACCACTACGAGACACGGAGAAAAATACAATAACTTGAAGAGAGAACTGAGTTTTCTGATCCGGCCCTTTTGGGATCAAAGTAGGTTGCATACGGCCCCCGGACCAAAATGAGTTTGACACCCCTGAGTTAAAGGAAGGCCAACTGATAAAAAATGATAAAAATTTAAGAAGTGATGTAAAAGATGATACTGATGGTGCGAGGCTTATCTCCTCAGGCAGGTCGTTCCAGAGTTGAGGCCCCAGACTGAAACGGCTCGATCGCACTTTTTCTAGAGCCTGGACTTTGGAACAGCCACAGGGACCTGCCTGAGAATCTAAGGCCGGGGGAGGCTCATACAGAGTTAAAAGTTGTGAAATGTAGAACTAAACGAGCTTTAAAAGTGATCAGTAAAATCTTCAAATCAATTCTAAAACACACAGGAGCCATTTTTATCAGTTTTAACAATGAAATGTGTTGTGTGTTAGATTTCATCTTCATGACAAATGCTGAATCCAACCCGTGTTCATATGAGCATGTAGGGAAGAGCATTTCCCCAGTGTTGACAAGACGGGTCGGCTGGGTTGAGACTCAGGGTGGGGGTTCAGTCTCAATCTTCACATGGCGCAGCAGGAACAGGACCCCCCTCGTAGTGGTCTTATTTCTGGAAGTGAACAGATCTGGGTTGAGAGGGTGGGGTCGAGTTATTCAGGACAAACTGGGTTGCCGGGATAGGCTGCTACAAATAGGCTTCTGGGAAATGGAGTTGTGGTAGAAGTGAGCTGTGATTGGCTGGAGAGGAGGCGAGGGCACTTGAGGCGTGGTCCTGCTCCTGAACCTAAGTTAAGTGTTAAAATAAGTTATGACGCTAAATGAACATTAGTAGTAGGATATGTCTTAATGACCTGCACGTGTTAAATGCAGCTGAGTTTAAGTTTAGTTTATCTGAAAGAGGACAATGCAATTTCATAAAACACATGATTACACATGGTTAAAAAAGTCAGAATGAGCCAGAAGTCTAGTTTTCATCTGTAGTCTCCTGGCCAAAACATCTATACAAAAAGAAGAAAGAAAAGAAAAAAGCAAAGAAATTAAAAAACAAAAAAACATGTGCATCAGTGACAAAAAGAAATGTCTCAACCTTCAGTACCTGGACATCCACTCATCCAAACATTTTGTTTTGTCTTGCTTTGTCACGTGGTGCTGCGACGCTGGTGTCTAATATTGTTGCCAGATTGAATGTTTTTCCGCTAAATATTAAGAGCTCTTCACGGTGTGCTTAGCCGGGTTTTCACCTCGAACACTAAAGAAATCTGACACCCTATTGAACGACGTTAAATAGAAGCTCATGCCATTTAGACACTAGAATGAACACTTTCACTGTTCGTTCATCAGGCAGTAATACAGAGCGTTCGGTTCATATTCATCCAAAATATGAACAGGTACAACACTGGCTCTGCATAGAATGTTCCACTGTATGACTTTAATCAGCTCTACCTACATTTATTCAATAACAAGTAATTTTAAAGCTCAAAAATACCTAAAAAAACAAACATTCTGACTGAAGAAAAGCATTTGACGGACGGACCCTCCAGCAGAAAAGTTCCCAAACCATCTCTTCATCACTGTTAAAAGAATTCAGTGATGCTGCAGACAGACAAATCAAGTTCCAAAGAAGGAAGCATTTGTCTGGAGAAATATTTGGAGTGTGTCCTGAGCCGTTGTAGTGAATGTAAGTTTGTGACAGGCACTTCTGTTATCTCCTATTGTCTTCTATGGGCCCACTGCAGACTCATTTCAAAGCGTCTTCAAACCTCCGGGCTCCAAACCGAGATGGAGGATGGCTTTTCTCCCAAATATGATTCATCAGCTCTGTCAAAACATTTCTCGCGTAGACGATATCCTGTGCATCTGTGCTCCTGCTGGCAGATGACCGCAGAGGAATTCAGCTAAAATAGTCAAGCGTTTTCTTTTTTTGTGTTTTTGTCTCTTGGCGTTTTTATTTCGGGCGAGTCTGTCCCTTCAGGTCTAATCTTCAGTCTATTCTGGACATCTGCGGGTTGTTATCGATGCTGACGAATCGTTTGTGACAAGAGGCAAACTTTGGTAAAGTTCTGCTCAAGATGCACTGTGGAACTTTTTGTTTGGGGGTCTGTCATCTTCATGTTTCTATGGATACGTCATTGATCTGCTCTGGTTTTATAGCTCAAAAATACCTAGAAAAACAAGTATTCTGACTGTGAGCGGGGTCGCCTCTCCACAGATCTGACCTGTCACTTGGTCTGGTTTGGTCCTCATGAAGATAGAAAGGTTTAATGCCATACTGTGGAACATTCCAGACAAAGTAATCACATCTCCAGGGAGAAAAGCATTTGATGGACACCCCATCTTTAAAGATGCACTGTGTAACTTTTCAGATTGCTTTGTCTAGAGCAGTGGTTCTTAACCTGGGCTTGATCGAACACCAGGGGTTCGGTGAGTCAATCTCAGGGGTTCAGCAGGGGTCAAGACTCATATCCAACTCATATGATTCATGATGACACGCCCCGTTTGGTCGTTATTGGCTGCAGGACATTTTTTGTGCGCAATAGTCTTGTGTCATGATGGTGTCGTGTAATTTCTTTTTTTTAATATTTTCCCTTCATACTAACTATGTCGAGCAAAAAAAGAAAGTGGTCAGATGAATATGTGCAATATGGATTCACATGTGTGCACCAATAAAATATATATACCTATGTTTGAATTTGAAAAAAACCCCAAACATATTTTATGTTTCCAATTAAGAAGGGTTCAGTGAATGCGCAGATGAAACTAGTGGGGTTCAGTACCTCCAACAAGGTTAAGAACCACTGGTCTAGAATGTTCCATGTGTATCTATCGCCACCAGACTAAGTTACAGGTCAGATCTGTGGATTAAAAATACCTAGAATTTATAAATACAATATTAAGTTTAATGCCATACTGTGGAACATTCCAGGCAAAATAGATGCGTGTCTAAAGCACCCAACACAAAACAAGTTACATAGTGTAGCTTTAAGTGTGAGACAGAAAATTCCAGTCAAGATTTATTTACTTTTCAGTCTAAATTGCCCTGGAATTTAGATAGATCATACTTTGCAGACGGTGGAGTTTTTGTTAACTCCCCTGTACTTTAGACATTTGCTAATATGTTCTAAAATATATTTCATTAAAGTTTTGCACATAATATTTTAGTGATAAATAATCTTATTTTAAGACACTTTTTCTTATTAGACACATTTACACTTACAGTTTTTGAATTTGAATTAGAGTCAAATATGCAGATTTATTTTTGGTTTACAAAGTTTTTAATAATCTTGCTCCACCTCCTCTAAAGGAGTTTGTGAAAAGAAATTCAAATGGCACAACAAAAGTTGGTTCTAGAGGTGACCGCTCAGTGGCGTTTAGGGAAAGTGCTTTTGGACGGATCTCTTTTGGTTATCGACCAGGTCAAACACCATGGAACACCACACCTGATCATATACGAGAGCTTCTAACACTGCAGCATCTTCTAAAGACCACTAAACAGTGATGTTCAATGGCCAAATATGTCACCATGTTTAACCAAATGTCATTTTTTATAAGGGTTTGTTGGTTTAACTCTTTAACTCTTGACTTCAAACTTCAAATGAACTCTCTGAAATGAACTGTGTGTATTAGTGGTTGCACAGACTCGACTCTAGCGTTGTCCCGCGACTACCTCAACGTGTAGTCGACTAGTCGTAGGTACGTGACCCTACGTAACTTTGACACAATCAACATGGCGGCGCAAAACAACGAGGGCCCCACTCCGCAACAAAACAATGAAAGACAGTTGTCATCAAGCGTTTGGAGATATTTTACAAAACATGAGGCTGGTACACAAGTCTCATGCAACATATGCAAGACTGTTCTGAAGTACAACAAAAGTACTAGCACCTTGCACAATCATCTGAAAAAACACCCGCTGATGCTAGGTGACCAACGTCGTTCCAATCAACAATCAATCAGCGTCTGTCAAAACGCCACTCTGTTTTGACAGACACACGAAGGAAACATCATAAATCTTCTTGTTAATTTCATTGTCAAAGACATCCGACCGCTAGCAGCTGTGGAAGGTTTTAAGGAGCTGATTCACTTTTTTGAACCGAGTTTTGACTGGATTCTCTCCAACATCACACTGTGGAACACTATCAAACACCAGTATGACAACCTCTGTGAACAAATGCTACAAGAAATGAACCAACAACTTGTCTCATTGACAACGGACTTATGGACATCAGCTAACATGGAGCCGTAAATCACAGCTACAGCGCACTACATCACCGACAGCTGGGAGCTGAAATCCAATGTTTTGTGCACAAGTATGATGCCAGAAAGACACACTGTTGTGAACATAGCCAATCGTTTATCTGAAATTATTCAGGAATGGAGATTAGAAGTGTTTTGCACAGTGCACGACAATGCAAGCAATATGAACCTAACAATGGAACTATGTGAAATGTTCCCTAAGGATTTAGGATGCAGCGGACACACACTTCAGTTGGCAATAAAAGCTGGTTTGGTCTTACCTGATGTTGCGAGGACTGTGGATGCAGCGAGGAGAGTTGTTAGCCACTTTCATCACTCCGCCCTGGCTACCTGCGCGCTTAAATCCCGACAAAAACAACTTGGCCTGAGTGGAAATAAACTTCTGTCTGACTGTCCAGTCCATTGGAATTCCACGTATGTAATGCTTCAGCGTCTTTTCGAGCAAAGGAGCCGTTCAGTCTGTCCTCGCAGATGACAACGTGACAAAACCATCAGTCCACAAGGCACTTGCGATGAGAGCATCACAGTGGGAGCTGCTTTGACAACTGGTACCTGTCCTACAGCCTTTGGCCAAAGCCACTGAAGTATTGTGTGGTGAATTGCATGTCGGACTGTCTTTTATTTATCCAGTTATAATGAACATGGTCAGTACCATTCTGCGAGTCCAGGAGTCAGATCTTACCGCCGTGTGTGCCTTCAAGAACGCAGTCCATCAACAAGTGGAAACGCGCTTCAAGCTCAACTCTGAGAATTTCATTGAATCAATCCCCATTGTGGCCTGTATGATCGATTCATGCTTCAAGCACCTCAAGTTTATTCCAGAAGGAAAAAGAGAAGCCGCATACAGCCACCTGAAGACGCTGCTGCTCCTGGATAATGGAGACGCACCCACAGTAACAGGTGCGTAATGCGTAATAAGTGCGTAATAAGTATCCTATATATATATAAAATAATTACGCATTCAGATAAAATAGTAATGTTGCATATTTAAATCCAATGTGTACCCACTATTGTGTACCCACTATTGTGTACCCACTATTGTGTACCCACTATTGTGGGAGCGCAATGCGCATTTTACGCATGATTATTAAGATTTTAGGCTATTCGGCTATACACTTATTAGGCTATAAACTTATTTACTAGTGTCTTGAATATAGCTCATGTATAAAAATGTTTGTTGTAGGCGCGGGTGATGGGCCGAGTCCGGGACCCACTCATTCCGAACACGGGAAAAAAGCTCGGCTTGAGCAAGATTTTGAGCAGCTCTTTGGCCCGCTTTATTCCAGCAGAGAAAGTACTGCGCTCTGTAACACCGTAGATGAGGAGGTCCAGCAGTATTTATTACTGCCCAGCGAGAGGATCTTTTCGCTCGCAGGGAACACTGCCACCGCCGAATTTGCATGCATGCGTGAAGGCGCCCGTAGCCTTTTGTTCACATGAAAAGTTCAAATCGTGTTATTATTATTGTTGTTAAAATGAGTATTATGTTTCCTGAAAGGATTCCCTTTCCACGTTAAAAATGTCTAATAAATTGCAAATTTATTGCATTATTTTTTATTGGTGATGACGTCATCGACTAGTCGGAGTCAACTCGACTAGTTGACTACAAATATTTAGTAGTCGTGCAACCCCAAGTGTGTATAGTGTGTGTACAGTGAGTGTGTTGTGTGTACAGTGTGTGTGCTGTGTGATGTACTTTTGTGTGATTGTTGCTGTACTTTTCTCTGTCCTGTAGATGAATTCACATCAACATGCGAAGGACTGAAGATGGAAATGAACCACGCTGCTATAATCTTTACTTATTTATATCTGAAATCTTTATTAGTATGTGCAGTCCCTGTATAAGTAAATTTTTTTTTTTTTTTTTTTTAAAAGCACTGTATAAATACCTGTCACCTTATAACTGTAACTGCTTAGTAACTAATAATTATTTGATACAATTATTATTATTATTTTTATTTTTATTTTATTTTTTTTCCATTTGTATTTAGACATTTGGCTGTAGCCAGCATCAACCCAACTGCTCAAAACTACAGAAATTATATAGCAGTATTTTTCTGATAAATATTTAATTCAGTAAACTTTTGTGAGGCAGGATCTAATATCTGGACTTTGACACGTCTCCTGTTCCACCGCAGCTTGAGTCCAGCCCAGAGCACCAAAAGTCCACATTTTTTCTTTTCGGATAATACAGAAAATGTACAATGTAGGTGGTGCGAGGGCTAACGGGGACATGTTTTATTTAATGAGAAAGTGGAACAGAAGAAGTCTACAATGCCCTGACTAACCCCTGACTCACCAGTTCAGCTCAGTGATGGAGAAGCAAAGGGGCCGCTGGTTATTTCTGAGAGGAGGGTCAGCAAACGGCTCTGGATCTTAAAGCTGCATGGTGTAACTTTTGATGGAGGGTCTGTCAAATGCTTTTCTCCATGGAGATGTTAATGCTTTGTCTGGAGCAGGGGTAGACTGTGCTTTCTGGAAAAGTCCAGCACTAACAGGAGAGGGCGCTAATACTAATTTGCACATTTGTCAAGAGTGGGTTACTGTTTGGTTTCAACACATGTCGAAGATGTTGAACAGAAAACGTAAGGAGGACGGTGGATGGGAAAAGGTTAAAGACAAAACGTTAAGTCACTTCAAAGTGAAGTGATTGAGGTGTTTTTGTTAATAAACATCAGAAGTAGTTCATCTTTGTGTATTTTCTTCAGTTATTTCATTACTGATTTATTGAAATCATTCATTATTAATTATTATAGTTATCTAAATGTTTTACAGAATGGCATTAACCCTTTCTATCCTCATGGAGACCAAACCGGACCAAATTACAGGTCAGATCTGTGGAGAGGCGACCCCGCTCACAGTCAGAATGTCTGTTTTTCTAGGTATTTTTGAGCTATAAAACTGAATAAAAGTAAAGTCGAGCTGTTTAATATCATATTGTGCAACATTCCAAGCAAAGCAATGAAATATCCATGGAAACAAGCAGGTGACAGACCCCCATCCCAAAAGTTGCATAGTCTACTTTTAAGAGACAAAACATGCAAAACTGTCTCTGTGCACTGCGCCCATAGAACTATAATAAAATCTCTTAATAAATAATATAAATAATAACATTTAAACAATACAAATAATAAAATTATAATAAAATCTCTCTTATAATAAAAGCTCTTATTATGCATCCATGACTGCACCATATTTACTCAGTGTTATAAGTAATGTTGTTATGACACTAACAATGAGGATAATGCAGAATTCTGCTATAGACAAAGAGTGTTTGAAATCTATTCAGAAAAGGACAGGTTTTCTCTGTGTTGATCATGGGTGTAATGTAGCTGATTAGTTAGTTCAGTCCTTCTCAAATAGTGGGACGCGTGTGACCTCAGGGAACATGCTTTTCTGCCGTACTAGAAGAAAGTGTAATTGCACATCCACAACAGTAGTTGGCAGTGGTGCTCTCATCATCAGAGTGTGCGCAGGGAGTCTGTAAAGCATCTGCAGCGCTCAGCTTCACTGTGACTACTGCGGGAAATGTGAAAAGCACGCTGTGTTTACTGTGTCTAAAAATGTTGGCAGAGGACAGTATGAAGCCAAATGATGGCGTTGCTTAAAGACATTACACCCCAATCATGCCCATAAACAGCTTTAGTTTTTTCAGTGAAACGAGCCGAATATCGCCGACAATCCTCCCACTTTGTGAATGCTCCTTCAGTAAAGCAGCGGCACTGTTGGCATCATATAAGGACCAAACAGCAGAGTAGCCGATACTACTGCAGCTGCAGACATGGATTCTGTCACGCTGGATGAAGCAAATGCCCCAAACTATAACACGGACTCATCTTTAAAGACAAGGAGGACACAGGAGCGGACCGCCTCATGACGCAGGAATATGCTCGGACACCTGCTGCGCGTGTCCTGGGAGTCGCTTTGGAGACGCGACTACACCGTTTGCTCTCGTATGTCGGCTCCTGAAGGTGAAGGTGTGATTTGTTGACGTTTGGTAGTGGTTCTGTGGTTCTTCAGAGCGTCCCTAGTTAGTCCCTGGTTTAGAGGTTTGCGCGGGACACAATTTTCAATCCCGCTCCCAGGTGAGCTTTCAAAATGTGTCCCGTGACGCACTGTTTTGCTTCAGGTCCCGCGGGAGTGAAGCGCTCTACCCTGGTTTAGTCCCGTCTTTAGTCCCTGGTTTAGTCCTGGTTTAGACCCTGTTTTAGTCCTGGTTCAGTCCTGGTTGGTGTAATTGCTGGTTGAGCTCTGGTTTAGTCCCTGGTTCAGTCCCAGGTTCAGTCCCCAATTCAGTCCTTGTTGATTCTTGGTTTAGTCCTGATTTAGTCCTGGTTTAGTCCCTGGTTCAGTTCTAATTCAGTCCTGGTTCAGGACTATTTCAGTCCTGGTTCAATTCTGGTTTAGTCCCTAATTAAAAAGTGAATCCAGAAGGAACTATTCCGACATGCCGCTATTTAGACATTGACGACCAATTGTCGGAGTAGCGGCATAAATATTATTTTTCAAGCGTCCCACTACTTGGACATTTTTTTGTCATAGTGGCACTTAAAACATTTAGCTTTTCCAACATGACCAGTATGAATGTGAGAGGAGAGCCTGTTATACTTTGGTCTCCCATGTATCATAAGAAGCTTGGGCCGGTGCAAAGCACCAGGATTGGTTTAATGGGACAGTAAAGTACAAGGATACAACAAGGATGTTTCTGTATGTATCTATGACATGTGAAAATAATACTTTATGCTTTATTTTTTTCTCTTATTCATTCTTCTTCTGTCTTTGAAAAATATAGAACTCTTTTGAAATAGTCAGTGCATTTCAAGCACACAAATAAGCACCACAATAAGCAATACATTGGGTATGCATTCTTTATTTTTGGACTAAATTAATGCATTTGAATGCATTTTAAAGGAAAAGTTCTTTCTTTCAAAATTGTTCTCAAATGCACATGGGTGTCAAATGACAGGCCTCATAAAAAGTGAACGTCCTCCTCAGTTTGTAGAAGACAGCGGACTTGGACTGGTTGTGGGAGGCTGTCATTCCGTTAAGTGGACAGATATATGCAATTTAACGCATTTCAATGAAAACATTATTTCCATCACATTGCATATAAATGCAGAGTTGTAAAATTGGGCCTAATGTAAAGCCCTCCTCAGTCTGGAGAACTGTGAGAGCAGACTTGGGGCAGTTGTGGAAGACTCTCAGGGCGTTATGTGGACAAATCTATGCAATTTAACACATTTCAATGGAAACGTTCTTTCCATTAGAATGCATGTAAATGCACACAGTTGTTAGATTGGGTTTACTAAAAAGTGAACGCCCTCCTCAGTCTGGAGAAGCGTGAGAGTGCAGACTTGGGACGGTTGTGGAAGGCTGTCAGAGCGTTATTGAGATGGGTCACTGTGGCTGCTTCAAAAGCTGTTTTATCTCGGGACTCCAAATCCCTCAGGACGGCAAGAGTGGAGCCATACTGCACCTTCAGAGTTTTGGCTGCTTTTTCCCCAATTTTTTCCAGGTCTTTACAGCTGACATAACCATCTGCCGTGACTAAGAGGTGCTCCTTAATCTGTCTATGTAGCCCCTTAGCCATTCGGCAACAGTCACACTCATACTGCAGGAACTTAAAGATTTTTCTGATAAAAGCATGTGTGATGAGGTACGACACTCGGTCCATATCCTGGGCTGTGTCAGGTTCTATGTCCTGGAGCGTTACAGGGGGCATGTCCTGGGGTGTGTCAGGCATCATATCCTGGGGCATATCCGGTGCCTTGTCTTGGGGTGCGTCAGTTGAGATGTCCTGGGGTGCATCGGGTGCCTTGTCTTGGGGCGCATCAGACGTGATGTCCT
Source organism: Odontamblyopus lacepedii (assembly GCA_034769755.1). NCBI lineage: Eukaryota > Metazoa > Chordata > Actinopteri > Gobiiformes > Gobiidae > Odontamblyopus > Odontamblyopus lacepedii. The sequence goes on along the minus strand of CM068365.1, from coordinate 32,603,123 downwards.
GGGGCGCATTGTGGATGAGACCTTCCATCTTCACCTCTTTAAACTCTACTGGCAGGTGGTGCTTTTGTGCCAGTTCATAAACCTGATTGACTTCATGTTTGTAGTTTATGTCAATCTTTTTCTGTAAGGGCATCGCGTTTCCTGTGTAGCCTGCCATTGTTGTGCTTTTTGAGTCTTGCTTTATAAACCTGTCTCTCTGCTTCAGAAATGAGACTTGTCTCTTCAGAAGATCTGGATATATGAACAGTCTTCTGAATGTGTCCTCCCTACTCAAAATCTTTGTCTTGAAGTCTCTTTGAGAAAGGTCTTTGAGCAGGTGACATCAGAAAGGATGGAATGTCATCGTCATGGATAAATGAGTTTCAAATATGCACAATTTGGAAGGTTGTCATAGCAATGAACACATTTAAACATTGCTGTTCAATTCTAAATTCTGGACATGACAAAATGAAGTGTAATGTACTTTCAGTGGGAAAACTGGGATTAACCACAGAATATCACAACATATGAAATGTCCAGGGGGGATTTATAACCACTTAGCACAGATAACGGTCTACGCCAATTTTGTCAGAAAATAATTGAGAAGCACTGAGTTAGTTGTTGTTGCAGAACAAGAAGGTCGCAGGTTCGACTCCTGGGCCACAGTAGGTAAGGGTATAGTCCAAACCAAGCCTAGCACAATATCTGGAGATAGAACAAAATCTCCCATCATGAGAAACATGTATTGCATTTGGACCAAAAAAGGACTTTTGTGTTGGTGAGTCATTAAATAGCAGCATAGAAAAAAACAGAAGATGCACTACGTACATTTTTGGTTGGGGTTTGTCATCTGCTGGTTTCTATGGATACATTTGCTCTGCCTGAAATGTCCCCCAGTGTGACATTAAACAGCTCTACTTTACATTTATTCAGTCATAGGTGGTTTTATATCTTAAAAATCCCTAGAAAAACAAGCATTCTGACTCTGTGTGGGGTCTCCTCTCCACAGATCTGACCTGTAACTTGGTGTGGTTTGGTCTCCATGAAAATAGAAAGGTTTCATGCCATACTGTGAAACATTCCAGACAAAACAATAACATCTCCATGGAGAAAAGGATTTGACGGACCCTCCACCAGAAAAATTAAACAACTATATCATCACTAATGTGTATTTATATGTAATTATTCATGTTACATTTGTTGCTCTGGTCCTATTTGGGGCTGAAAACCAATTCCGCAGTTTGTTTTCTCATTTTTGTATTTTTTACCCCAGCTGTATCTTCACATTCACGGACCACACTCACAGCTCCTTCACCTGCGTTCTTCTTCTCTGACCCTTTTGCGCCGTGTGTGTTTCTTACAGTGAAGCAGGACACTAACAAATCCGACCTTCACCCCCACCGCACCACTCTGGAAATCATCGAACTGTCCAAGACCCGCTCTGACCCCGACACCTGCAGCTGCCTCCTGCCTCAGCAGGTTTATCTACACTTTATGAGCTGTGTAGATTTTTGTGCTTTTATAAGACACACTTTCAGCACAATACAGTTTATTTAAGCTTCATCCACTTTACTAAGAACCAATTCTCGTTACTGTGCACAATTCTCCTTCATTAAACCATGTTGTTATAACATTCCCTCATGATCTCAAAAGTTCCCGTTGGAGCCGTTTTTGTTATTAAGCCATTTTAACACCACATGAGTTGTGTGCTTCTGTGTCTTTTATTTATTGCATGTTTTTTAGCTTTTCTATTATTTATTTATTGGTATTCTTTCACTTATTTGATTTTCCTAGTTTTATTGTCTTAACGAGGACTACTGGAGTTAATTAGGGTTATATTTTATATTTCTTTTGGACATGTTTTGTTTGTATTGTGCAGCTTTTGGAAACTTTTTTTTCTTAAATATAAGTGAATTGGATAGTTGAGGTAAAATGTAATTTTATGTTTGAAATAAAATGGAATATAATAATCTGTGTTTACTAAAGACTTACAAAGACGTATGTATGTATGTATGTATGTATGTATGTATGTATGTATGTATGTATGTATGTATGTATGTATATATATATATATATATTTCTCCCACATCCTGTTCATGTAACCCCTCTGACTAGGGTTACTGGAGTAGTAGCATTCCAACAGAGCCTGGTTCTCGCATCTCGCCCATTTCCGTCTTGTTCCAGTAGCCCATTTCTCATCAAGGTGTCCTGGTTCCTCGACACCTGACGCAGACCTTGTTTGGCCGGGCGACGTCTGAGCCTCGTAAGTAAGTTTTATCGCCTCTCATCATTGTATGAGGTGGGCAGTAGCGTAAAGGGTCTTGCCCAAGGACCCACACTGGTTTTTGCTCCTAATGCCCTTGGGGGGGGGGATTCGAACCCGGGTGCCCCATGGGAAAGTCCAGTGACTAACCCATTGAGCTAACCAGCCGCTCCCACTCCCAGAGGGAACAATAACAGACACTGAGGACAGCTACAAGTACCTTGGTATCCCACAGGCAAATGGCTCCTTGACGAGGCAACAAGGAAAGCGGCGACAGCCAAATACCTGCAAAGAGTACGGCAGGTCCTAAGAAGCTCAATGGCAAGAACAAGGCGCAGGCAATAAACAGCTACGCCCTGCCAGTGATCAGATACCCAGCAGGAATCATAAGTTGGCCAAAGGAGGAGATACAGACCACAGATGTTAAGACACGAAAGCTCCTGACCTGCATGGAGGGTTCCATCCCAAGTCCAGCACCCTGAGACTGTACACGAGCCAGAAGGAAGGAGGCCGAGGACTAGTGAGTATGGGAACCACTGTCGATGAAACATCCAAGCTCCACAAGTACATCAGTGACAAGGCCCAGACTGATGACGCTCAGAGAATGTCGCAGACAGTGGGGCGCAGAGGAAGAGGTGCTGGAGGGACCATCATGGCAGGACAAACCCCTACATGGGGCGTACCACCGGAAAAAACTGAAGTGGCTGATATCAAGAAATCCTGCCAATGCTGGAGAGGGCTGGTCTGAAGGACAGCACGGAGGCACTCATCCTGGCTGCACAGGAGCAGGGCTTGAACACCCGAGCAATAGAGGCCCAGATCTACCACACCAGACAAGACCCAAGGTGTAGGTTGTGCAAAGAAGTGCCTGAGACAGTCCAGCACATAACTGCAGGGTGTAAGATGCTGGCAGGGAAAGCGTACATGGAGCGACATAACCAAGTAGCGGGCATAGTGTACAGAAACATCTGTGCAGAGTACGGGCTGGAAACCCCAGGATCAAGGTGGGAAACGCCTCCAAAGGTGGAAGAGAATGAGCGGGCCAAGATCCTGTGGGACTTCCAAATACAGACTGACAGAATGGTGATGGCGAACCAACCAGACATAGTGGTTCTGGATAAGCGAGAGAACAAAGCCGTGGTGGTGGACATTGCAATACCGAGCGATGGCAATGTCAGGAAAAAGGAACACGAGAAACTAGAGAAATACCAGGGGCTCAAAGAAGAGCTGGAGAGAGTCTGGAAGGTGAAAGCATCGGTGGTGCCTGTGGTGATCGGAGCACTCGGGGCCGTGACCCCCAAACTGGATGAGTGGTTGCAGCAGATCCCAGGAAGGACAACAGACATCTCAGTCCAGAAAAGTGCAGTACTGGGAACAGCAAAGATACTGTGTAGAACTCTCAAGCTCCCAGGCCTCTGGTAGGGGACCCGAGCTGATGAGGGTGAGAGACCAACCACCGTGGAAGGTGAGAAATGCGTTTATATATATATATATATATATATATATATATATCTATATATATCTATATATATATATCTATATATATATATATATATATATATATATATATATATATATATAACTGAACACTGAATTCCTTCCTTATTTTTTCTTTTTACATTTTTTTTCTTAACGACCATACTCAGACCATGCAAATATAAATCAGCATAACCTAAGCTGGCGTTTGCGAGATTTCATGGTACGGAGTTCAGAGGTGTACCAAGGTGCTGTGTGGGTGAAGGAGACATTTTTTGTTTTAGCGGCAGCCAGTTGGTCAAGACAGGAGGTGAGTGTGCTATTATAGTAGTTTACATGTTCAGTAGGATTGTTAGATGGAGGGGGAGTAGAGAGGAACAATTTGGCAGCAAGAGAGGCTGAGAGTGCTGCAGGAGAGATAATAATAATAATAATAATAATAATAATAATGGTGGTGCCAATTGCCTTTACATTAAAAACTCCTCACCCCTCTGTGTAAAAACAGCAGCAAGCCTCTTTTTTCTTTTAATATGGAGCTCAACTCCAAATTCACTCCTGTATTTCCTAGTCTCTTACATTAATCAGGCTTACACAAAAACTGGGACACTCTCGGTTTGGGGTGGTTGGTAATAATAAGATTGTAAATCAGTGCGTGATTAAGGAGAATTGTTCTGCACTCGGCCCATTCGCGACTAACGTGAGTCAGTACAATCACGTTTTCTTTGTGTGTGTTTTTTTTAAGCAGCTTTTCTGTATTTTAACTAAACAAATCTCAATTTACTCCTTTCTTTACTGTCACCAGGTATAAAATTGCTCCAAAATAGGGACGCCTGGGACATTTTTTGTATAAAACTGGGACAAATCAGTGGTTTTGTATCAATCTGCTGGGACAGTGGAACATTGTGCATTCTCGTGTCAGTCAGAATCTGAGGGGCTTCTGCTGCTGCATTTTTGCTTTACGGCCATTTGCAAACACAGATTTCTGTATTTTGGCAAACCAAATGACAATATATACTCTTCTGTACTGTTGCAGGGATCAGGTTAGTCAAAAATTGTGCTAGTCCTGTTTTAATCCTGGTTTAGACCTGATGTAGTCCTGGTTTATTTTTAGTTTAGTCCTGGTTTAGACCTGATGTAGTCCTGGTTTAGTCTTAGTTTAGTCCTGGTTTAGACCTGATGTAGTCCTGGTTTAGTCTTAGTTTAGTCCTGGTTTAGATAAAAATAGTAAAACATGGGGACACTTGGGACATTTCTTGTATAAACCTGGGACAAAAATAAGGGAATATGGGTGGAAAAATTTGGTGAGATTTTTTCGATCACCAGCTCGGACAAAATATTGAGACACAAGTTGTTGGAGACAGTGTGGGGGAAATGTTGTAGACATGTACATATTTTTTGGACATGCCCCCTAATACAATGTTATTGGAAAGAATTGAAGAACGTTGTGGAAAAGGTCCTTCATGTTGACCTCCCTTTTACCTGTGAAGTCTTATATTTTGGCAAATTAGATACAAATTGTAAAAAACAAAATTAATTTTAAGATGTATAAAATCATTTTGTTAGCAGGAAAAAAAGGAATTAAAAGGAATTAGTTAAAAGCAGAAGGACCAACAAAAGACTTGAGGCTTGAAGTGATTCACAATATTTACATTATGGAGAAATGAACTTATACTCTAAGATTAGAAACAGAGAAATGTGAAACGATATGCAAGGGTTAAAACAAATGTTCTGTTCGCTACCACGTTTAGTTTTTTTCTTTTCTTTCAAGTATTTTATTTTGAAGATTAAGTTTTAGAAAATGAATGTGTCTTAAACAATATTTGCATTTTTGTAAGTGTAATTATTGTCTTGAAAAACCAATAAACAAATAATTGAAAAAAAAAACTGTGACAAATCAGTGCACTGGAAAAAAACAATATCTAGGTAAGTTAAATGACTTAAATTAAGAACATTTTACTTTATCTGAGTACATTCAACTTGACAAGTGAAATGATCTGCCAGTGGAAAAAGTGTTTTTTTCCTTCATTCAAGCAACATTTGATATTGTTTCTTATTTTAAGTGTAAAAAGTTGTTGTTTTTCTTATTTTAAGTTTAGCTAGATGTATTTTCATGTTTTAAGTAAGGTTGGCGTCTGCGCCTTGTCTTTGAGCCGTGTATTGCTTGGTGCGTCAGCTCACAAAAAGTGGAACCACTGAGAAGTAAAAGAATGAGGCGCACACAAGACTCAAAAAGTGTCTATTAAAGCCGAAACATGACAAACAGGTCTGTAGACATGCACTGGAGTAATGACAGTGAGAATGGGTCTAGCCCATTCTCACTGTCTCCAGTAGCTACTGTTTCTCATATTTTAAGTACAAAATCTTACTGTACTGGCAGATCATTTTACTTGTCAAGTTAAATTTACTCAAATGGTAAAACCTTCTTAATCCAAGTCATTTTAGCTTGACTAGATTTAGTTTTTTGCTGTGTGGTTTTGGGTAAATCTGCTGGGAAAGGGGACACGGGGCTCAAAACTGGGACTGTCCCGGGTAAATAGGTACGTCTGGTCACTTTAGACTAAAACAACTCAAGTCACAGATCACATTTTGACGCATTTGCTTAATTGGACGCCGCATAATTGCATTGCACGTTACTTGCAATTAATTGGACCTGTTAGTTATGAATTAGCCTATTGCATTTCTTTAGAAGCAGTTAACTGTTGCATTTCTCACTCAGTCACAGTTTCAGTCCGTTTTTTGAAGCGACTCTCAACCACCTGTCAGTGCGTGGGCCGTCCTGCGCTGCCGTTGCCTCTGACGCACGGAGGCGCTCGCTCACTCCTCGATCCGTTTCTCCGCATTGCTTCGTAACGTTCGAGTCCAGCCGTCTCTTTCTCTCTCCCTCTCTCTCTCTTTCCCTCTCTCCTTTCGCTTCTGTTTTCAGCGGCGTGTCAGTCAGTAGTGCTCCGCTTGGCTCCGCCGCGCTCGCATTCGTCTCCGTAAAAGCAGTCAATGCGGGCATGACACACTGGCATTTCTAGAGAACAAGGGGGGGCTCTCCTCGTCCTGGTCCTGGTTCTTGCCACGGTCCTGGTCCTGCAGCTTGCGCTATCGTAACAGCAGCTGAGACTGTACGGAAAACGGAGACGGGGGAGAGAGAAGACGCATACGGATTAGACGCGCCGTGGAGTGACTATTCCGTGAAGCCGTAGTGCGCTAAAGACTTGATCCGTCAATGGCAGGGGCACAGCCAGGAGTCCACGCGCTACAGCTCAAACCGGTGTCCGTGCCCGAGTGTCTGAAACGGGGCAACAAATTCATGAAATGGGACGATGTAAGTACCAGCTTTTCCACGTTTTCCGCTTTTAAATCCTCGGTTCCTGCGTGCGGATTTCTCGCATCCAACGTTGCCCAGGCACCTTCCGCTCACTCGGGGCTCCAGTCACCGCTTCGTGTTACGCGTTGTGGTTCTAGCGCATTGACAATAGCGATTACTCCATGTGCTTTGTTTATATACTCCCCTTGCGCGCGTGTGGACGTGTACGTGTAGATGTATGCGTACGCGCGTGCATCCTCATTAATTCCAATTGTATATTTGAACCAATTTACCCCTCATGTATTCGGGAAGCGCTTCGCCAATTAGTCAACGATTTATTAGCGTATCTTGGCTCAGCGTGAAGGGAGAGAGAGGTGTTTTGTTGTTGTTTTCTTCTTTTTTTGCAGAACGTGTCTCCTCCTCGCTACAGAAATGGATTAATATTGATTTCGCTCCAAAATGGCCTTTAAGTGTGTGGTGTATGACCGCACTGCACCTGCGAGCGCATTTACTCTGACACATCCTTGACACGCGCCACTGGACTCCGAGCGAAGAAGCTGTTGCTCTCTTCAGCTGATTGCATCTTCAGGGCTGGCACTGGAATAGCGAGATCTGTGCACATAGGTTTAGTCCCGGGTTTGGAGCAGGTTCTATCCTGGTTTAGATCTTCTTTTTAGTCCATTTCTCCATCTTCAGGGCTGTCACTGTAATGCCAAAATCTGGGTTGGGACCTGATTCAGTCTTGGTTTGGATCATGTTTTTAGTCTTTTTTTTTAGTCATGTTTTTAGTCTTCAGGGGTGTCACTGTAATACCAAGATCTATGGACATCTGCTGCTGCGTTTAGAGTCCAAACCCAGGACTAAACCAGGTCTAAACTTTAGACCTGGTTCAGTCTTGGTTTAGACCTTGTTTTTAGTTATTGTTTTTAATCTTCAGGGCTGTTACTGTCATGCTAACATCTGTGCACATCTAGTTTAGTCCTGGGTTTGGACATGGCCCAGTCTTGGTTTAGACCTTGTTTTTAGTACATTTTTCCATCTTCAGGGCTATTACTGTAATACCAAGATCTGTGGACAGCCATCACTGGTTTAGTTCTGGGTGTGAAGGTGTTTTTAGTTTAATTCTCCATCTTCTGGCTGTCACTGTATTTCCAAGATGTATAGACATTAGTCCTGGGTAAGTCCTAGTTTTGGACCTGGTTTAGACCTAATTTTTAGTCCATCTCTCCATCTTCAGGGCTGTCACTGTCATACCAAGACCTGTGGACATCTGGTTTAATCCTTGGTTTGTCCTGCAGTCTTGGTTTAGACCTTGTTTTTAGTACATTTTTCCATCTTCGGGGCTGTCATTGTAATGCCAAGATCTGTGGACATCGATCACTGGTTTAATCCTGGGTTTAATCCTGGGTTTAGACCTGGTTCAGACCTGGTTTAGACCTTGTATTTAGCCAATTTTCTCATCTTCAGAACTGTCACTGTAATACCAAGATCTACAGACACATATTACTGGATTAGTCCTGGGTTTGGACCTGGTTCTGTCTTGGTTTGGACCTTGTTTTTAGTGCATGTTTCCATCTTCAGGGCTGTCACTGCATTGCCAAGATCTATGAACATCTACTACTGGTTTAGGTTTGGGCCTGATTCAGTCCTGATTAGACCTGAATTAGCCCAGGTTTAGTCGATATTAAGTCTGAACCAGTGCATTTTTGATCTCCATTGAATTTCACTATGCTCTGATTTTTTTTTTATAACTCCTCTTGTCTCTAATCATTATTATTGAAGGAAATTACACATATTTTCCAATGCAATTCAAAATGATGAACCTTTAAGCAGATCTACTGGTTTAGTCTTGGGTTTGGACCTGAATCGGTCCTGGTGTAGACCTTGTTTAGTCCTGATTTAGCCCAGGTTTAGTCAAGAGACACTGACGTATGAATCTTTCATCGCTGAATTGACGATGCACAAAGTTTAGAATAACTTTATATCTTCTCTTTTCAATTGATATCACTGTTTAATTATATTACTGACATCACAATCTAATCATAAATTTCAATATTATCTACAGACCTTCTCCAAAACATTGAATCTTTATGGAAATGACAGAGAAAGAAAGAGCCATTATTTAAATCAGGGAGGACTGACTGAATGAAACTGGTCACAAATGTGTATAAAAGCTGCACTGTGTAACTTGTCTGGCGGAGTCTGTCTGCTTGTCTCCACGGTGATGTTATTGCATTGCCTTTGGATGTTATATGACATTAAACAAATATATCTTGTATTTATTCAATTACAGGTGTTTTTATTTCTCAAAACTACCATAAAAAACATGCTTTATTATTGTGAGCAGGTCCACTTCTCCACAGATCTGACCTGTCACTCGGCCTGGTGATGTCGTTGGTGCTTGTCTCCATGGAGATAGTTAAATGAAATGCCATACTGTCGATCGTTTAAAGAAAAAAACATCTTGGACTGCAACTAAGAATTTTGATAAGAATTAATTTGCTGATTTGATGTCAGTTTTTTGTTGTTTAGATCAGAAAATGGCTCAGAAAATGAAATTTTTGCTAAATTTGATTAAAATAAAGCTATTATGATGCCTCGAGGACATCCTGATGGAGTATTTACAGACAAAATAGTTTTTCATTAACTCATTTAAATGTTTCTTGTGTCATTCTGGTGTAATTGCTGCTTTGTCAGAGCCATAAAACAGAATTTGTCCGCACATGTTTTTGGTGTTCAGAAAATAATTATTCCATTTTTAAATCGGTTTACAATTATTTCAATCAATCAGGCTTTAGTGGTTATGGTTGAATTTGTGAATACAGATGAATGAGGATTTTCTGTTTGTTTTTTACCATATTCAGTTATCAATAAATTACATTATTTCCATGAGCGTAATTGTGCCATAACATCTCGATTTGACTCCTAGTGCTGATTTACTGTATAGTTGGTCATATTGAGGGATTTTAACAGGTATCGGTATCGAAAATGGTGTTGATATTCTCTACCAATATTGTTTCTGCACTGCTCTAGTCTGTGCGTGTGCGTGTGTCAGTCGCAGTTTGTCAGATTTGTCTTTTTGAACAGAATAAATGAGATAAATACATTTTATTATTATTTTTCCAAAAGGTCAAGTTCATTTGTAAATCTCACTATAATTTAAAGAGGGGGTATTATGATAAATTGTTTCTTTTAGCTTTAAACCAAAATCGGTATCTGCTTCTTTCCATGCAGATGCTGCCTGGAATGTTCAGCAGTACGGCATTACACTTATTTATCTCCATGGGGACAGCAGGTGACACCCATAGACTGTGTATGTATCAATCATGGGTCTATAATAAGAACTGCATAGCACATTCCTCCTCTGTGGTTACCGGGAACTTGGGCCCAAAAAGAATTCTCCCGTAGAGTGCAATGCATTTTGGGAATTCAAACTGCCCGTGATCTGACAGGGCGTCCACAACTTCCACAAAGGTTGGATTTTGTAGGATTCTTTTCTATTTTCACAGTATAAACTTTTTGAATGTTTTAAATCACATGTGTCAAACATGCGGCCCGGGGGCCAGATCCGGCCCTCCAAGACCTTTAATCTGGCCCTCAGCTGATTTTTCTATTAAAATACTTAAAATTTTCAGATTTTTCTGTTAATTTTCTGTACCGTTTAGCATAGCAGCGTCTCCGGCGTTTCTGTACGTTGCGACTCCCACCAGAGCAGCACAAATGAAGACTTTCCTCTTTCCAAACGCTCTTAAAGGACGATCGTTTTGACTGTCGACCGTGACCCTCATCAGCAAAATGTCAAAAAATAAGAAAAGCAGATGCTGAGTTCAGGATTTCCCAAGAAAAATAGTCTAATTCTTATTTGTTGACAGAGGTGAATGGGAAATCTGTGCTCAGTGTGTTTGGAACAAGTGGCGTTGCTCGAGGAATATAATCTTAAACACCACTACGAGACACGGAGAAAAATACAATAACTTGAAGAGAGAACTGAGTTTTCTGATCCGGCCCTTTTGGGATCAAAGTAGGTTGCATACGGCCCCCGGACCAAAATGAGTTTGACACCCCTGTTTTAAATGCTCAAAGCGTCTAAAAGTGATCTTTGTAAGTCTTCGCCTCGCCCTGCACTAGCTCTGCTCCAGAAGCTCTCACTCTCATTGGTCCAAACCACAGGCAGTATACATGAGTGGACATAGCTAACATGTTATCCGCCATGTGCCAAACAGGAAGTGCTCCGGGAGGCTCTTCTGGCTCCTTCTCTCCCTTTTTCCCAACTCACAATGAGATCTTGTAGCTCCTCTCTCTGTACCTGCTGCTGTGGCCTCGTCATTTTGGTCTTAAAATGTTCGTATGAACCCACGACACGTGATCCTGAATTTGTTTCCCGCTCTTTTGTCTGTCAAAAAAAATCCTATTCATAACATAGAGTCTGGCTCCAGATTCGCTTCTGTAACCGTGGCATCAGGAGCCTCATTACACTCACTTAGTCTCACTTAGTCCTCTCATATACACGCTCTATGGTCCAAACACTCCATGTGCACGTTACAGACGTCACGCGGGTGGGAGGAGCTTGCCCGTATTGAGGATGTAAATGTGGAAAAGAAAATCAGTTTTTGGGCCCATGCGCTAATGAGCACAGGCCACTGAAAACAATATGACGCCACCTTGGGTTCTTGAGCTCTATGACATGAATGGAGCTAACCCGACAGCCACCACGTTCCAAAGAGGAAGTGAGCATGGGCGCACTTCTAGCTCCATCGACTGTGGCTCCAATTGTCTTTACATTGAAAAATAGTCAACCCTCACTCTGTAACTGTTGCAGTCATTTTGGTTGTATGTTTGTATATCATTTTGGTCTTAAAATGTTTGTATAAACCCGTTCTACATGATCCAGGAGATTTTATTTTGCTGTTTTGTCTGTGAATAAATTCCTTTTCCTAATATGAACCTGGCTCCAAATCCGCTCCCATAACTGCTATCCTTGTGAGCTTCATTTGACTGAAGCTGAACACTATGGGTGAAGTCACACTCAGTTAATTCACGTCTTTATACAGTCATTCGCCAAGTTACGCGTCAAATCAATGGAGAGGCGAGCCCACTCCCAGTAAGAATGTACGTTTTTAGCTCAACAACAAACCGTGTTATTGAGTAAACACAAGATGGATATGTTTAATGCCACTCCGGGACATTCCAGACAAAGCAATAGCATCTCCATGACGACGAGCACTAGAGAAAAAATCCACAGTGTAGCTTTAAAGAGTCCTGGAGCACCTCGTTCTGTGTTGATAATGGGCTGTTATGAGGGTCCCTTCTGTCCGGCAGGTTTATGTAAGTGGTATTTCGAGCGTTCATTTGGTGACATAATTGTGCTCGCACAGAGACAGTGGAGCGGCAGGTGATTCATTGAGAGCGCAGACGACATTAGCTGCCCTGTGTGATCAGGGTGTGAATTTGGACAGTGCAGATGGCAGAGAAATTATGCGAACGCAGTAAACAGCTCTCTGTCAATCAGCATTTTGGCATTTCATCTAAAATATGAACCGTCTGTGGGCTGGTACATTGGATTCTAGTGAAATGTAGTGGAACACGACAGCGAGAACAAGAAAGTACATGGTTTAATTCCCTGCTAGTGTGATCTTTCTATCTGAAATGTGCACTCAATGTCAAGATGCATTGCTCTTATTTGATCAACTGGACATAACTAAAGCATTTTGATGTCGTTTTTCAATCCAACATATAAAAATGTTTTAACATAAACTGAAAAAAATCCAAAAATAACAATAAAATAACATTTGTGGGAGAGATGCTTTTCCTGGAATATTTCACAGTATAGCATTACATTTCTCTACCTCCATGGGGATGAGCAGCAGAAGCCACCAGTGATCAGTGTTTTCCGTTAATAGAGGAAACTGTGGTGGCCTAGTCTGATTCATCAGCCAGTTTCACTTCATGGAAACCGTCTGACCTCACAGCACTGAGGTTCGTTTGCTCGACGGTAGCCGGGTACTTTTTGGATTTAACCAATCGCTGCAGTTTGGTGGTGACGTCTGTACTGCGTCGGAACGCTCAGTGGTGTCCAAGTAATTGTGGCACAACAGCAAATCCCCTAGGAAGAAGGACAATAAAGTCTTTCCCCTTAATAAAATTCACCAAACATTCTCTTTGTTCTGGCTTTAAATCCTCAATGTTGGGAATCGTTGCCAACACAAAATGCATGGCTTCATCTACATCCATCTGGACGCTTTGTTTCCTGTTGTGCTGAACCACAAAAGCAAACCATCGAGTGTATTCTGAATCCTGACTAGTCGCTGGAGAGAAATGAAATTGAGCGGAGGCACTAGGTGGCGCCAGCCCGGCTAGGTCAGAGGGGCAGATAGTGCAGATTGGCAGCCTCTTTTCTATCAGTCTGCCCCAGGGCTGCTGTGGCTACAGTCATGTCTTACAGTACTGAGTGTGGGCTGAATGAATAAAGCTGCAATGAGCTTTGTAAGTCTTGAAAGGCGCTGTATAAATCCACTTCATTATTATTATGAGTAGAAATTAGTTTTGCAATAAGCCTATCAAATCTGTGCAGTCATCACTGTTTACGTGAATCTTTCTTCATCTTCTGTCTACACACTGAACTAATCGAGTAAGCACACACTTTAACCTCCTGAGACCCGAGCTTTTGTCTGGTGTCCATTTTTCATTTCTTCTTGCTATTTGGGATAAGTAGGACCTACTAAGTAAGTCTTCTGTATGACACCATTGGTTAAAAAATGTAAAAACATTAAAATGTATAAATAAATTACAAAAAAAAAAAAAAAAACAGCAATTAGCTGTTTATTTCAAGCCCTAAACCTGCCAAATGTGACGTAGGTCGACCGTGAGCGGGTTGGGGTTCAGTGAGTGAGGTTAAAAACACACAAAAAGGCCTGAAAATGTGGTCCACAGTTTTAATTTTTTATGGTTTTCAATTGTTACAAAAAAAAGTAGAGGTGCAAAAAGTGGAGACAGGCAGCAGTTTCCCTATAGCAGCAGAAACGTCCAGCAATTTATAACTGTAAACTCATCTAAATATTCCCAAGTTTACCTAACAACATGTACAATCAATAATATAACATAGTCCCAATGTCTTCAAACGAGGACATGACATTTACTGATGCTCTCGTCTGCTGTGGTCAATAAAATGTGTCAAATTTTAATGCCAAATGAAGATACATTGAGATACATGAAGAGACATTATTGTACATAAATACATTGGTTTTATTCATAAATTTTGCATCTAAACTTTACCATGCAGTTTTATTTTTACTTTCGGGAGCTGCTGTAGAGGTTTTTAGTTGATTACAGGTGAAAGTTTAAAATAATTGAAAATCATGGTGCTAAGAGGCAAAAATGTAATGTCCTCGTATGAGGCCACAGGGTCTCAAGAGGTTAAAGGTGCACTGTGTCACTTTTCTGGTGGAGAGTCAAATATATCTTGTATTTAATCATTTACAGCGGTTTTATTTCTCAAAACCACCTCAGAAACATGCATTCCTACTATGAGTGGGCCCAGTTCTCCACAGATTGTATCTTGACCTAGTGATGTAGCTGCTTGTCTCCAGTCCCTTCCAAGTCCCTCGCCAAGGGATTTCTGAATTATATTGTGCTGAATAACTAAAATTTGATGAATGAAATGCCTGTTATTGTACGTGTTTAATTCCTAACTTTGTACACTAATAAATGGATAATAATGATGGTTTATGTTTTCTAGGCATTTAACTGTGCCTCATCTAAGGCCGTGGCTCTTATATGTACTCATTTCTAGAAGCTCTCTGGCATTTTGGTTTTGTACAGGTAGATCAGCGGAGAACAAAGGCTGGGAAGCCCTGCTGTAGAGCATTCCCAGAAAAAGCAATATCTACATGGAGTCAAGCAAGTGACAGATGCTCTACCAGAAAAGTTACATAGTGCACCTTTAACATAATGTTATTCACTTTACATATTTTAACATGTTTAAATTCTTGTTTTTTTTTAAATTTATTTATGTATTTATTGTCTTCATTTGTCATGTGTATAAAATGTGCTACATACAGAACTAGTAAATAGTGGATTGGATCGTCATACGAACTCATTTGGAAAATAAAAACTCTCAAATTCTAACTGGTATAAAAATATGCAGACAGTCAAGGCCGGACTATCCATATGAGCCAGGGGCACCAACCCTTCACAACTAGTGAGGGGCACCACATGACAGGGCGGCGTTATGGGTGGGCCCCACAGGCCTAGGCCCGCCCAAAACTATTCTTCTATAAAAAAGTGTGGTGACCGTAGCCTCTTAGCGTAGTTTTGCTGGCGTTGTTGGGGCTGGTGTGAGCGGTGTGTGAGGTTGTGTGTTGTGCTCTGATATCGTCCAGTCAGTAGTGACCAAAATGTCCTGTACTGTTACTTGAGAGATAAATAACAGCTCCCTAACACATTATCTATTTACCCATGTGTATGATCTTAGGCCTGATAACTGGAGCAATAATAGTCAACATTTATTGTACATTTCTTGTACTATTGTACTTTATACTAGTGAGGAGGTTTTTGTAATCTTTCTGTACTTCCCAATATCGATTCAGTCAGATGATATCCTGGTGGGAAAAGACAAATTGCTGATTGGTTACATTGAAATTTTGTGGAAAAACAAGTTCCCCCCTCCCTCCCTTCCTCCCCTGTGAGGCGAGCTATAGCATCCATGGGGTACATGCCATGACTGGATTAAAAAACACAACTGAAGAACATTGAAATACGAACAAAAGAAATTATATCCAGGTCTCACAATACAATATTGTCACAGTATGAACCTCACGGTACAATATTTATTGCGATATCGTGGCAAAGAAAAAAAGGCTGTGGAGGCACAAAACTGTGAATCTGCTCCTTTTTCCTCTAAAAAGACTTAATCCAAAGAATGAAGATTTCAAAGTGCTTAGAACAAGTGTATAACAGTTATTTCTTCATGTGCACTGAAACGGCGCAAAGGATCATGGTCTATTTAGTTCCCTCTGTTTTTTTTTTTTTTTGTTTACCTCTTTCTGCATCAGAACTATTCTTTTAAGCAAAGAGACTTGTGATTCTATATATTGTGATGGATATAATGTCAGTCTTGTTATTATGTAGAATATCGTAATATCACGAGCCTCCCCATCATATCATGAGCTTTCCCACAATATCACAGTGAATATCGTACCATGAGGATCATACCGTGACGATATCGTATTGTGAGACTTGGATATCGTTGCACCCCTACCATTATCCATACATTAGTGTATAAAGTTGGTTATCATAATAATAAATAAGAGCATTTTGAGCTTGTGAACATGTGAATGAGACAAAACCCAACTCCAGGTATGGTTCTAATGTTTATAACAGCATTAAAACATGACTAACAGCTCCCAAGAGTCACTTTTGCATAATATACAGTAGGCTCTTCTATTTGACGTTCCTCCTTTATCTCGGTGTAGGTAGACACAGGTCAGGACTCATGAGGGTCTGTTTCCACTGGCGTCATGTTTTGTGGTGCATGTGGGCGTATCTCCAGACCGAGCAGGCCTTTCCTGAAAAACACCTCTTATACGCACTTGGATACTGTACCAGCCTTATCCTTCTTTTTCTACCGCAGCATGGAAACGGTCACAGAGCAGGGCCGGGATGAGGCACCATTTCTGTGAGACGAGATTACGAGATTTTTATAAGTTTTTTTGTCATTTATTGTTTTTGTTTTTTTTCATTAAGCGTCAAGATGTCAGGATGGTAATTTTCTTTCACATAACACAAACAAACACAGACAAGACAAGACAAGCGAACAAAAAACAAAATAAAAAAACATTTTAAACATGAAAATGTGGAAATTTTGCCCTGTGGTACGAGATCTTGTTCATTCTTATCACATAATATAGGAAAAAGGCCCTAACTTTTTATTTTTTATAATGTCTACTCAAACACAATAATTGAGAGGACATAGGGTTATTTGTTACCTAGTTGTGAGTTGTTGTACAGTTGTAGGGAGTATTATCTGCCTGAGTGTCCATTCGCCAACAGTTTTTCAGTTAGCCACTCACCTTCTTGTAGAAAATCAAACTCCCAAACAGAACCAAAAATGTGTTGTCTTCATCAATTTTGTTTTGTATTTTTATCGAGTTTTCAGACAACTGTTGATATTGGGTTTTTGAAGGCACTTGAACAAAAATTCAGAAGGCATAATGCAGTCCACAGGAAGATCTTTATTCTTGGTTTGAGTAGTACAGGCCTCGAATCAACTGGTCCTAAACCCCCGTCTCTGAAAAGCCCTTTCTGCGAGACCCTTCTTATAGCTGGACACAACACTTGCTGATGCATGCAGGTGTAATTCTATCCTTGTTGCTTACGTAAAATTGCCGAAATTGAGCGTCTAGCCCAACGTCTAGGCCATCGTTTAAAGCAGGCCCTTGCAGAGACAGCACATTTATTTAAATAGACAAGGGTCACAAGGTTAACATGTTCCTATGGCATTTGAAGTTGAGCATATGTTATACAGTCAGAATAGGAAAGAAGCATATATGTACTCGTTTAATCATTCCTTAATATTAACACAAAGAGAATAATTCACACAACCTTAAAACTGATTTGGCTGTCTTTGTTAACATGTGCAGTCTCCATGGTAACCAGTGAACAAACCGCCAATACGGGTCCATGTCGAACACCCCCGGCGCGATTACACTGCAGTGTGGATTAAATATCATTATCACCTATAGAATGTCGTGGCGCTGTCCCAGTATTTAAGTAAAAATGATTAGAATAAAAACCAAACATGAAACCAAACATGAGACAATAATCACTGCTGCTATAGGATGCTGTTTCCAAAATGTATTGTTCAAGTACATTTTATCAACATTCCACAGTAAATAAAAATATACTTTATTAACAATATCTCTCAATAGATAAAACTATAATATACAAATAAATGTAAAAACAAAAAAAAACAAAAAAAACAAAAAAAAAAAAAAACCTCTAAAACCCTGTCCAGGGGTTAAAATATTTACTATTTACAAAGTTGAAATAAATTATTCGATTCGATAGTTTTTGACTATTTCCGCATTTTCAAAGTCATTGTTCAGTTTCTTGATGGTTCTCGATCCTCTAAGACGTAATACTGCTGATTTGGTAAGATTGAGTGACAGTTTGACTCTTAGCCAGTGTAGGACAGTACTGTAATCTTGGTCCTTTTTCCTTGAAACTTTAATTGATAATTCGCTAATGAAACGTTCTGCTTCCCTTCCGTTCCCTCCATAGGGGGTGAAGACTAAAAGCGTGAAGGAACCATGTTCAGTCTGAATGACGCGTTGGTTATATTGCCGTTTCTTTTCATTCTCGTTAGTGGTGAATGTTGTTTCTAGTTTCTGGTTCAGGTGGCTCTTAGCAAATGGGTTGAACACCCTTACATCAAATAATGCTCGTTGCCCCCTTATCCGGAAGTCTCTTGCGCAGACATCTAACCTGGCTTCATCTGATGAGTTGGCGCTACTGTGCAAAGCTTCGCCGGTTAACATTTCAAGTTGTGGCTCGATTTGAACATCGTGACACACATCGTTGAGTAAATCTGCAAAAAGATCTCTTACTTCATCGTGGCGTCTGTGTATAAAACCGCCTTTCATACATGACATGGCGTGGTCGACATCAGAACGTTTACCACAGGCGCACACTGTTGGTAGGTACTTTGGAGTCCAGCGGTATCTAAGGCAAAGAGCATCATAGAATTCTCTTTTGCTCAAGTTGAGTCCACAGTAAATCATTTTGTAACAGAATAAATCTATACTTTAGTAGACACTGGCCTATAATGACTGACAATATTTCTGAAGGTGCCGAGGATTTGTAGTGCCACTGAAATGTTCGTAAACTGGTGTGAGATCTTGTGCTGTGACGATATCAGATCATTCTAAGTCTAGTTTAGTCTGTGTACACTATAACATGCATTGTATATTTAAACTTTTGTTCTTATTTTTTATATACTTACCTACTATGAAGCAGATATTATATGTTCTTAAAGGTTCTATACTGTATTACACAAAATGGACTCTAGTGAGCTGTAAGTCGTGTTATAATGTTTCCTCCTCAAAAACAGATCTGGAGTTGTGTTTTGTTACATTCACACATGTTGAGTAATCTTTTATTATTAGTCTGTCTACATCTCCAAAGCTAAAAATGTTTTGTTCCACCTTATGATGTCATGAAGCGGTAGTTTTCAGGTTAGCATCTTTTTTTTTTTTTTTAACCTTTAGTTCAGGAGAGATCGGCAATTCCAGGTCTGAAATGATCCAAATGATTCTAGTGAAGGTGTATGGAGTTCAAAAACACATTGAGCCACTTCCTGTATTACGTTAAAACTTTAAAATTTGCTTTGTGTAACTTTTCTGGTGAAGGATAGACCGCCTGCTTGTCTCCATGGAGATGTAACTGCTAAATAAAAAAAATCAATTCATTTGTTTCTGTTGAACACAAATCAGAAATCCAAAAGGTACAGCCGCTGGTACAACTAATTAAAAAGAATATGATGTGCTCTTAAAGGTCCTATATTATGCAAAATGTACTCTTGTGAGCTTTAAAGGGACAGTTCAGAATTTTGGACATAGGGCCTTAGTCCTAAAGAGCCAGAGTGTTGGAGATGTGTGGAGACACTTTTTTAAATCTTCCTTGTATTTAAATTGTCCTTGTATTTGCAGAAGTTGCTGGTGCTAGGCTAGTGCATGTCAATGGCCATAGTCGTCCTGCCACTAAAAACAGTCTGACCCACTCCACAGTGAAGTGCACCCAAGGCAAAACTATTAGAACTAGGGCCCGGCCAATATATTGTTGGCCGATATGGGCTCTTGGGAACATATCGGCTATCGGCCAAAGTCTTGCTGATATGGGTCGATATTCCAGGTGGACATGTCTTACCTTGTTATGAAGCTCAGAGTCTCTCTATAATCATTCCCATTTAATCCAATTTACAGACAGATAAATGTACTAATATGTAAATGAGCTGTGAGTAGAAGTGTGAATTATCGGCATTTAGTAGATCATTCATTACCACGGCGCACACACATTTACCGGTAAAAGCCATTAGGCCGACCTACTGTCTTTAAATATGATGAAAAGAGGCAGAATAACAATAAATGTCACATAAATAAACCCAACTGAAAATCCAGTAGAGCCAAATCTAGTTTTATAAACAAGTATTTGGCCCTCGCCTAACGAAGTGGCGAGGGGTATTGTTCTTCGTCGGTTTCTTACGCTATATTATTATTATTATTATTATTATTATTATTATTATTATTATTATTATTATTATTATTATTATTATTATTATTATTATTTTAATTTTGCAAATGATCGCGATTTTGAGGGCCTGAACATCGACGAAAAGTCTCACATGGGGGTATCAGATCGACTGGTCCGGCGAAAAATTGGATAAAACGGGCATCGCGACAATGCCCAAAGTGCCCCCACTCGACAGCGCCCCCTGGAAAAGTCAAAAATTGAAAGCCTATGGGGAGCTGAAAAGCATATTTTGGCGTAGGCCGACAAAATTCGGGACAGTGATAGAAAACAAGGAGACAAGCAGATATTTTTATTTAACCTTTATTTAACCAGGAAAGTCCCATTGAGATTACTAATCTCTTTTTCAAGGTCAGTCCGCCACTGCCGAGTTTCTATCAGGAAGTACAACTCACTGCTGCTGCTCAGACAGAAATCCTTCAAATGCAACGGTTGGTTTAACTTCTAAAATGATTCAAGACTGTTGACATTCACATGGACAGTCTGGAGTTCTAATAGTTTTCCTCGGGTCTGTGGAGTGGGTCAGACTGTTTTTAGTGGCAGGACGACTATGGCCATTGACATGCACTAGCCTAGCACCAGCGACCTCTGCAAATACAAGGACTGGATGGAAAATTTAAAAAGTGTCTCCACACGTCTCCAACACTCTGGATCATGAGGAAATGAGGCCAAAGATTCCGAACTGTCTCTTTAAACAGGTGTGAATGAAACAAAACACAGCTCCAGGTCTGTTTGTGATGAGGAAACATGACAACAAAGATCAGAAAATAGAAATATGATCCCTTTAATAATTGAATACACTATACTTCAAGTTAAGATTTCACATGGCTTTCTCAAACAGATGTTGCAGAGACTTGAAAACTCGCTGTCACTGTTCTCCCCCCGGCCTCCTCCTGACAGCTGTGATATCAGGGTTTGTTTACATGGAGATGTAAAGCTGCTAAGAGTCTGTGCTGGAGAAGAGCCAGGGTTCCAACATTTTCGAGGCGTCTGGGTTTGAGCCGAAGCTTTCGAAGTATTCTGAACTCCTCTGTGCTCCGCTTTTGTCACCATGTGTTTAGTACAGCTGCGTCAAATCCTCTCTGAAGATAGAACAGAGGAAGAATCGCAAATGTGGTGCTGCTCAATATTGATACACTGCAGCTATTGTCGTCAGCGTTCTCTGGGAAGGTGATGCTAACTGGAGGCACTGCCCTTTCTGAAGCTCTTTTACTCAAGTTAGTTTGTTTTTTTTTCTGATTTGTTATAATGTTGTTTCCTCACCAGTAGTTGTGTTTTGTTTCATTCACACAAAGCCGTTTGAAGGTTTTTGAGTTCTCTCAATCAGAGAACACTCTGTTTCACCTTGTGATGTCACGTGGTAATAAGGAAGTGCTCCAGGGTCCTTTTAAAACTTCATACACGTTCACAAAAATCATTTGGATCATTTCAGCCATGGAATTTCCCATCTCTACTGAACTAAATGGTAAAAAAACGGAGCTGTTAACTTAATTTGAAAAGTACCACTACGTGATGTCACAAGGAGCTTTGGAGCAGCATTTTCATCTTTGAAAATGTAATGAAATAATGCAGGATTATGTGTGAAACAAAACACAACTCCCGGTATGCAGCAGGAACATATCCATAAAAACAAGCAGGTGATGGACCCCCCCCCAACCAAAAAGTTACAGGCTACATACTGCAGGGCTTAATGCTAAATTTTTACTTTTTGTGAAATCAGATTTTTTTTTTTTGAGGTCGTTCACACTTCCAATTAAATGCGACTTGTCTGTGATCTCCAGTTTGAACTTTAAACACCCCAAAAGTGTCCTGCATAAGCACTGGAGGACACGACGACGTCAGGCAGTGAGCTTTATGGAAGTCGCCTAAACATGAACGCTGCGTTGAGCGCCTGGAGATTTTAAATTTGCTGTTGTACCACTCTCACAGGAGGAAACACATCTTTGGCCTATTTCAGTAGCAAACACATCAGTGTTGGGCTGTATCGGCTCACAACAGGAGCTCGTTACAACACAAAAGCCAAACTCTCGCTTGTTGATGACGTATAGGTCTGATGTAGGCCGGATGAATGCCGTTCAGACTGAAGTCACATGTCAAAAGACTGGATATGTTTCAGTTTTAGGAGCACATATTCAAGTGGCCTGGGTCGCATTTGAAAAAAATCAGATCTGTGCTGTTCAGACTCATTAAAAGATCAGATACAGGTCACATGGGGCGAAAATATCGGATTTGAGTCACTTCAGGCTGCAGTCTGAACGTAGCCATAGTGCACCTTTTAAATCACATCAAAAGTCTAAATGCAGTCTCAGTATTATAGAAAAATCGCATTTCACCATTACCTTGGTTATTAAGTTATTAATTGCACTGTGAATAATTGCCGTTGCTTACATGCGTCTTGTGTTTACTCTTTAATTGCTTTCAGTGTCATTAATCTGTGTAATCCGTGGTAATCCTTTTGGGTGAAAATGTTAATGCTTAATTGTCAGTGTTAAATCCTGCATTTGACCCATCGTCCAAAGTTACCGGGACAGTTTTTCATGGTTATGGTCAGGGTATCTATAACTAGACTGACTTCCTTCCTCAGAAACAGACCTGGAGTTATGTTTTGTTTCATTCACAAAAGTTAGAGGAAGATTCAAGATTAACATTTTCATATGCACATATAAAAAAGTGGAATTACTCTCAATCAAAGCTAAATTAAATAACAATAATAAATAATCCTTTGTTCGTAATATAATAACCCTTTAATAGCAATATCCTTCATGAGTAATCCTTTATTATTAGTCTGTCTGCATCTCCGAAGGTCAAAATGCTCTGTGCCACCTTGGGATGTCATGAAGTTAACAGCTCCTTTTACCTTAAATTCAGTAGAGATGACCCATTCCAGGGCCGGAATGATCCAAATTATTCTAGTGAAGATGAATGGAGTTCAGGGGAGTGCTTCCTGTAAAAAAAAAACAAAAAAAAAGTAAAATAAAATGGATTTCAATCAGGTTTTTCAATGTACATCTACTGTTGTGTAGGTCTGGTCGATATGACAATCACATTTTTTTCCTCATATTGATTGATTGTATTATTTAGTTACTATATTTGTATTATTAAAAAGTGTACAATACAATCTGAGCCATTTAACACAAAAATTTAAAACATTTCAAATACTGAACTCCTCTCTAACCACATTCGTCTACTGATGATTAGAAGTGAATCTTGATTTCAGTAAAAAAAATTGACCCCTGGTATTGATTCTCCTGTGTTACATGAGAAGCAGTGGGTATGTTTTAATCCACTGTATTTTTACAGCACAGTTATAAAACAGTGCAATACAGATAAAAAAATACAAAATATAATGCAAATACAAAATAAAGCTCTATTTAAGTCCACTATTTTTTTCTAGTGGAGGGTCCGTCCCCTGCTTATCTCCATGGAAATGTTATTACTTTGTCTAGAATGTTCCACAGTATAGATTACACTGATCTATCGTGATGGAGACAAGCAGGTCACAGCACTACGCGCCATTACGTTTCAGTTCTGTGGAGAGGCGCCCCTATTCACAGAAGGAATGATTGTATTTTTGCGCAACAGAAACACCTCTAATGAATAAATCCTAGATGGTTATATTTAATGTCATACCATGGAACATTCAAGGCAAAGCAATGATATCTCCATTGTGACGAGCAGAAAGCATCTTTAAAACTCGGCTTTTATAAGTAACTACATGAGCGATTTGCGTTTTGAGCTGAATTCTTCTTAGCTAATATCTGCCCATTAGCCCCTCCGGCGACGGTTAATGGGGTAAGATCGTTGCTCTAAGCGCGTTATACCCCCGCCTCCCCCTTAAGCTTGTTTGTCAGACACTTTATTTCATTCCAAACACACATTAAGACAGACTGTGCTCGCTAATACCCGGCATTAATCATGAAAAGACACAGTTAGACAGATGACGATGCAGTACCACTTGAATGCTTACAGTGGCATTTAGGAGCCGTTAGAACATGAGACTTTCCCACATGTCACACCACAGACGCAGGGGGTAATGGGCTGATGTGGAGCAGCAGTGGTCACGCAGAGCTCAAAGGAAAGGACACTAAAAGAGTAAATGAGAGAAAGCTTTTGTCTTCATGTTATAGGCCATACTGTACTCACCGCAGGTTATCTCCACATATCCATTTTTAAGTAGGTTTCACCTACTGCAATTTAGTGCAATTTACTTAAGACATAGATTATTTTTAGTGCTGTGAAATGATTTTTTTTAAATCAGATTAATCACACTTTAAAATTTTGATTATCCATCCATCCATCCATCTTCTCCCGCTTAATCCGGCTGGGTCGCGGGGGCAGCTTGCTGTCCAAATCCTCATAGCACCTGACCCCCCCTATGAACCCCTCTGCAGGTGGTGAGCCCACAGGAGGGTGGACGTCATGGTCCTTGATGTTAGTTCATAGGGGTGGAAAAATTTTGATTAGTCACAGTTAATTATTCTTCAAAAAAAGGACAAAATATTTTGACAAAAATGCAATTTATTATCAAAAAGTTATATTACTGACATTTTTCCATCACTATCATTATTTTTTTGTTGACATCATTGCCGTGGGTGCTCTCTGCCAACGTTGTTTGTCATGCGCAGCTTGTTGTTGGTACAAGTAGTGTTGTTGCTGCCACTGAATCAAACCCGTGTTTTGCTTTAAGATGGTATTTTAAACTTGTGCTTCTGTGGAAAGAGAGTTCATCACTGCAACATCTGCAAACCACCTTAGTTTGATCTAACCGCATGCGTTAATGCATTAATGTTGACAGCCCTAAGTATTTTCCTTTACTTCTGGTGGGGAATTCGCTTCCTCCTTGTCTCCATGATATGACTTTAAACATCTCCATCTAGCATTTATTAATTACGGGTGTTTCTATTGCTCAAAAATACAATAACTCCTTCTGCACGGGGAAAAAAACAACAACAATATTTAGGTACGTTAAAATGACTTAAATTAAGAGCATTGTACTTTATTTGAGCAGATTCAATTTGACAAGTAAAATTTTCTGTCATTGGAATATGTTTTTTTTTTTCTTAATTCAAGCAACAATCAATTTTGTTTCATATTTTAAGTACAAAAAGTCTTATTCCATTGGCAGATCATTTTACTTGACAAGCAAAATTTATTCAAATCATGATCAAACTTTCTTAATTGAAGTCATCTTAACTTGACTAGATTTTGTTTTTTTTGCAGTGTGTGAATAGGGGCGCCACTCCACAGATCTGAACTGTAATGTAGCGTAGTGCTGTAACCTGCTCGTCTCCCTCATGATAGACAGGTTTAAGCTCTACTGTGGAACATTATACACAATAAACCAATGACATTTCCATGGAGTCAAGCAGTTGGTGGAACCTCCACAGGAAATGTTATATAGCACAAGTTTAATATTTAAATGATTTCAAAATACACAAAACAAAATATACGTTGATTCTGAATAGATTTTTTTCATTTAGTTTTTTTCACACACTCCCATCCACACACAAACATATACGATACAACCACACGCCACAACTATGAGCATTTTTAAGCGTATTTCAACAATCCTGAGTCAGCTTCATCTTCTAAAATACAATTTAAAGCATCTGTGCATAACTCCTGGAGATGGCACATCACCTGCACGATTTCACAGAGATAGAAAGTGAAATAAAAAGAATCGCAGCGCTCCATCTGCTCCCTCAAATATATTGGGCTGGAGCAGGTGACACGCCCAAGAACAGTCTGCTCCTACAAAAAGAACCTTTTTATATTTAGTCCTTAAAACGCTGGCCCCTGATGTCCTGAATCAAGAATATGAAATGAAATACTTGTTATGATGTTATATTTATTCCAGATGTAATTTACTTTACCTGATGATAACATATGGTCTCGGCCTATCTATCTGTTACTGCAAGGAACGTCTGTCCGGGTCTCCTCCTGTTGGTTTGTTGGTTTGTTTCCCTGTTCCACGCCGAACTCTCGAACCATTCATCCAACTGATCTCAAATTTGGAGGGAGTCATCTAGGGCCCGACCGATTTGGATTTTGTTGCAGCCGATATGGTACCGATAAAATGGGAGTTGGAGCTGCGGATATAATCGCCGAAAAAAAATTCACCGTAAATCTTCAGTTGTTTATAAAACTCAGGTTTGGCGCTATTGGATTTTCAGTTGAGTTTATTTAGGCGACATTTATAGTTATTCTGCCTCTTTACGTCATATTTAAAGACAGTAGGTCGGCCTAATGGGATTTTTGTATGATATTCTAACCAGTAAAGAAAGTGCTGTAAGTGAACTACGGCTATTAGCTTTTAGCGGTGAATGCGTGTGTGCCGCGGTAATTAATGATCTGCTAAATGCCGATAATTCACACCTCTATTCACAGCTCTTTTCCATATCAGTGCGAGTCCAGTAACATATATATTCGGCCACTAAAGTCACTTTACAGTCGCTAATAGAAGAGAAAACAGCCTGTTTATGTGTGGGAGCTACAGCAGCTAATTGCTAAGAAAGAACCAAAACGAGCTTCAAAACCGACACATTTCAACACTCAGCCTCACACAGGCTCCTCTCAGATCACAAGTCAGCACTAAGAACTGTCCTTTAATCCAGACTCACACTGAGCATCCAGAAAAAACAAAAGAATCTCAGTGTTGTGCACGTGGATCTGAGGCTGCGGCTGTAAACAAACGCACATGCTGATGTGTTCAGGGGCGGGATGGAGACAGACAAATGACTCCACAGATAAACACTGATGCGGAGCCACAGATCAGGACATTTATCTGTCTGTAAACTGGATTAAATGGGCAGAATATAGAGAGTCTGAGCTTTAGAATGAGGGAAAACATGTCCACATGGAATATCGGCCCAGATCGGCAAGATTTTCGCCGATAGCCGATATGTTTCTAAGTGCCAATCGGATGATAATATTGGTCAACTGTGTGCAGTGCCAAGTTTTAAGTTGTTAGATCAGAAATTGTTAAAGATATCGGGCAATCACACAACAGCGCTCCATAGCCACTCTGACACATAACAGCTAATGCGTCATACACATAATTCTCTGCTGCTTTGTCTTCTACAGGCTGTGCACTAGTGATGATATACAGTGTATATTGTGTTATCCTGTATATTGTGGCCAACCAATCAGTGGGCAGAGGGTTTATCTGGGAGTGGCACACAGAGAGAACCACGACCTGACGAAGATCCTCTCATCCAAACGTTCATCAAATGCAGTTTGGGAGTAAATGTGCAGGCTTCATCTCACTTTCTAAATAGAAAGTTAAACCTTTGGAACATTCTCCATGGAGACAGATATTTATTTTAGTGTATTCCCCAGTTCAAGCTCAATTTATCTAATGAAGTATGAAAATTGGATTCTCAGTAAGATAAATAAACAGGCAGCGTTTATTTATGTTATTGAGAATCCAATTTTCTTATCTAACAAACATCATAAAATAGTCCAAAATACTGAATATGACCCTGAGTCTAAACTTGTTGTCTTTTTGGTAGTGTCCTTGTTGCTAAAAAATACAAAAAACACAACTAATTGTCAAAACTACCAACTTTTTAAAATTTATTTATTTATTTTTCACATTTTTCAAAATAAAAACTAAAATACACCCCACATCACCCCACTCCTATCTCCACACTTGACGGTTCAATGTCGCACACATCAAATTTACAAGTAAAATTATTTGGACACAATAGCTCAGACTTCACAATATAATATAATAACAAAAAGCAGAAATATAAATGGTAATACATGTAAATAAGTAGCAAAAATAGCAAAGAGATAGGTGTCAAAATACAATAAAATATATAGAAATAAAGTAATAATAAAAACATATGTTTATATAACCCAAACCATAAGCTCACTGCAGTCATTTAGAGACAGCCACTAAAAACATCACCATAAACGGTCTGATTCCACTAAAGTTTCTGTCATGAACGAGCATCAGTGTTTTTCGGGGGAAGTGACCAAAAAACAAACAAATCCAAATACATCTGCGCTCCAAAACACCGTCGATCTTCAGGCGGACTAAGTGGAAGTGAACTCAAAGCGAAAACAAACGAAAGGAAAACAGGCAGTAACTGTAAACACAAAAATACAACATTACCAAAAAACCACTGAAACAGATTGGGTAAATTTTAGGGGTGTAACGATATCCAAGTCTCACGATACGATATCCTCACGGTATGAACCTCACGGTACGATATTTATTGTGATATCATGGGAAAGCTCGCGATATTATGATATTCTACATAATAAACAATAATAATAAGCTTGATTACCATTTTCAGCTGCATATTTCACGTGCAGCTTGTAATTTGCAGAATATGATTGACATGTATATATATGAAATGATATGTTTTAATATTTAAGTCCAACCAAATCATTAAAACTATTTCTGCATCAGAACTGTTCATTTAAGCAAAGAGACTTGGGATTCGATATATTGTGATGGTCCATGATATTATTGTGAGACCTTTGACAATACGATATCCTGTTATTGTTACATGGCGGCACGGTGGCTGAGTGGCTAACGCTCATGCCTCACAGCAAGAAGGTTGCGGGTTTGATCCCCATGTTGCCCGGGCCTTTCTATGTGGAGTTTGCATGTTCTCCTCGTGTCTGGATGGGTTTCCTCTGGGCTCCGGTTTCCCCCATCAACCCAAATGGGCTCCGCTTACAGAGGGGTTCATAGGGGGGGTCAGGTGCTATGAGGATTGGGCAGCAAACTGCCCACACGACCCAGTCGGATAAAGCGGAAAAAGATGGATGGATGGATGTTAAATCCCTAGTGAATTTTAATAAACTTAAAAACTCTTAAACTCTGTGCCTTGTAAGCCTCACACACAACTCCACGGTTGCGCAGCTCAACCTTTAAAAACAGCGTGGCCCTAACACAAAACAGGTGATTAAAATGTACAAGGCTTACCGATATCTTTGCCCAAACGCACACACTCGTGGGTCCAGCCAATCAGCCTGGCCTCCCACGGATACTGACACCTCTCGAGCACACAGCCAACTTCCCCTTAAACTCTGTTGGTCTGTGGCACAGCAACGGCAGCCCGAGGTACATCCCACTACATATACAGTCCTGTGAAAACTTTTAAACATGTCTCCATATTTGTCCAATGATACCGCTCCCCCCTCACAGAATACAGTATCTTTTCCAGGATGCTGTAACTCAATATAGGTCATTTATCCAGCTCTTGTATCCTAAGTTAAAGTCATATTATAGATCCTTGTTTTCCTGAGCGCTGTAAAACTCCTCTGTGGTCCATTCGTCACGAGCTGCTTCCCTCTTTGTGTTTGGTTTATAACAGAAACACAAACAGCCATTGTCATTCAGCACAGCTCATTTCATCCAAACCTCCTCTATTTGGGAAAAACATTTAGAATTTTTACTGTCATATTGTGGACTGTGATGAGAAAGGATGTGTTCAATGACCTGGGCAGTGACGAAATTAACAAAATCTGCTTATAGTGAAGTAAATGTGTTTTCAGTTTCTATAATTTCTTATCATATTTGTGTTTTTTGGGAGAGTGACATCGAAAGTAGGTATTTGTAGTAGTAGAAAAGTATTTGTGGTAAAGGTCTCAACAGCGTTTAGTGCAAATGAACAAACAGTGGTAGTAGGAGTCGTGGTAGTAGTGGTAGTGGTGGTACTAGTAGTGGTAGTAGTAATGGTAGCAGTAGTAGTAGGAGGAGGAGGTAGTAGCAGTAGTAGTAGGAGGAGGTAGTAGTAGGAGGAGGTTGTAGTAGTAGGAGGAGGAGGTAGTAGTAGTAGTAGTAGTAGGAGGAGGTAGTAGTAGGAGGAGGTAGTAGTAGGAGGAGGTAGTAGTAGGAGGAGGTAGTAATAGTAGTAGCAGCAGTAGTAGGAGGAGGATGTAGTAGTAGTAGGAGGAGGTAGTAATAGTAGTATTAGTAGTAGGAGGAGGTAGTAGTAGGAGGAGGTTGTAGTAGTCGGAGGTTGTAGTAGTAGTAGGAGGAGGTAGTAGTAGTAGGAGGAGGTAGTAGTAGGAGGAGGTTGTAGTAGTCGGAGGTTGTAGTAGTAGTAGGAGGAGGAGATAGTAGGAGGAGGAGGAAGTAGTAGGAGGTAGTAGTAGGAGGAGGATGTAGTAGTAGGAGGAGGATGTAGTAGTAGTAGGAGGATGTAGTAGTAGGAGGATGTAGTAGTAGGAGGAGGATGTAGTAGGAGGATGTAGTAGTAGGAGGAGGATGTAGTAGTAGGAGGAGGATGTAGTAGTGGGAGGAGGATGTAGTAGTAGGAGGAGGATGTAGTAGTAGGAGGAGGATGTAGTAGGAGGATGTAGTAGTAGGAGGAGGATGTAGTAGTAGGAGGAGGATGTAGTAGTGGGAGGAGGATGTAGTAGTAGGAGGAGGATGTAGTAGTAGGAGGATGTAGTAGTAGGAGGAGGATGTAGTAGTAGGAGGAGGATGTAGTAGTCGGAGGTTGTAGTAGTAGTAGGAGGAGGAGATAGTAGGAGGAGGAGGAAGTAGTAGGAGGTAGTAGTAGGAGGAGGAGGAGGTAGTAGTAGGAGGAGGTTGTAGTAGTCGGAGGAGGAGGTAGTAGTAGGAGGAGGAGGTAGTAGTAGGAGGAAGAAGTAGGAGGTAGTAGTACTATTAGTAGTAGCAGCAGTATCAGTAGCTGTACTAGTAGTAGTACTGTAAGACATTGTTATTGTTGTAGTATAATATATAAGTATTGGTAGTAGCAGTACCTTGAAGTTCACCTTAACCTAAAGTAATGTCAGTTTAAGGAACATTATGTTTTCCCAGTAGAGGATGTTTTTTTTCTGCATCTAACCCTCCTTTAATTAATGCCACTGGGGCAACGGTTCAGGTGCCCGGGGCCCATCTCCAGACCTGTTGGACTGGGTCAGATCAGCCTCGACATGCTATGAGCTAACTTAAAAATACTTCTATTTTATGTATACAATTCTTTATCTCATTTTCAGCTTTATCAACAAATGCAGAGATTCGTAGTCACTCATCATAAAACTCGTCAAAATTGTAGTTTTCTTGTTCCAAAATGCTTTCACATCTGCTTAGTGCTGTGTGTAACATCATTCACTAGCAAGGACCACACCAACAACACATGTGCGAAGAGAAAAGCATTTATTATATGGAGACGAGGCGGGTCGGCTGGGTAGAGACTCAGGGTGGGGGTTCAGTCTCAATCTCCACGTGGCCCAGCAGGAAGGGACCCCCCTCGTCGGCGTCTTATGTCTGGAAGAGAACAGATCGGGGTTGGGAGGGTGGGGTCATGGTTGAGGCGGGGTCCTGCTAATCATATTAACTACATTTAAAAAGAGTTTTAGGACATTTTTGATAATCTTTCAATTGTTGGGTGTTTCATTGAATCCATGTTTGAATCAAATTATTATGATTTTTTTTCACAATTCGTACAAAAAATAATACAAAGTGCTTTACACAATAAGAAATACATTAAAATCACAATACAAACAAACATATTTAAAGAGAATGGAGCTCAACAGTGTCCACTCTGGTTACAGAAGTACATTTTCTATTCTTTTTTCCCATAGAATTTTTTTGTAGGAAAGTCTATGAGAAAAATGAATGGGAAATTTAGTTCTGAAATGGGGGTGGGTGTGTTGTGGACTCCAGAACTCCAAAAATGAAATGAAACATGTCCGAGCGATAACAGTTTCAAAGGTTTTACTGCAAAAAAAAGTGCTGCCCGTGTCAAATCATTTCTTTGTTACAGCGTGCGTTGTCTAGGTAACATGAAACAAGTTCTAACGTCTAATAAATTAAAATGTAACAAGTTTTCTTAATATCTGGTGCTGCAACTGAAAGAAAATTACTCTTTTTCTGTTTTAAAATAACAAATACAGGTATTAAACAGCATTTTAAACATTAACTTCGTGTAGAATCCAATCTGACTATTATTGTTTATCAGTCTGTAAATTGAACTGTGTAATACCAAACAAATTACATTAGAAATAACATTGTTAACCTTTTTAAAATATATATTCAACTGGGTGATTTCATTTTATTTATTTATTTTTATTCTGCACGATGAAGCGTTTCAGTCAAACGCAGCTGAATAGAACAATTTTGAGCCTAAACAGCGGCTTATCTCAAGTAGAAACAGGATTATCTTCTTTTCTGTGTTGTGGCGATAAGAGCAGCTGTATGTTGTGTTTTATTTGTCCAAACACGACTTCCTTCTGCTGTTTCTAATCATTTCACACTCTCCCTCCTGCGCTGAATCACACAGTAAACAGTGTCCCCATGTGTACTATACATTCTCCACTATTCACTCCATCTTTTGTCATCCAATCAAGCCTGTGGAAATGGTGCAATCATGTGAACGTAACCCGAGCGATTTCTCTCCATCCCTGATAGATTTTACAGGGAGGCCTCTGTTGCCATAGCGAACGTCACTATAGCGAGCGCCTGTGATGTGGCAGCGAGTATTTTCTTCAGTATCATCAAGCTAATGGTTTATTTAGTGTGTGTGTGTGGAGAGATCAGAGGTTTAAGTGGTATTGTAGAGAACAGGGAGGTCGTGATATCACATTTTGAGTTTTTGGAATTAACGGTGCACAGCAAAAACTGCAGGGTTAAAATTTGAGGGTAAATATTTCAGACACACAAAATTCAACCTCTAGTGTTAATTTAACTTCCCTGAGTGTTAACTTGGCACCTCCCACCCACCAGTTCAGACTCCAGAGAGAAGATTAGTGGAAATTATGGATTTTATATGAAACTTTCACACCAAGTTGCTGAACACGATGGGCGTGAGTTTTAAAAGAAAATAATATGAAATAAAAGGTAATGTAAGAATAAATGCTTGTAAATGCATTAATTCTGGTAGTAGTAGTTGGAGGAAGTAGTAGTAGTAGTAGTAGTGGTAGTGGTAGAAGTAGTAGTAGTAGTGGTAGTGGTAGGAGGAGGTAGTAGTAGTAGCAGCAGAAGTGGTAGTAGTAGTAGTAGTAGTAGTAGTAGTAGTAGTAGCAGTAGTAGTCGTAATAGCAGTAGCAGTAGTAGTAGTAGTAGTAGTAGTAGTAGTAGTAGCAGCAGCGGCTGCGGCAGCAGGCAGCCGCTGCTAGTAGTTTTGGTAGCAGCAGGTAGTTAAGGTTGCTGCTGTAGCAGTATTGGTAAGCGCTGCTGCAGTCGTAACGGTAGTGCTAGTGGCTGTTGCTGCTGTGGTTATAGCTGCTGGTTGTTGCTGCTGTTGCTGGTGCTGTGTTGTTGCCGCCGCAGCGGCCGCTGGCGGCGGTGTTGCTAGCAGTGGTGCTGGTAGCGGTGGTGTTGCTGCTGTTGCAGCAACCAGCAGCGGCAGCCGCAGCTGGCAGTGGCAGCAGTGGTGGTAGTAGTAGTAGTAGTAGCAGTAGCAGTAGTAGTAGCAGCAGCAGCAGCAGCAGCAGCAGTAGTAGTAGTAGTAGTAGCAGTAGTAGTACTAGTAGCAGCAGCAGCAGCAGTAGTAGTAGTAGTAGTAGTAGCAGTAGTAGTACTAGTAGCAGCAGCAGCAGCAGTAGCAGCTTTTTAAAATCAAACTTTCTGAACGGTAAAGTTAAAGATGCACTGTGTAACTTTTTAACCATCTTCTCGTCTCTGTGAAGATTGCTTTGTCAGAAATGTTCCGCAGTATGGCCTTAAAACGTATCTGTCTAGCTTTTCAATTAGAGTCATTTACTTGCTCAAAAACATTGAAAAAACAACAGATTTGACCTGTGACTT
This sequence comes from Odontamblyopus lacepedii, assembly GCA_034769755.1. Taxonomy (NCBI): domain Eukaryota; kingdom Metazoa; phylum Chordata; class Actinopteri; order Gobiiformes; family Gobiidae; genus Odontamblyopus; species Odontamblyopus lacepedii. The sequence goes on along the minus strand of CM068365.1, from coordinate 32,569,088 downwards.
TGTGGCGTCACATACACATCTCCATGGAGACAGATTCTATTACTTCACCTGAATGACATTGAACTTTATGAAGACGAGCAGCTGGGAGACGCTCTACCAGAAAAGTACTTAACATTTAATATTCCTCTTTGTGCTGAGTGTGGAAAGAGGGGTGGGCTGTGGGAGGTTTTTTTTTTTGTGTTTATTTTTCTCTCTTTTTTTTGTTCTTTTTGTTTGTTTAATTTCAAAATTGAAAAATAAATAAATAAAATCTATTATTATTATTATTATTATTATTATTATTATTATTATTATTATTATTAATAATAATAATAATAATAATAATAATAATTAAAACACATTAAACATTGTTATATTTTATTTTTAATCCTGCTGATTCTATTGTGACCTGAATAATCATGATTATCAATTAACTAGGGCTGTTACGCATGCGATTAATCACAAAAAGATATCACAATAATGTTTTTTTTAACGCAGATTAATCACACAGTTTATTTTGAATGCTCCTCTATGGAAAGTGCAGATGGTCCTGAAAGGCGACGCAGGTTATTAGGTCAGTGATCAGGTCCATACGCGACTTTAGATAAAGCTAAGGTAGTTTGCAGATGTTGCAGCGATGAACTCTCTTTCCACAGAAGCACAACAAGTTTAAAATACCATCCTAAAGCAAAACACGGGTTTGATTCAGCAGCAGCAACGACGCTACTTGTACCAACAACAAGCCGAACACGACAACCCGCGACAGTGATGTCAACAAAACTACCAGCGACAGAAAAATGTCAATAATCTAACTTTTTGATAATAAATTGTATTTTTGTCCAAATATTTTGGTCTTTTTTTAACTGTGATTAATCTAAATTCTAAAGTGTGATTAATCTGATTTAAAAAAAAAAGTCGTTTGACAGCACTACAGTTAACTAAATCATCCTGACTTATACCGAGCTTAGTTTCCTATTACTATTCAAAAGATGCAGTATAATAGCACCCACTTTTTATCACTTAATTACTATAGTAGCAGAGAACCATCCCCACAGCTCGAAACCCCTGAATCAGCGCACATTGTTCTTCGTCACAATAATTCACCTGCAATCTGACATGGCACCCCCCCCCTCCCCGATAGCGTACACCATGTTGCGGTGGGAGCAGCCTGTTAGAGCAGCTCGTGGTGGAGATAGAGATCGGGGGGCTGTGTCTGGCGGAGCTTAGATAAGGACATCATTAGTGGATACATGCAGACACTTGCTTATATTTATCTGTCCTCTGAGCTCCTCTAATGCTCTCATCAAAAACGATCGATTCACAAGACAATATAAACCCGCGGAGCTCCTGTCACTGTGGATACGGAGAGGAGGAAACGTGATTTAAAGAAGCACGTGTCCAAGGAAGTCACTGTCCATGTTCTGCTAATGCAAAGTGAGAGGAGTTTTTTAAAGGGGCCATGTTACGCTGCTTTCTGATCTATGATTGAATTCAAAACAGACCTGGAGTTGTGTTTTGTTTCATTCACACATCTTTAACACACAAATCTTGCATATTTAGCCCGTGTTCTTCTCTCATTTTTGTGAATTTCTGTGTTTTTAAACTCAGATGTTAATGTAACTTGAAAACTACTGCTGACATCGATGACATCACAAGGTGGAACAGAGCATTTTGAGCTTTGGAGATGTACATAGGCTAATCATAAAGGCTTAATCATACATGTGTGAATGAAACAAAACATAACTCAGGCTATGTTTTTGAGAAAGTAACATTATAATGTAATTTTGCATAATATAGGACCTTTAATGGAGCTCAAGCATAAATGTTCTATTAATTTTCCCATAGACTTTTTGAAAAATTCAAATATTTAGAGTTCAAAGACATTGTGGAGGCTTTGTGCTCACTAATATCTATGGAGCAGCAGTAGTACCAGGTGGTCTAGTACTATTATTAGCACAGCAGTGAGTAATACTAAACAGAATTACTGTTAGTAGCTGTATTTGCAGTAGTAAACACAGTTATATATGTTATGTAATAAGAATGAATAATATTGTCAATTGATTACGGTGGGCAATATAATATACCGAGTTTCTGCCACTACGGACAAAAAACTAAACAAATCTTTTTATAGAAGAGTCCAATAATATCTACTGCTGCTGTCTTTGCCTTGAGGTCACAGCTGTGTGTATGTGTGTGTGAGTGAGAATGCGTGTGTGCGTTTGTGTATATGTGCATGCATGTGTGTGTGGGCATGTGTGTGAGTCTGTGCATTTGTGTGTGCAGTGTGTCTTCGTGTGCATGCATGTGTGTGTGGTGTGTGCGGCATGTGTTTGCGTGTGTGTGAGTGTATGTGTGTGTGCCTGTGTGCATATATCTGTGTGTGGACGTGTCTTAGTCTGTGTGTGTGTGTGTGTGTGTGCGGTGTGTGTGTGTTTTTGTGCATGTGAGGGTATTTATGTGTGTATATGTGTGCGGTGTGCATACGTGTGTGGGCATGTCTCTGAGTGTATGTATGTGTGTGTGTACAGTGTGTGTCTGCATACATGTGTGTGTGGGCATGTCTCTGAGTGTATGTGTGTGTGTGTGTACAATGTGTGTCTGCATACATGTGTGTGGGCATGTCTCTGAGTGTATGTATGTGTGTGTGTACAGTGTGTGTCTGCATACATGTGTGTGTGGGCATGTCTCTGAGTGTATGTATGTGTGTGTGTGCGGTGTGTGTTTGCCTGCATGCGTGTGTGGGTGTGTGTATGTGTGGTTCGTGTGCATGTATCTGTTTGTGGGTGTGTGTATGTGTACATATAAACAGAGCTTGTGTGTTGTTATGTGTTGTGTGCCTGCAGTGCGTGTGTGTGGTGCTTCACACACACAGCCTGAGGGTTTCTGCTGGAAGGTCAGGTCAGCCTGGAGACTCTTGGACACATTTAAAACCTGGAATAAAGTCTGTAGATAAAGGTGTCCACATGAGATCAAAACATTCTACTGTACCTACTGATACTTTGGAGCTGATCTCACCAATGTTTCCTGATGCTAACTGTAGGCACTACTCTGTTAGAAGCTTTATTATAATTTGCCTAAACCAAGAACTAATGCACTGAAAAAAAAAAAAACAACTTATATACAGAGCCATTTCTCACTGGAATAAGCTGCCTCAAGAAATTATGCTGATACACAATAATTTTGCTTTTACAAAATCCATCCATCCATCTTCTCCCGCTTAATCCAGCTGGGTCGCGGGGGCAGCTTGCTGCCCAATGCTCATAGCACCTGACCCCCCCTATGAACCCCTCTGCGGGTGGTGAGCCCACAGGAGGGTGGACGTCATGGTCCTTGATGTTAGTTCATAGGGGTGCGGGCATGTTTTGGGTTGATGGGGGAAACCGGAGTACCCGGAGGAAACCCATCCAGACACGGGGAGGAACATGCAAACTCCACACAGAAAGGACCCGCAACCTTCTTGCTGTGAGGCCTGAGTGTTGCCACTCAGCCACCGTGCCGCCTTTTACAAAATATCTCAACAAATCAGTGCAAACCAAACTGTGATGAACTGATGTACCGTATTTTAAGGTACGTCAGCTGGGACGTTTATTTCTTTCAATCACTTAACAGACCAGGCATTTATTTTGAGAACAGGACATTAATTCCTTCCTCACAAAAATCTTGCTCAGCGAAACTGTGAAAATATGGAACTCAAATTCTTTTATCCAGTATGACTAGAATTTAGGCGACTTTCTATACAGAAGCGAGTTCATTTGAAATGTTACAACAAAATGTCTACAAAGCGGAGAGTTTCGCACATTTGAAAGCGACTTCTGAATTACAGAAAGTCATTCAAATCCTCCACAACATGCAGACATTTCTTTAGGAAGTTAAACCAAATGACAGACACAGCGAGTGTGGAGCAGCAGAGTGAGAACGTTCATCCACCACATCAGGGCACAAGTAGCCAGCAATTTTTTCAGCACCTATAGTTTATGCAAATGAGCCATGTGGTTTTAAGTTTGGTTTGTGTAGAGATGACGCAATATATATGTACATTAGACTCGCCGTTTATTGGGAATCAGCGCTTATTTATCAGAATATAAACCTGCACCCGGCATTTAAAGGGGACCCGACTCTTATTTGGTATTTTACAGTATGTGTTTTCTGCCTATACCTTAATGATAGAAGTTGCTGTTTATTGACTGTTATATGATTTACTGTTAATGTACGGTCAATGTGTTTTTGTGTGATTTTATGATGAGAGTGGACACCAGGAATAGAATAGAAGAGGAGTCAAATATTAGACTTTAATCTGTGCTTTACTTTATCACAATCTGATCATAAAGAACTGACTTGGCTGGTCAGGTGGTCTGATCTGTGCTCAAACGCTTTTCTCTAATTTGAATGGTCTCTACCTAATCTTCACCAGCTCAGGGAGGGAATTCTGGAGGTTCTGAGGTTCTTTCACATGAGGCACCTGTCCATATACTGAGAATGAGGCAAATTGTTTACCTATCTACACGCACTGGCAGTCCAAGCTCATCTGAGATTGTAATACCTTTTTAAAACACTGTCCAGGCTTCATACATTTCCTTTGACCGATTGCAGATTTGTTGACCTGGTTTATTTAATAACTTTATAATGGCTTTATAATTACTGGACCTATCCACATGGAAGTAAAACTGTCATAAAGTTCAACAACTTCTCAAACAAAAGTGAAATAGTGCTTTGATAATCGGTTCAGAAAAGAGGCGCCATTAATCTACCACCAAGGCCTGATTGTTGCCCATTAAAAAGGACATTAACCCTGGAGAACCCACGGGGTCAAATTTGACCACTGTTAATTGCTGCTACTAAAAATGAACCAAATTGAAAAAAATGTCAAATTTAATCTTAAAAGCCCAAAGACTACCACAATGTCTAGTGTGATTTCCTCTCTCTAGTAGAAAAGATTTTTGGATAAGCAAAGACCAATGGTGTTAGTTTTTTATTAGTCGTTTATGGCCTTGTGTTCTTCAGTTGGCCAAAGTGTGTTTAAACATTAGAAATACAGTTCTAACATGCAAAAATAACTATTGTTAAATGTTCTGGTGTAAATTATTGATTGTTTTCCTAAATTTAAAACAGTTTGCATTGACAGTGTATCTTATAGTCGTTCTTTAAAATTATACACCTAAAGCCCAATGGGTCAGATTTGACCCAAATCCTAAATCAGGGAATAAAGGGTTAAAATTTAAAAAGTAGATATTTTGGTGTTCAGTGAACTTATAGCAATCATTTAAGGCATAGTTCATAATTTTCTGAAGAAGAAAAGGGTTCTTGGGTTCTCCAGGGTTAAAGCTACCATGTGTAAATGTATTAGATTTTTTCACCTTTAGCAGATGTGAAACCTGCTCCCCCTGCTCCTCACCTGGCCTCTGCTCTCTGGTCTGTCAGGCCAAAGCTGGTACACTGTGACAAAGTAGAGTAAGGGTACTTTGTCCCATTATTTAATTTAGTCACTTTAGTTTATTAATTTGACATTTTTCATCGTTTCATTTTGTTTCTCCATAACCAAGTAAACCGCTGAATTAAAACTATCCCGGCTTTGTTTTGTTTAGCATGTTTAGTTACATTTTCAGTAAATCAAACACTTACACATTCTTAGTTTAATATGCTTTATTTAGTTTAAAATTGTCATTTAAAGTTAAGTTACTCAGTTCAATCATTCATTCAACTTACCCCCAGAGACAAAGAGAAGGTGTGTTCCGGTCTCAGCCATTTTGAAAGCTCGGTTCTGCTCAGGTGTTAACCAGAGGTAGGGGGGAATTGGTTTTGAGTTTAAGTTTATTGGTTTGTTTTGTGTTTGTTACTTATTGTTTCTGTTAGTTGTTTATGTTACAACACGTTTTATGTTGGGACCTTTGAGAACAGTCTCTTTTTGAGACAGTCTGCTGTTTCAGTCCAAGGTAAACTGTTATCACTCCCCTGGGGTAGAAATGGTATATACCAGGGAGGAGCTAAGGGGGTTTAAATGGAGTGCTGCAATTAGCACAATGAGATCCCATCAGTGCACTGGGTAGTGTGGTGCTTTTCCTCAGTTGAGTTAATTTTTGTTCTTTGATTCTGTTGTTCTTTAACAGATTATTTTGTATATTTGTATATATTTTTTAAGCCACGTTCACCACGGTGATTTTTGCAAAATAAATGTTGGTCTAAGAGAACTGGTGAGTCTGCCTCCTACTTTGACCCCTTTGGCCAACTTCCCCACATACACTATCACACAGCAGTAACATAGACAGCATCTAGTGGTGATATGTGAGAATACAAGAGGAGTGGGTCGGCCAATCTAATTACACATGGTAGCTTTAAGTGATAAGATTAATACTGCAAGTTTGTGGAGCCAATTTCTATAAACAATTATTGAATGATGAGGTTCAACAAGTTTGGTCATTTCGTGCAGTAACAGTGAATCTCCCATAGAATTCAATGTGAGAATACAACAGGGGTGGGTCGCCTATCTAAGTACATATGGTAGCTTTAAACCATAAGATTAATATTGCAAATTTGTAGACAGGGTAGTCATGGGGTCTTAAAAGTGTTAAAAAGGTCTTAAATTTCATGTTCCTAAATTAAGGCCTTAAAAAGTCTTAAATTATGTGAGAACACAACAGGGGTGGGTCAGCCGATCGGAGTACATATGGTAGCTTTAAGCCATAAAATGAATATAGCATATGACAGTGAATCTCCCATAGAAACAGGCCCCTACTCTCCATCTGAAGTCAAGACATCATCACATTTTAGAACATGATTAGAACATACTGGACAACAAAATGCCTTAAAAAAAAAAAATCAATTTCAATGTCATTACGTTCAATACACCCAAATATATTTACTGACCGACTTTTTTTTTTCCAGGATTCGACTACTGTGACCCCGGTGACCTTAACTGTTGACCCCAAAGGATACTTCCTGTACTGGACTGATCAGAACAAGGTAAGTGTCAGTACTGTATTATGGGTCTGAATCTCGCCAATTTATGAGGTCATCTTACAAGGTTTACGATAATTTGTTTCTTTTATTGATTCCTTGCTGCTTTTCCTATCAAAGAAATGCGATGGAATTTCACTTTACATTTATATTTGTGGGTTAATGGGTTAGGCAGTTGTCAATGAACCAGAAGGTTGTTAGTTCAAAACCCATTGTGTCTAAATGTGTTTCTTAGACAGTTCACTCCCAATTTAGTCATTGTAATGCTTTTGATAGTGATCGGAAGGGCATCTAGCATAAAAATCTCCCCTAATGACAAAGAGAACAAACCTGTTGTCTTAGTAAACATATTGTATGGTTTTATTGTCTTTAATGACAGTATTTTCAACAGGTGTTATCGAATTCATTATAGCTTTTTTTAATATTACTGTGTTTTGTCATATCTAATCGTATCATATCACTTTTCAAACAACTGATTAGCCAATAGAATTCTCAAATTACATGTTAATGATATGGTTGGGCAATACTGGTTTGGAGTTCAGACTATGGAGACGGACATTGTCTTGTTTATATGAATGAAATGAATACTGAAATACATTTTTATTTGTTTTTTGAAAATAAAAAATCAAATAAAAGCAAGATTGAGCTAACCTGGCTCACCCCAGATTGATTTGTGTCACTCTGATCAATCTGCGATGGCTCAGAAATACACAGAGGTTCATGACGAATATTTGATTGGTCAAGACGAGAAATCAAAGTTTAGTTAAATCCAGTTGAGAGAAAAGCACAGATATGTTCGATTTCCGCAAATGCACAAAGCGCTTCCCTTTTTCATGGTTTGCACAAACAAAATAGTCGTATTGATGTATTGATTGTTTTGGTTTGTTTGGGCGCTTCACCTTTGACTTCTGCACAAACTTCAATGCTGTGACATGATTGGTCGCCCTCCACCTGTCAGACACTATCGCACTATTGCACTTTCTAGTTATGCAAGGTTAAAGGGACAGTTTGGAATTTTGGACATTTCCTCATGAGCCAGAGTGTTGGAGACGTGTGGAGACACTTTTTTAAATCTTCCATCCAGTCCTTGTATTTGCAGAGGTCGCTGGTGCTAGGCTAGTGCATGTCAATGGTCATAGTCGTCCTGCCACTAAAAACAGTCTGACCCACTCCACAGACCCGAGGCAAAACTATTAGAACTCCAGACTGTCCATGTGAATGTCGACAGTCTTGAATCATTTTAAAAGTAAAACTAACCTTGCATTTGAAGGATTTCTGTCTGAGCTGCTGTTGTGGATTTTTAAATGTGAGAAGAATAAAACTGGAGAAAAGTTGTCTTAAATCAAAGAGTCTGGATTTATTAAAGCAATTGTGCACACAATTACAAAAAAGTATAGAAAACCAAAACCTTTCTGTCCCTCACATAAGGTCCGTCTCTTCCTAATCTGAACCATGGCAAAACAAAAACAGGCTTCTTATACAGTCGACAAACGTCATGAAATCAACAGGAGGTAAATCTAAACAGTTCACAAAAGAAGACGACTTTTCTGGGTCAATTAGATTGAACCCAAGGGTAACAATAATTCCAAATGATGAGAATGAATAGAACAACAACCTGTTGTTTTAACCCTGATAAATAAGGACTGAACATAATGTCCTGCCTTGAAGTAGCCCAGACACAGCAGGTCACACCACTGTATGTGACCAGGAATACAGAGATACTTTAGCAGTTGTGAGTCACCAGTGATCTGAACCCATACAATACACTCTTTAGGTTAACAAAGTAAGAAATTTCCATCACACAGCAGCGAGGTGTACTTCCTGATAGAAGCTCAGCAGCGGTGGACTGATATATGAGAAAATAGTCCCTCAACATGCAACGATTCATGCGACGCAAGGTTAGTTTTATTTCAAACATTATTCTGTGGACACAGACGTTCACAGGGACAGTCTGGAGTTCTAATAGTTTTCCTTGGGTCTGTGGAGTGGGTCAGACTGTTTTTTAGTGGCAGGACGACTATGACCATCAACATGCATTAGCCTAGCACCAGCGACCTCTGCAAATACAAGGACTGGATGAAAGATTTTAAAAAGTGTCTCCACACGTCTCCAACACTCTGGATCACGAAGAAAATGTCCAAAATTCCAAACTGTCCCATTAAGATCGATCAATATGAGGACAAAACCACATCATTTTTGGTCATATATCAAATTTCCCTTTTTAATATAACATCTTTCTCTCCGTCTGCACACTTATGAAGACCAGTAATATTCTCACACACCACAAGTATTACGGATACGACAGATGATGATATTTAAAACCTTGAAGTAGAGGCTCAAAAACCAATAAAAGCGTCTTAAGATAACGTCCCTCTCCACCCATCTCTGTTTAGTTTGAATGCTTCTGATGCCAGTGAGAAATGGAGACAAAGCACCGTCTATCCAGAATATACAGAAGGATAGGGTTACACTTTTCAAATTGTGTATTGGATTTCGACAGGATTTAGGACGCGTGTAGAAATAAACACCGAGGTTTGATCGAAGTGCTCAAGTGTCTCGTTTTAGTGCCGGAATTGCGTTTCTATCACCATGGAAACTACTGTGTGTCTTTGGTCGCCTGCTCCTCTGTTAATTATAGTTGTATGACCAGGTCTGTGGGAGGAAGTCTCGACAAATGAATGAGGAGAGTATTTGAAGGTTGAATTTTAATGTCAAAATTACACGCTAGAATCCTCATAAATCCAAACTGGAAGTCTATTTACGTTGGTGGAAATTTAAAACCGGTTGGTCTGTTTCCTTCTTCAAACAAAGGATATTTTTGGAAGTATTTCTGCAGTCCATGGGTTAAAATACTATACAAGAAAGGCTATTGGTACGTTGCAGCTGATGACATCAATATTTTCTGGGGGTGTGAAGCTAACGAAAAGCACCACTCTGTCTGAGGCTTCTTAAGTTACACTAAATCCGAGCTTTTTTTCAACACAATCTGACCAGAAAGAGCTGAGTTGGTTGGAACTGCAACAGGTGAGATGTTTCGTGCTGTTAAACAAGTCTCTCACATATAAAATTACAATCACAAGCTTCCTAGCAGTAGCCAAGAGTTTTTTCAGTTAGTCACTATCTCCTTTTTGTAGAAAATCACACTTCTAAATCCATTTTGTGTTTTTTTTTTTTTTTTTTTTTCATGAGTTTTCAGATCTAAAAGCTTTTTTTCTCCATGAAGATGTTTTTGCTTTGTGTGGAATGTTTCACAGTATGGTATTAAAATTTTCTATCTTCATGGAGACCAAACCTGACCAAGTTACAGGTCAGATCTATGGAGAGGCGACCCCGCTCACAGTCAGAACACCTGTTTTTCTAGGAATTTTTCAGCTAGAAAATCACATATAGTTGAATAAATGTAAAACAGAGCTGTTTAATGTCACACTGTGGAACATTCCAGGCAAAGGATTCCACAGAAACAAACAGGTGACAGACCCACCACCAGAAAAGTTACATAGTGCAGCTTTAGAACATGTCTTGAATGAAGTATTTGGTTCAACAGTGGCAAAAATGCCCTGCACAGACTTCTATCTACAGCCCTGATAGGAGCAATGTTGGGAAAGGAACAGAAATCTGAAGGGTTGTATCTGCCGTTTCACCTGACACCAATGAAAATATAATGGAATTCTGCTCTGGGTTGTCAAAAATATAACATCAAACTAGATACAGTCATCCTTCAGTATAATGGGGTTCACCTTTCGCGAACTCGCTATAAGAATCTTCTCGCCTAGAAGAAAAAAACAGGGCCAACAACTATCTTCACTTGGAAAAAGACACCTGCACCAGTTTAGATCGCAGGCCAATTTGTGCGGAACAATCATCTTAAAACGTATAGAATAATTGTGAAAAATAAAGCTGACTACTTCACGGATTTCGCGTAATGTGGGTCATTTTTAGAACGTAAACCCCGCGATAAACGAGGGACCACTGTACTCATTTTCGCAGGTATCGATACTAAAAAAGTCTCATTGAGAGGACAAAAATGATGCTTTCCTGAATAATTTTAGATTGATCTTGAGCTGTATCAGAACAAGAGCACATACATTAGTATACGCCCATGGAGCACTGAGGGATTACACATGGGAATAACGACGATTTAATGCTGAAAATCACATTCTGTTGTCTAAATAAAGTGTGTTTTTATTATCCTTGTGGTATCAGAATCAGTATTGAGTATCGAGTCTATTCCTTAGTACTGAAATCGAGTTTGTTCAATAGGTTTTGATTATGTTCTACAATGTCATCGTGTCAACATTTCATCTGGAGAGCAGGGGCCAATATAACTCTACGGGGGATTGACTGTTATTGCGAGAAACTTAATTTTCAACATTTGTGAATCCCGTCTTATTGGGTTTATAGAAAGTGGCGCCACATAATTGCAATATTAAAGGTCCTATGTTACACGATATTGGGTCTTATGAGCTTTAAGACATGTTAGAATGTTGTTACCTTCTCAAAAACAGACCTGGAGTTGTGTTTTGTTTCATTCACGTTTGAGTTGTGTTTTGTTATTACTGTCTACATCTCCAAAGCCTAAATATGCAGGGTTTGTGTATTAAACATGTCCGAATGGATGTGAAAATGGAGTTAATTTAGGGAATAGTGTTGACAAAGATATAAAGGGGTCAAGTACAATGATGGCATTTAAAAAACACATAAAATCCAGTGCAATGTGTAGGTATGAAAAAGATGTTTTTGTGCATAAAAGTGAAGATTTCTGTTTTGCAACTGATTAATAATTGTGACTGAAATGAAACGTAACAATTTTAAATGTTTTAAAGTAACTGTCGGTGTTGAAAAGGGAAAGGGCGCAGATAACATACGTTTTTTTCTTGTTTCTGCTCCTTTTCATTAATGTCTTGTATGTTGTATCTTGTAGGAAATAAACAGATAGTAAAACAGTAATACTAAAAAAAAAGAAACAAAACACAACTCCAGGCCTGTTTGTGATGAGGAAACAACATTCTAACATACAGTTGACCTAAACACTGAAACCATTGTTAAACGAGGGCAGCAGAGAATGTACCTGTTGAGAAAACTGAACTCTTTTAATGTAAACAAAACTGTTCTCAACAACTTTTATTGTTCTTTTATTGAAAGTCTGCTCACTTTCTCCATCATTTGCTGGTTCCAGTCCCTGTCCTTGAAGGATAAAAACAAACTGCAGAACATTGCTAAAACTTGCTCAAAAATCATAGGGGTCAGACTGAGGGAGCTGCATTCTCTGTGGGAGGAGCGAGTGCTGAGCAAAGCCAAGTGTCTCCTGGCTCCGCCCCTCCATCCTCTGACTCCTGACTTTATCCTGATGCCTTCAGGACGTCGTTTTTATGCTCCGGTACGAAAGACTAACCGCTTCTCCAATTCTTTTGTGCCTTCAGCTATTAAACTGCTAAATTCTGAGGGTTGTGTTTTTGAGGTTTTGCACTGTCATATGTATATTGTTCTTATATTGTTCTTTGAGTTCCACTTTTGTCTGTAATGGTCTGACACACTGTGTGTTTGTGCGGGTGAGAAGTGAGAACTGCTCTGTGAAAGCTGCAAACGAATTGCCCTCTGGGATCAATAAAGTTTTCTGATCAGGAAATACCATGGTATAAGCCCTTTAATCTTTTGGCTTCAAACTTCCACCTGTATTTAAATAGGCCAACCCGCCCGCCCCTGTCATATTCTCACTTTCAGTATCATGACAACTTTAAACCTGTCTATTGTCTTTGTAGTCACTGGTTTTGGCATAATTTGGCTAGATGCTGTCATGGCAACCGGGGGGGAAAGTACATGTTTCTTTTACATGTGGGAGAATATTAAAACTGCTTATTTCCTCCTTTATGTGCTTCAGTTTGCAGGAGGTTTGAAAGTATTTTTTACTATAACAAGTTTTTACCAAAGAGTCATATGGTGCACCTCTGTGAAGTTGGCCCCATCAAACTCAAACCTACACAAAAACTATGTCAATCGTTTGTGCTTCAAAAAGTTTCGTTTATGCAATTCTGGTTCTTAAGATATTTGCAGTTTTATTTTGGGCTTCACATTTTGAGGGACATCCAGCCCCTCAAAATGTGGAACAGTCTCAAAACAGGCAGAAAATGATAGAAACGTTTGTATTTGGTTTGTGCTGTTTTGTGCTGTGACAATTTTCATTTGTGTGAGTTTATTTCTGAAATTATTCATTATTATTTCTGTGGTAATTATAGGACGTCATTTCCGCTCAGCTGACGGCGACAAACTCCACAAAACTAGTGGTTTCAGGCTGTGGAAAAGTCTGTATTATATAAAATATGAATCAAAAGCAAATTACTAAAGACTGATACAGACTTTTCTGCATCCTGAGATCGTTTATCTTCACTAGTTTTGCTGAAGTCGCTGCCGTCAACTGAGCGGAAATGACGTCCTATAATTACTGCAGAAATAATAATTAATCATTTTAGAAATAAACTCGTACAAATGAAAATTGTCACAGGACAAAACAGCACAAACCAAATACAAACGTTTTCTATAATTTTCTGCCTGTTTTGAGCTTTATTTAACATTTTTGAAGGGCTGGACGACGCCATCGGCCAAAAGAAAAAACTCCAAATATCTTAAGAACCAAAATAGCACAAATGAAACTTTTTACACCACAAACGAAGCACAAATGATGTTGGACGCTTTAGAGCATTTTGAAGCTTCTTGGAGGCTGACCCCAATTTGACCTGTAAAAGAATCGTTTCTCAAAAACTAAAGAAGCACAAACAAAACATTTTGCAGCACAAAGGAAGCACAAATGATTGACATAGTTTTTGTGTAGGTTTGAGTTTGATGGGGGCGACTACACGTAGGTCTATGGTACAAGTATTTTTTGTTTTGCTCATGGATTATGGGTTGTTTTAAAGATGCACTGCACAACTTTTCTGCTTGTCTCCATGGAGATGTTATTGCTTGGCTGGAATGTTCCACAGTATGACATTAAACATCCATCATAACATTGCATTTTATTCATTATGTGTGTGTCTATGGCTCAAAAACACTATAACTCCTGCTGGGAATAGGGGCGCCTCTCCACAGATCTGACCTGTAATGTAGCGCAGTGCTGTAACCTGCTTGTCTCCCTTGTGATACTGCCCTTTAATAGGTTTAATCTATACTGTGGAACCTTCTACCCAAAGTAATAGCGTTTCCATGGAGACAAGCAGGTGACTGACTTGACTCCTGGTTTAGAACGAATCTCGCACGCTATTTTAAATTGTTGTTATTGTGTAATCGCAATTTTAGGCACTTAATCACCATACATAATTATAAAGCCACTAATTGGAAGCACATTCAGTTAATTTTTTATTAATGACTTTAAAAGCTATTATCATTTAATAGTGGACCACTGACTGGCTCATTTTCAGCGAACAAAATATGAACAATAATTATAATACCAAAGAAATGTCATAGATTAAAAACTAATTATGGAGTTTTATATGCTGCGAAAGATTCAGGAAAGATGCACTAGGTAACTTTTCTGTTAGAGGGTGCATTACTCGCAGCAATTAGCTGTTTATTTCAAGCCCTAAACCTGCCAAATGTGACGTAGGTCGACCGTGAGCGGGTTGGGGTTCAGTGAGTGAGGTTAAAAACACAGAAAAAGGCCTGAAAATGTGGTCCACAGTTTTAATTTTTTCTGGTTTTCAATCGTTACAAAAAAAAGTAGAGGTGCAAAAAGTGGAGACAGGCAGCAGTTTCCCTATAGCAGCAGAAACGTCCAGCAATTTATAAGTGTAAACTCATCTAAATATTCCCAAGTTTACCTAACAACATGTACAATCAATAATATAACACAGTCCCAATGTCTTCAAACGAGGACATGACATTTCCTGAGGCTCTCGTCTGCTGTGGTCAATAAAATGGGTCAAATTTTAATGCCAAATGAAGATACATTAAGATACATGAAGAGACATTATTGTACATAAATACATTGGTTTTATTTTGCATCTAAACTTTACCATGCAGTTTTTTTTTTTACTTTCAGGAGCTGCTGTAGAGGTTTTTAGTTGATTACAGGTGGAAGTTTAAAATAATTGAAAATCATGGTGCTAAGAGGCAAAAATGTAATGTCCTCGTGTGGGGCCACAGGGTCTCAAGAGGCTATGGTTTTGAGCAATAAAACCACTTGTAAATGAATACATGCAAGATAGATATGTTTAATGCTATACTGTGGGACATTCTAAGCAATGAAATCACATCTCCATGGAGACAAGCAGGTGTAGGACCGCTTGCTATTAAAGTTACATACTGCTCCTTTGGCTTTGGTTTTATCTTGCCTCACCGAAAGTGAACCTGTTATGATATTTAATCTATACCAAATTGTTTAATATATGAAGGATGAATCATATGGAATCTATATTTTATGGTTCAGAGTTTGTGTGTAGATTTCCTTTGCAATAGTGGTAAGATTTTGTAACATTTTGTGTGATACAGGGTTCAATAAATAACTTCTCTGGTTAATTATTGGTTGATTCAGTCATTTATTTACAGCATCTGATGTCTTTTTAATGATAGTCTATGTTTTTGAGATTCCGCTCTATCGTACCAGTGCATAGGCTGTATACAGTATATAAATGGGCATATCTAACCCACTGGCCAATGCGTTCAATATAGGAAGTGAGTATGGGGGCACTTCAGGCTCCATAGACTCTGGCTCCAATTGACTTTACATTGAAAAATTGTTCTCCATCTGTGTAACTGCTGCAGAGAGACTTGTCATTTTGGTTTTTAAAATGTTCATATTAACCCACTCTACATGATCCTGAGGTTTTTATTTCACTATTTTGTCCGTAAATAAATTCCAGCTCCAAATTTAACCCTAACTTCCGGCTTCGATGAGCTTCATTTGACTGGAGCCGAACACTATGGGTGACGTCACACTCTCTTAGTCCACTTCTTTGTACAGTCTATGGGCCAGTGGTATAAAGACATTTCAATATTTCTCTGCAGCAATATATCACGCTTCATAATCTTCAACATTATTTTTATTGATAATAATGATGACTTTATATTGGTGGTTTTCAGTTGCGAAGATGTCATACACTTAGATGGGGCAAGGGCCAGTTTTCCCGATTAATTACACTGAACTTTGCCATGAAATACCCAAAAGATGAATTCACAAATGCTGAACCTATTTCTGTTGCTGACTGGACCAAAGAGCTCAAAATTATGGAAAGTAAACGACCATTTTCACACCGTTTCTGAGTGAAACTTAGAACTGGACATCGCACATGTTTCTGTCGATAGCGGTGTGTCTGTCGCTAACGGCAACACACGTGTGCATTTAGGTTTAATATATTGTACAAACTCATTTCAAATTTGAAATATAAATCCGTAATTATCAGTTCTATCAACAAGAAATAAAAACTGTAGTGATCCTGACACCCTGCCTTTTATGCCTGAAGGTGACATGTCCATATGATGGAGGAAGATTGAATTGAAAATCAAGATGGATCAATATGTGGAAAAAAAATCACATTTAGAGCTTTGGAGATGTAGACAAACTACTGTATTTTTGGGAGTATAAGCTCTGGAGTACCAGCCAAAAAATGCACAATGAAGAAGAAAAGAACATGTACAAGTCTCACTTTTTTGGGGAAATTTATTTTATAAAATCAGAGACCAAGAACCAAAAATAAGAAAATGAAAAAAAAAACTCTTTTCTTTATTATTTGTCTCTAAAACCAAAATGAAAAAAAAGGATAACGATTTTTTTTTTCCTTTTTGATTCATATATACCATCCATCCATCATCTGCCGCTTAATCCAGCTGGGTTGCGGGGGGAGCTTGCTGCCCAATTCTCATAGCACCTGACCCCCCCCATGAACCCCTCTGCAGGTGGTGAGCCCACAGGACGGTGGACGTCATGATCCTTGATGTTAGTTCATAGGGGTTGATTCGGAAGTTAGGGTTGATTCATATATACGATTCATATATTTGGTCTATGGACTGTCAGTGTGAAAAATGTAATATATAAGTCGCGCCTGAGTATAAGTCGCAGGATCCACACAAACCCTGACAAAAGTGTGACTTATAGTCTGAAAAAATCATAAAGGAGTCCTCATAAAGGAGTCAAACTGAATGTAACACAAGAGAACTCCAGTTTTGTTTTTGATGAGGTAACACTATAAAAACATGGCTTAAAGTTCACAAGAGTCCATTTTAGGACTTTTAAATATTAATGGCCTATAGAATTTTGCCATTGTGATGCCAACTGAAACCCAGCTAAATGAAGAGCGGGTCTGAGCAGCCATGTTGTTTACAAATGTGACCTGATTTAAAGTGCGTGTGTGTTTTTAAATAGGCTCCACGTCCAGAAGAGCCCTGGTGTTCTCTGTGCAGAGCAGCAGCAGCAGTCCAGACTAATTAATAGCATATATTGATTTTGTGTTTGTCCCTATGAGGCGATTTGACTCCAACCATATTAAAGCCAGACAGGACTGCTGACTACGGACTCCTGTGTACACACATCCAGGAAGACGGGCTCAAACCGCACGCTATTTATGGATATACTGCTGCTATGGAAACAAATACGAATACATAAATAACCATAGGGACAGATAAGATTTACTGACATTATTGCAGTATAAGCAAATTGTAATATTACTGACTGAATGATTTGTTTTTATTTCAGGTTTGTGGCAAGAGAAAGAGAAAATCAATCTATAATTTTCATACTACATGGTAAACAACATTGCAGGGTTTCAAAATGATGTGGCTGCTTATGTAAATTGATCACGAAAATGTACAAATATTTACATACAGTAGAGCGAAATGAATTACGCATCATACATAAAAAATACTACTGAATGCTTTAGAGACATAACAAATTTAAGCCATTTTCTTTCTTTTTATTCATTTTTATTGCATGTTTTTACAATTACTGTTTTAATTTGTATACTTTTTTCCCCAATGAGATCGCACTCACCCTTATACCATGAAATCAAAAGCTCTTTATAATTTTGTTCGAAGCTCGAGTGTTTGGGCTCAACAAAAGAAAAACAGATTGTGCTTGTGTCTGCTAGAAATGGTTATAATGTATGACACTCGTGGATTATTGTGTTATAATTTGCACATTTTAAATTGCAATCTTCATCGAAAATGACAGAAAAAGACAAATTTGCTGCGTTTCTTGTTAGTAAAAGTGTAGCGCTCAACAGGAGCTGACTTTGGCGTAAACGTCACAACAACAAATGGGTAACTGCAGAGGTAGCAGAATTGTTTTCAGTTTTAGAAAAAATGACTGATGAAGCCTACACATATCACTGATTAAAAAAATATAATTGAATATGGTTATGATCTATGGCGCTCGTGGATCATTGCATTATAATTTGCAAGTTTTAACAGGAATCAAAAATCGTGAGCACATCACCCCGATTCTTGCGTCTTTGCACTGGCTTCCTGTTCATTTTAGAATTGATTTTAAAATGTTATTGTTTGTTTTTAAAGCTTTGAATGGACTGGCCCCGGATTACATCTCGGACCTCATCCAAATCTACACTCCGGCTCAGTCTGAGGTCTGAGGGCTCCAGCTCCAGCTCGTGGTGCCTAAGACGAGACTTAAATCCAGAGGGGACAGGGCTTTTTCTGTGGATGGTCCTAAACTATGGAACACCCTGATCCCCCCCACGTCCGAGCAGCGCCCCCTGTGGAGTGTTTTAAGTCTCGTCTTAAGACCCACTTTTATTCTCTGGCTTTTAACACCGCTTGAGTTGTGTGATCCTCTGTGTCTTTTATTGTATTCTAGGTTTTTTTTTTATTATTTTATTGTTCTTAGAGTATTTATTTTTTATTAATTTTATTTTTTTTTTAGTGTTTTTATCTTTTATTGTTTTTTATTATTTTATGGTATATTTATTTGTATGCATTCTGGTAGGGCATTTGATTACTTGTTTGTTTTAAACAGTTTCTGTTGTTATTTGGTTTATTTTAAATGATGGTTTTGTGCAGCACTTTGAAAACGCTTTCAGTTTATGAAATGTGCTCTATAAATAAAGTGGATTGGATTGGATTAAATTGCAATCTTCGTCTAAAATAATGTAATAAAAAAATAAACCCGCCGCATTCAGTTAGTAAAACTGTGGAATCCAATAGAAGCTGACGTCGCTGTAAACGTCATCACAACAAAGCTCCGTGCAGCTGTCGGCACCTTCTGTAGACGGCTGTAGAGGGAGTTGTTTTCACTTTTCACTTTTAACAAATTGACTGAAGAATCCTACATGTATCACTGATTAAGACAGTACAATTGAATATGGTTATAATCTATGACACTCGTGGATCATTGTGTTATAATCAGCACGTTTTAAATCACAATCTGAAATTTTTTCAGTTTCACAAAAATGAACGTATTAGTGATTAAGAAAATAAAATAATAAAAGTCATCACAACAAAGCGCCGTGCAGTTGTCAGCACTACAAACACACCAAAATGACTGACGAATGCTCCTACACTGATTAAGAAAATACAACTGAAGAACGTATGCCAGTGGTGGTGAAAATAGAAAAATGATTGGCCAAATGGCATCTTAAATTGGCAAAACGGCACAGACAAATGGGCGTGTTAGTTTCAGAGTAATTTCATCGTAGTTCGCTCCTCCTTTCAGGTAGATTTACTACAGTGTCCTCCAGCTTTCTGACCTGAACTGAAGAAGAACTTAGATGAGCTGCGAAGCGTATTCGGCCAAAAATAAACTTTTGTCCAGTTGACAAATTGAATTTCTCCTTTTGCTAAGCGATTTCCACAACTCCGAGAGGCTAAATGAGAAGGGGAAATAACTATAACTAACATGATGAATAGTTTATAGTTGATTTTGCATAGGTCTCCTTTACCTATGTATAAGTACACAACACAAACGCCCTATGACGGTGAAGGACAGGTCAATGAAATAATACTAATACATGTAATAATGGGATTCTTGGAAAATAAAGGATGCAAAATAATATGCAAATTAGACTGTACTGTAGTATTACTAATGAAAAGCTTCATTGTAACTTAAGAAATCACTCGTAAGAAATATTATAGGAGTACAGTGTGTGTGTGTGTGTGTGTGTGTGTGCGTGTGTGTGCGTGCGTGGGTGTGTGTGTGTGTGTGTGTGCGTGTGTGTATCTGTTAGTATGAGACTGGGTCTGTTTAGAAAGAGACCGAGCACTCGCCTTGTGACATTGTGCGGGAAATAATGAAGAGTTTATGCCAAAGAGCCCACTCCATTTTCTGAGTAGAGAAGCACGCTCTCCATCTGCTGTCTGTACACACACACACACACACACAGTGCACACACAGTCAGACTCCAATACACAACTGAAAATGCACACACATTCTTCCCATGTATTCTGCAAGATGAATCGCAAATCGTCTGCATAAAATCTGCTGAGTGTGTAGTTTAAATCTGTGCAAACCTGTTCTGAAATGTGATTTTTGTATTAGTCAGTTGATATTTCAGTCTTTGTCAGTTATTAACAAGTGTTTATAATGTGAACTTTGAACAGAATCCTATCACAGTACTTACGTAAATAAAATAAAAGTGTCATCCACATTGTATCTTATGACGCACTTTCATTCTCTGGCTTTCAACAGAGCAGGAGTTCTGTGATCCTCTGTCTTTCTTATTCATTTTTTTTTTAATTATTATTATTTGTATTCTATTTTTATTGATCTATTGCTATTTTATGGTTTTGTTCTTTGAATGTGACTGGTTTTATTGTTTTAAGACTAGTATGATTACATTTGAGAGCTTATTTGCACCTTTAAATGGCTCTAATCTTTGCGATTTGCTAATTGTGATAAATCAAATTATGCTTTTGTTTGTGGTTAATCTTGCAGCACTGGTTGTAGTACATTTGTGTATACAGTTGTGTAGTTGTAGTACAGTTGTTTATACAGTTGTGTAGTTGGAGCACAGTTGTATATACAGTTGTGTAGTTGTAGTACAGTTGTATATACAGTTGTGTAGTTGGAGTACAGTTGTATATACAGTTGTGTAGTTGGAGTACAGTTGTGTAGTTGGAGTACAGTTGTATATACAGTTGTGTAGTTGGAGTACAGTTGTATATACAGTTGTGTAGTTGGAGCACAGTTGTATATACAGTTGTGTAGTTGGAGTACAGTTGTATATACAGTTGTGTAGTTGGAGCACAGTTGTATATACAGTTGTGTAGTTGGAGTACAGTTGTTTATACAGTTGTGTAGTTGTAGTACAGTTGTTTATACAGTTGTGTAGTTGTAGTACAGTTGTATATACAGTTGTGTAGTTGTATATACAGTTGTGTAGTTGGAGCACAGTTGTATATACAGTTGTGTAGTTGTATATACAGTTGTGTAGTTGGAGTACAGTTGTATATACAGTTGTGTAGTTGGAGCACAGTTGTATATACAGTTGTGTAGTTGGAGTACAGTTGTACACTCAGTTACAGTGACCCAGTCCCTCTCTTGAGTGTATTTTGCTGCAGGTGTATAGTTGTTTCTGTAGTTGTAGTATAGTCGTAATAGTAGTAGTTGTATATACAGTTGTAGTACAGTTGTATATACAGTTATCTAGGTGTAGTATAGTAGTAGTTGTATATACAGTTGTAGTACAGTTGTATATACAGTTATCTAGGTGCAGTATAGTAGTAGTTGTATATACAGTTGTAGTACAGTTGTATATAGAGTTATGTAGTTGTAGAATAGTAGTAATAGTAGCAGTTGTATACAGTTGCAGTGACCTGGTCCCTGTCTGTGGGTTTCTGCAGTTGTCTTGTGTCAGACTCTGTGTGTGTGTGTGTGTGTGTTTGTGTGAGTGTGTGTGTGTGTGTGCGTGTGTTTGTGCGTGTGTGTGTTTGCGTGTGTGTTTGTGCGTGTGTTTGTGCGTGTGTGTGTGTGTGTGTGTGTTTGTGTGTGTGTTTGCGTGTGTGTGTGTGTGTGTGTGTGTGTGTGTTTGCGTGTGTGTGTGTGTGTGTGTGTGTTTGCGTGTGTGTGTGTGTGTGTCAGACTCAGACTCAGACTGATTCCTGTTGTGGAGGAGACACATTCCTCTCATTCTTCAGGAGCACAAAGACCTGGGCTCTGTGTGTCACTGCAGGGACGTCCAACAACCTTTAGCCACCTTCAGGCTTTTTTAACTCTGTTTACAAGACATTTACGTCACAGCACAGGACTCGGCACCGAATCTGTCCTGGGAGATATTTATTACATTATGGAACTCAATAGTAACCGTCCAGTCTGGTTCTTTTCAAAAAATTCTAATATTGTCAAAGACAGTGCAGAGGCTAACCAGCTATGCTCTAACTAATATCTATAACATGGTTGTTTCCAGTCCAAAAAGGCTGTTTAAAATGTAAAACTGTGTGAATGTCCCCAGTCCATCCCTGGAGAGAATATATCTAATGTTAAGTACTGTGATTGTAATTATATTTGAAAAATAAAATTAACATTGCACATTTTCTGTATTTAGGAAGAAATTTCAGAGTTAGCTGGTTTCAGACATAATTTTTGACTGAAATTCATAATAATGGCTGAATAATGATTCCACTAATGATTCAACTTGCAGCCTTAGCTTCATTTCAGGCATATCTGAAAAGTGTTGAATAAAGTCATTTCTATATATAGACTGCAATGAAATGACCACCAAAGGATCATGGTCTTTGTACTTTACGCTGAGACAAAATAATACAAGATTCAATATGTTGCAAAAGCCTAGAGTAATATTTAAGACTTTACATGTTGCTGTATTTGATGTGAACAAAGCTGCACAAATCAATGTCAATGAATATATGAATGTAGAAAAGCATGAAAAATTAAGAAGGCCTTCACACCACTGCACTATTGCATAACAGGGGCTAAAACTATTGATAATTTGTCTCTCAGAAGTTACACAAGCTCACAGCCTATGGCTATCTGTCTTATTTCTGACAAATGAGTCAAAGTAAACCCTGTAAACCCTAAACCTCAGTGATTATTATTTTTTTTAGTATTAGTGTAGCAAGAGGATGTACCAACACAGACGAGAGAGCAACACGGGACATCAGTCTGCTGTACATCTAGTTTTGTTACCAGTTTTAGTGTGGATTAGTATCTGATTTTTTATACTTTTGCCAATGCTAGTGGCAAAATAATAATTCAATTCAGTTCATTTTTGTAGAGCCCACGTCACAGGCCATCATCAAACTGTTAATTTAACCAAGAGAAAGTGAATTTAACCAAGAGAAAGTTATTATTATTTATTTTTATTTATTCAATATTTTACCAGGTAAGTCAATTGAGATCACCTCCTCATTTGCACTGACGACCGGGCCAAGAGGCAGCATAAAACCGCACAATCAGAACACACTCACACTCCAGTCATGACATGAAACAATGAATAGAGATGTGAGACGGTGAAACATTTGCAGATTAAATATATAAAAGTGTTTAAAGTGTATGCAGTGATCCAGTAAAATACTCTGGATGGAGTTGTTAAAAGTCAACGGAGGTAAAAATTAAGTTTTAAAGTGTGTTGAAGGTGGTTCCAGTCACTTGCTGCATGACTGAAATGAGGAGCGGCCCAAAGCTGTGTGGGCTTTAGGGACGACCAGGGTCATGCCTCTGTTGGAGCGCAGTGTGGCTGGAGCTGTGGATGTGCAGGAGTGAGCTGAGGTAGAGTATTTTTCGGACTATAAGCACCGGAGTCGCACCAGCCAAAAAATGTATAATGAAGAAGAAAAAAAACATGCATAAGTTGCACTTTTTGGGGGAAATTTATTTTATAAAATCAGAGACCAAGAACTGACATTTCATCTTGAAAGGCAAATTATAGAAGTTATAGAAATAAAAACAACCCAACAGAGAAGAATCAGGGATAATGATTTGATTTTTCATTTTTGATTCAGATGATTTGATTCATATGATATTTGGTCTATGGACTATGGATCCAAACCCTGAAAAAGTGGCACTTACGGTAGTTAAACATTTGTAAATGATCAATAACTGGTGGGTTTGTCTGCGGGTGTGGAGAGAGGTTCACTTCACCAAGGAGCGGTGGATGGTAAATGGTGCTGTCACGGGGTCCTCTTCAAAACACTCGGGATGCTCGTTTAGGATGTTTTATTCCACAGCGCTAAACAGGAAAAACAGGCGCAAAAACATGTGCAGGAAATATTTACAGTGAAACAGTGGGGAAAAAAAGGTCTACTTACAGGGCAGGCAAAAAAGGTTGACTTCTCCTACAAGTCTCTCGTCTAGCTCTCGCTCCACTCTCTCTTAGTCTCTCAGTCGTTTGCTCGCTCGCTCCCTCGCTTTTCCAGCGAAACACTACCTTCATTACAGCCAGGACACGACAAGACACGACCCAACCAGACCCGACGAGAGTAGAGACTAGACTGACCAGGTGCTGAGCGGCAGGGCGCACCTTTATACACCCCTCGCCCCTCCCACCTTACGTAACTCCCCTCTAAAAACTTAATTAAATCATTTCTACAACTAAATGATTAATATTACTGGGGCCAACAGTTACACATAGAGAATTGCTTTGATCTCACATCCATAAATGACCGAAAATGGGTTATAAACAAATAAAACACAGTTAATTGTCCAGGCCAGTCACCTGTGGCTCACATGACCCCGGAGCGCGCACAACGGGAGGATTTAAGCTCCTGACGTGGATGTGTCCGGGTTTGCCAGTGCGCACCGGGATGCGACAGCAGCTGCAGCACGAGGGAAAGTAAAAGTCGACCACCGCGGGTCTCTGAAGGACAGCTCCGGCGCCTCCAGGTGCGCACCCCCAGTCGCGGCCGAGAACACGCAAAAGCGAAGTCCACTGCGCGCCCGCACCGCAGCGCCCGCAGCGCCCGCAGCGCGGAGCCCAGCAAACAAGGAAACAGGTGAGCACGCGTCTTCCCACGTTTTCCCCCGGGGACCGCGCTCTCAGGGACGGACCTGCTCTGTCACAGGTGCAACTGTGCCTAAAAGAAAAATAAAATGAAATAAAAAAAACAAACATTAAATGACCAGACAAGCAGATTAACCAATAAATACATGAATATAATAATCCGCATCTTTCCATTTACAAAGTGTCGGTGAATACATGTACTTAGAATACATATTAATACGAATTTCGAGTATCTGTATCCTGGTACAGTTACTCTCTCATTTGGTTGTATTCAGAACAGCAACTTTTCTAAAAATCAAAGGAATACATTGCGGTACTTGATCACACAATCTAGGCTTCAAACTGCTCAGAATCAGTGAAAAATATAAAAGACGGCTCCTGTGGTGGGGCAAGTGTGACTTTTTCCTTCTCTAGTAGGAACAGTAAAACCAATATAAAGCTGTTTTTAATCTTATACAACTGTGTGTATTCAGAAACAGTACACTGATTGGACCCTGCATCAGAAAATATTACAAAATGCATTAGAATTTTGGTATTCAGTATGCTGTAACTAAATATATTTCTGTAGTATTCGTGCCATCACTGTACATACACTACTAGAGGAAGTGCTGCGACTTGCTCTCGCTTTGTACAGTGTGTTCAAGGATCTCCTACAGGAACAGCGTATTTGCATGAATACTGCCAATACTGCAATGCAATGTACATGTTTGCAAGGCCAATGTATGCACTCTTTTTTGTGAAGTGTACGGACATAACTGTATAATTTATCCATCTCGTCATTTATATATACAGTCCATGAGTACACATAAAGATGGAGTATAAAGATTTAAAAGTTTTGGTATATCACAGGCCTGTTTTGAGTATCGTACATTTGTGGCAATATGAAGGTAAATCAACATTACATGGAAAAGCAAATGTTTGTTCTTACCTTGCACAGTGTGTTCAAAGCTGGGCTGTAGGAGCTGTCAGATAAGTGAATACTGCAATGTACATGCCAGTTATTCCAGTTTTTGACATTAACTGACAAACTAAGACAAGAGTGACATTTCCGAACATTTTGTAGAGATCTGAACTACAGGGTTAGCAGCATAGACTGTATATACTCTATAAATGTACACTGCCGACGCATTCAGAATAGGAAGTGAGCATGAGGGCATTTCTGGCTCCAAATTGCTAAAAAGCTTGGCCAAAATTTAAGATATAAACATTTAAATCGATTAAAAAAATGATTTGAAAGTACCAAAACGATCTGTCCATGCAGCAAGATCATTTTACTTGACAAGTTATCTTAAAATAAACGACCTCTAGACCTGAATGAAACTCACTCTCAGATGTAGTAAGTCGATAATAAATCAGAAAACAAGATGAATAACCTGATAGAAGTTTTAAAATCTTGGCCAGATCAGAGAAATTTGCAGCGCATCGACTCGAAATATCATATTAAGATAAGATATCCTTTATTTGTCCCACAATGGGGAAATTTCAGTGTTGCAATGCACAGTAAAGAGAACAGCAAGAAACAGTAGCAGCAATAGAAGTACAGTTAAGTTAAAAATAGACAAACACTATAAGGATCTAAAAAGATAAGGATTATAAAACTATGTATCATATAAATTGGTATCTTAAGACAATATATGCAATAAATTGCAATCTAAAAACTATATATACAATAAATTATAGTTATTAACCCGCGCTACGTGATCCTGGTGTTTTTATTTCGCTATTTTGTCCGTAAATTAATTCTTAGTCCTAATATATGGAACGTCCACTTCTTTATACAGTCTAGCATTAGAAGTTTTTAAGCAGAATAAGACAGCGGAATTGTTTTTTTGTGGAGGAAATTATGTTTCTTCAAAAACGGCTCCCTTTGCGATTTACTAAGTGCGTACATACAAATTGCGATTTTGATTCGATTGTGATTAATATTGCTGTCTTAAAGGTCCCATATTACTCTATTCTCTCATCACAAACAGACCAGGAGTTGTGTTTTATTTCATTCACACATGTTTAACACACAAACTCTGCACATTTAGACTGAATTCTTCTTCTCTGAAATAGAAAACACCTTGGAATGTCATGTGGTAATACAGGAAGTGCATATTCTCCGCACACCTTCACTAGAATCATTTGGATAATTTCAGCCCTGGGTTTGCCAATCTCTACTGAACTTGGGTGATCAGACAGTCCCAGTTTTGAGCCCCGCGTCCCCTGCCCCAGCAGATTTATCCAAAGCCACTGATTTGTCCCAGTTTTATACAAGAAATGTCGCAGGTGTCCCTATTTTTGACCAATCTGATTTCTGCCGACAGTAAAGAGAGGCATACATTATCATTTGTTTTGGTAAAATACAGAAAAAAACTGCTTTAAAACAACCAAAACTCAAAGAAAATGTGACTGTACTAACATATGTTTATCATGAATGGTCTCTGCAGAACAATTTTCCTTATTTGCGCACTCACAATTGTATTATTAGTTTTTGATTTTGAAATCCTTGTCACGCTATACTAAACAAAAGGTCAAAGGTAGCTGTTAACTTGAAAACTACCAATTCATGACATCACAAGGTGGAACAGAGCATTTTGGAGAAGTAGATAGACTAATAATAAAGTGTTACTAAAACACGTGTGAATGAAATAAAACACACACATCAGTTTTGCACAATATAGGACCTTTAATCTGAAGCTAACACACACCAACAAAGTGCTGACTGTCCCTACTTATGTTACCTTAACTAATTCACCATCTTAATAAATAACTAGCTAAACCGTGACTCCTAAGCTTGTTCTCTGTCCAAGTGTCTCCTGATTTGCCTTGTATTTCTGGCGAGTTCCTGTAGCTGTGACAAACATGTGAAATACTAACCTTATCATAAGATCATAAAAGACAGCAGGTTCCTAACAGCTTCAGGCCATTCCAGCCTTTGGGAGCCGTCTGTCTTTACAAATTTGTATCAGTGCATTGTGTAAATATGTTTTCTTTCTTCTCAATATAAAATTCAAGCGTATATATTTGTGGAATTAGAATGAATGTTGTCCGTCTGAGGCAACTGTAATTTGTGCTACAATATTGAGTCTTTTTGTCCATCGGGTTTTGTCTTCATGCTGATGTTATTGCTTTGCTTCTAATGTTCCGTCCCACTAAACAGTAGACGTCTTATGGACGTGCAGATCATGTTTATATTGTGTCTGTCAGTTCAGGACAAGTTCTGGACTAAATGATGTGCAAATCACATCCACTAACTTGAACGTCAGTCTGCAGTTAATCATTTGAATCGTGGACTAGGAGACTTTTTTGGAGTCATGGAGATGTCCAACAAGGGCACAGGAAAATGATGTTATTAATGAATATTCCCACTGCGCAAAGTAACACTGAAACCTCTTTTTAGGGTCAGTTTGGTCCGTCCGATCTCTGTCCACTGAAGGTGCAGACTGTGACACCAGATGACGTCTCTTATCAATATTATTAATATTAAGTTTGATTGTTTGTTATTAAGCATTTATCATTTTTTATTTATTTGAGTACATGTTATTTTGTTATATGTTTAATTAAGTAATTTAGGTATATGTATGTTTATTTATTTGGAAATGCAGTTTGTGGAAAATGACAGTCTACTCATACAAAAATGATCATAATTCTATGGTCTAAAAGGGCAACACTGGCAGGCGACAGTGGAGCTCAGCTGGTCCAGGGTTTATTCACTGATCCAAAAGTTTGGCAGTTCAAATCCCACTCTCGTAAAACATGTAAAACATGTAAAACATTATTGGTTGAGCAGTCAGCTCCACCTTAGGCAAGACACATACCAGTACCTCACCACCAGTGTTTGCACACCCTGGTGTATGAATGTGTGAGTGAATGGTTGAATAAAAATGCATAAAATGTGACCATTTAAAATGAGTTGGAATTTAACATAGAAAAGACGTCTACAACATCCTCATTTAGACTAGAATTAGCCTCATCCGGAGGTCCTGGGAACGTAAATACTGGACGTCCGGAAGACGTTGGAGAAAAGACGTCATGTGGTGTCATAGTTTGCACCTTCAGTGGACCGAGTTTGGACGTACAAAAATGACACTAAAAAGATGTTTCAACATTTCTTTGCGCAGTGGGACTGGCATCGTAAACTCTTCAGGAAATCAAACCTGTGACCTTCTTGTTGTGAGACGAGCACTGACTGTGAATGTGCCAGTGCATCTCCTGCCTCCAGTTTGATTTTCACAGTTCAGTGGTGGGTCCCCGTGTCCCTGTCCGTCTGCTGTGTGGAGAATGACGGCTCTTAAGTTTGTATCGGAGCCAATGATGAGCTTACAAAGAGCAGCCTGTGTCCTACGACTGAAGCCAAAGCTCTGTCCCCCTGTGTCTGTCTAGACCTGTCACAATAACACGCTTTTAAGTCTGATTTTTCACTGCAGAAGATATTATGACTAAAACAATCCTATATTATATCAACATGGGTCCTTTATAGAGCTTAATTGAATGTATATGAATGTGTATTGCACTTTGCCATGAAATACTGTATGGAAAAGACGAATGTGGAAGTCTTGAACCTGATCATTTCTCTTAGTTAAAAAGTTCTGCTGCTAAATGAACATTAATGAACAGGATATGTCCTCATGAACTGTTAAATGCCGGTGGGTGTGTAAACTACGAGAGGAAATGGCCCTAACTTCAGTGTCCAGACCTCCATTCATACCTGATGGACACGCCTAAATCATAAAACCTAAAGCACGGCTAATGGAGGTCAAATAAATCCCAATCCAAAATCCAAATTCACTTTGTTTCTACAGCACATTTTATCAACCAAACAGTTTCCAAAGTGCTGCACATATAAAGCTAACATTAAAAACAGCAAATGGTATTACAAATAACAGAGGGTATAAACGCTCAATTTAACCTTGCCAGTCCTAAAAAGCCTAAAATAAATCAGCCAAATAAAAGCAAACCCATAAAATAGCAATAAATAAACAAAAAAATAAATAAATAAAAAGAATAGCCCCACCGAGAGTCTGAAATCTCCAAGACTCTGAAATGATATAAACGCCACTACACACTAGAGGATTTTTCGGTTTCAATTCATAACTGTGCGACAAAAAGCGGACATCACAGACATGAGGAGAAACTTATGAGACTTAAAATCTCCGATCACAAAGACGACAGCGGGATCTGTCTGCGTAAAACAGCACGATGGCCTCAGCTGTTTCCTGTCTACAGTAAAACCACTCGCTCTGAGACTCTGAAGTGTTCAAAGATCAGAACTCTGCACTTCCAGTTTAGACACAAGTCAAACTGTGTTATTTTTATGTGTGAAATGTGGAGCAATACTTCAGATACAGGATTTTTAAAGCAGAAAAGAGGAGAAAAGTCCACAGGAAGTAGAGCCACTGTTGCTAATCTGCAGCTTTACGCTCTGTAGACGTAAACAAACACATGCGAGGAACAACTTTTGTCTTTTTACTTTCAAAGAACGCTTCGAAATGGATTAATAGCGCAGTTTTGTGGTTTCTATAGATAATGTGGTCAGACGCTGCACTTTAAATGTGCCACTTTACATTAGGTGAGTAATAAAGTCTTTATTTTCGCTCTATCCTGAGTTTGTTTGTTGCGTCTCTGTGTCCGTCACACCTCTGCCCCTGACTCTGTTTTATCGTCTGTTTCCGTCGCGTTGTTGATGTTCGGTGGTTCTGATCTGACACCGACTCCACACATGAGGAGCAGCGGCTTCAAAATCACACACAAAGACAAAAAGTTGGGTCCGGGAGTAAAAATCGCGGCCAAAATCGGGCAATAGTGTGTGACGGCCCTAAGACAGCAGCTCTTTCTTCAGTGATAAAGTGTTTTAGTGCACTGACAATATCTTTAGGTCGTGTTCCAACTTCATATTAACAGTTATAACGAAATAAAAATATTGTTGAACACTGATTTTTTTTGTTGGAATACAGTGAGTTTGTGCAGAGCGGATGTCAATATCGATATTCCCCGGAAGTGACCGGCTCTTGAAGATGTTTATTTGCGAACGTGTGCGTTGTATCACCACGGTAACTGCTCAACATCCCGCCATGGAACGCCCAAAATACATCGTCCGCGGCCTCTTTTCCGATTAGTCACAATTATTCTGATTAGGCGAGAGACGAGTGTGAGACGAGTGGAGTGAAGTGGACGCCGTGTTCCGCCTCCTTCATGTTTGTGTCTCCGTGTCCTCCGTCCTCAGGTCAGGACAGCTCCCTGACTGAAGACCTGTGCGAGATTTGTTTAGACGCGCTGTACTCGGAGCGAAGAGGAGTCCGATACCATGTTTGGTCCTGAGTTTGCTTCTTTAGCGTTCACAAAGATAACAAAATGAAATGTTAGGTTGGTAAAAATATACGTGTTCTGCTGGTGTTACTTTTATTTATTACTAGCATACGACTAAATCATAGCTGTTACTCTTACTGCAGGGCACTCTGAAGTAGGGCTGAACCATTTGTCATTTTGGACCGAAAATCGCGATCTCAGGCAACACGATTTGGGGACTGTCAAAGCTGTTTTTTTGTTTTTTTGTGCTCCTAAAAGTTAAGGTGGCCAGCCCTACCTCCCTCCGAACCACGAGAATCCTCCATGCACCAACCGTTCCTCACTGTTTTTAGTCTTGGTGTGGTCCTGGTTCAGACTTGGTTTAGTCCTGGTTCAGTTCTGGTTTAGTCCTGGTTTAGACCTGGTTTAATCCTGGTTTAGTACAGTTTAGACCTGGTTTAGTCCTGGTTTAGTCCTGGTTTAGACCTGGTTTAGACCTGGTTTAGACCTGGTTTAGTGCTGATTTAGTCCTGGTTCAGTCCTGGTTCAGTTCTGGTTCGGTTCTAGTTTAGAACTGGTTTAGTCCTGGTTCAGTCCTGGTTTAGACCTGGTTTAGTCCTGCTTTAGTCCTGGTTCAGTCCTGTTTTAGTCCTGGTTTAGACCTGGCTTAGTCCTAGTTTAGTACAGTTTAAACCTGGTTTAGTCCTGGTTTAGACCTGCTTTAGTCCTGCTTTAGTCCTGTTTTAGTCCTGTTTTAGACCTGGCTTAGTCCTAGTTTAGTACAGTTTAAACCTGGTTTAGTCCTGGTTTAGTCCTGGTTTAGTCCTGCTTTAGTCCTGGTTCAGTCCTGTTTTAGTCCTGGTTTAGACCTGGATTAGTCCTGGTTTAGTCCAGTTTAGACCTGGTTTAGTCCTGGTTTAGACCTGGTTTAGACCTGCTTTAGTCCTGCTTTAGTCCTGGTTTAGTCCTGATTTAGTCCTGGTTCAGTCCTGGTTCAGTTCTGGTTCGGTCCTAGTTTAGACCTGGTTTAGTCTTGGTTTAGTCCTGTTTTAGTCCTGGCTTAGTCCTGTTTTAGTCCTGGTTTAGTTCTGTTTTAGTCCTGGCTCAGTCCTGTTTTAGTCCTGGTTTAGTTCTGTTTTAGTCCTGGCTCAGTCCTGTTTTAGTCCTGGTTTAGTTCTGTTTTAGTCCTGTTTTAGTCCTGTTTTAGTCCTGGTTTAGTCCTGTTTTAGTTCTGGCTCAGTCCTGTTTTAGTCCTGGTTCAGTCCTGTTTTAGTTCTGTTTTAGTCCTGTCTCAGTCCTGTTTTAGTCCTGTTTTAGTCCTGGTTTAGTTCTGTTTTAGTTCTGGCTCAGTCCTGTTTTAGTCCTGGTTTAGTTCTGTTTTAGTCCTGGCTCAGTCCTGTTTTAGTCCTGGTTTAGTTCTGTTTTAGTTCTGGCTCAGTCCTGTTTTAGTCCTGGCTCAGTCCTGTTTTAGTCCTGGTTTAGTCCTGTTTTAGTCCTGTTTTAGTCCTGTTTTAGTCTTGGCTCAGTCCTGTTTTAGTCTTGGCTCAGTCCTGTTTTAGTCCTGGTTTAGTTCTGTTTTAGTCCTGGTTTAGTCCTGACTTGTGGTGTAACTCTGTCTAAAAAGCCTTTCACTGTTTTTACTATAATTGATTTATAATTCTATTTTTTTTTATTTTTACAAAAGTGTACAAATTTGTGATCTTGTAAACTACTATTTCATGACATCACCAGGTGGAACAGAGCATTGTCAGCTTTGGAGACGCAGACGCACGAATAATAAAGGATTCCTCAAATTCCAGGTCTGTTTTTGAGGAGGAAACAACATTCTAAACACGGCTTAAAGCTCAGAAGAACAGAAAAGCTGCGTCCCTCCTGCCTCATGAGCCAAATAAACTGCAGGTTAACCATTACTACGCGCTCCATAAATCACCATACATTTCCATTTTATCACCTTCTCCGGTTAGCTAAAATAACAGGCGTCTGAATTTCAACTGAACACTTCCCATGTCTAAAAATAATCGGGTCTGTTTGGGAGGCACAGGTGGACCATTGTCAGAGCCTGGACAAAGCCGCAGTTGTCTCAGGCGCTGTAAAAAGGCCGAGCCGCCCGTCCGTTCTGCGTTCTGAACCAATCCGAGAGGAGAGACTGAAACTGGACCAGAGAGCGTGAAAATCCTCTGTCCAGACTCGAGGTAAAAGACGGGGAGAATATTTTGAAAATGCTTTTAGTTGCAGAATACTGAATACCTGCGTTTAAAGGGCCCATGTAACGTGATTTTATGTGATAATGTTGTTTCCTCATCACATTTTGAGCTTTAGAGATGCACAGTCTAAAAATAAAGGGTGTGAATGAAACAAAGTGTGTAATATAGGACCTTTAAATGTATTTTGTAATATATTCTCATACACGGTCCAGTCAGAGTACAGTGTTCTGAATATTTTGAATACTTTTACAGGGAGTTGCATTTGATTTATAGTGTAAAAACTCAACACAAGATCGATGTTTGTTTCACTGTTTGTTATGAATTTCCTGTCACAAACTGAAGAAAGGAAAAATGCTGTTTTCCATTTTTCTTCTAATACAACGAAGTATTTCTTAGTATTTAGGAAAGTAACTGTATTCTGAACAACACCGAATGAAAATGTAGTTGTACTGGAATACAGATACTCAGAATTAGTATTCTGCTGCTACTACTACTACTACTACTACTACTACTACTACTGTCTACTACAACTACTACTACTACTGTCTACTACTACTACTACTACTACTACTACTACTACTACTGTCTACTACAACTACTACTACTACTGTCTACTACAACTACTACTACTGCTACTACTACTACTAGTATTACTACTGTCTACTACTACTACTACTACTACTACTGCTACTACTACTGTCTACTACTACTACTACTGCTACTACTACTACTGCTACTACTGTCTACTACTACTACTACTGCTACTACTAGTACTACTACTGTCTACTACTACTACTACTGCTACTACTACTGTCTACTACTACTACTACTGCTACTACTACTACTGCTACTACTACTGTCTACTGCTACTACTACTACTACTACTACTACTGCTACTACTACTACTAGTATTACTACTGTCTACTACTACTACTACTACTACTACTACTACTGCTACTACTGTCTACTACTACTACTGTTTACTACTACAACTACTACTACTACTACTACTACTAGTATTACTACTGTCTACTACTACTACTACTACTACTACTGCTACTACTACTGTCTACTACTACTACTACTGCTACTACTACTACTACTAGTATTACTACTGTCTACTACTACTACTACTGCTACTACTACTAGTAGTAGTAGTACAACTACTGTCTACTACTACTACTACTGCTACTACTACTACTGCTACTACTACTGTCTACTGCTACTACTACTACTACTACTACTACTGCTACTACTACTACTAGTATTACTACTGTCTACTACTACTACTACTACTACTACTACTACTGCTACTACTGTCTACTACTACTACTGTCTACTACTACAACTACTACTACTACTACTAGTAGTAGTAGTACAACTACTGTCTACTACTACTACTACTGCTACTACTACTACTGCTACTACTACTGTCTACTGCTACTACTACTACTACTACTACTACTGCTACTACTACTACTAGTATTACTACTGTCTACTACTACTACTACTACTACTACTACTACTGCTACTACTGTCTACTACTACTACTGTCTACTACTACAACTACTACTACTACTACTAGTAGTAGTAGTACAACTACTGTCTACTACTACTGCTACTACTACTACTACTACTACTGCTACTACTACTACTACTACTACTACTACTACTACTACTACTACTAGTAGTAGTACAACTACTGTCTTCTACTACTACTACTACTACTACTACTACTACTACTACTACTACTACAACTACTACTAGTAGTAGTAGTACAACTACTGTCTACTACTACTGCTACTACTACTACTACTACTACTACTACTACTACTACTACTACTACTACTACTACTACTACTAGTAGTAGTACAACTACTGTCTTCTACTACTACTACTACTACTACTACTACTACTACTACTAGTAGTAGTAGTAGTACAACTACTGTCTACTACTACTACTACTACTAGTAGTAGTAGTACAACTACTGTCTACTACTACTACTACTACTAGTAGTAGTAGTACAACTACTGTCTACTACTACTACTACTACTACAGCTACTACTACTACTAGTACTACTACTAGTACTACTCACCCTAACCACAAATTTCCCAGTATTGCAAAGAAAATGTACACACGATAAACACTGACCCAAACATGTACTTCCAGCGTTGTTATATTGGAAGCTAAGTTGATCCAGCGCCGTATTTATGGTAACAGGTCTGAGCGAGCGTTTTTTGCTGGTCAGGTAGTGTACAGTGAGTGTCTGTGAGTGCTGACGGGGCCCTTCTCTGTGTTCAGTGAAACAGGTGCAGACCATGTGCTGTACAAAGCTGTTCCTCTAAACTTAACTTCTTTGCCCAGGGACTGTTATGTAAACGGCAGATATTTCTAGTTTGTACTGAAGTGCATTGCTGTATATCACTTGTGCTACTACTAGAGACGCTTCCAGAAGTGACATGTTCATAGAAATATGTTAATAGAATGACCAGTCAAAAGCTTGGACACACCCTCTCACGCAGTGTTTTTTTTTTTTTTTTTACTTTTTTTTTCATTTCTCCCTGGAGAAAAGCATCTGACGGACCCTCCCAGACAGGTTGCACAGTGCGTCTTTAATTTACGATGTGTACTCCCGTGAGTGTTACTAGGCCTACTACTAATTCCACTTGTACTGTTTGTGTGAGTGAGTGGGCTGGAGGACCACAGGGCTCGGTTATGTAAACCCACTCAGTCAAAACACGTCTAGTCCACTTGTCCCGACTCCTGACTTCACCTTGAGCCGCACTGACACCACGGTGGGGGAGCTCTACATGTACGTGCATGCACTAGGGATGGGCACGATTAATCGATTAATCGATTAATCAATAATTGATCATTAAGAATTTGGTCGATCACGTTCATTTTAATCGACAAACTGAATGTATGTTGCTGTGGTAACGTAGTGTAAGGAGTTCAGGCTGCGTCTCACAGCACAAACACTGGAGCTGTGGCCTCACAGTCCCACGTCTCGGCTCTGGCTCCTTGGAGATCACTATATTCGTCAGAGTGCGTTTACCTGCACATCAGTGTCCTGGGTATGACATACGCACAGAACAGACTCACCAGCCTCATCACGTCCTCTGTCACAGAGAGAACACTCATATTCCACTGAGTCGTGTCCTTTAGTCTGACAGAAGCTGAAGCATCAGCACAAGGAAAGAGCTGCTTTTTACACTAACTGTTTATGCAAATGAGCCATGAGGTTTTAAGTTTTGTTTCTGTAAAATGTAAAGAAATGTTTAAAGCTGCATTAAACACATTCTGATCTCATATGGCTCTGTACTGCTGATGGTTTATATGTTGTAGAGTTGAGTTTATTTATGCAGATTAGTAATAGTAATAATAATGATGATAATTTTAATATAAAATGTTAATGATTGATCGAAAATCGATCATTAATTTCCCCGATCGATTAAGAAAATTTAATCGAAAGCCCATTCCTAGTATTTACTGGCGGAAGGTTTATCAGTTCACAATAGCATTTTGAGCTTTGGAGATGTAAACCAACTAATAATAATGAAGAGTTACTCAAACATGTGAATGGAACAAAACACAACTCCAGGTCTGTTTATGATGAGGAAAAAATATTATAACATAGATCAGAAAATAGCAGAATATATAGTGTGACCAGACGTCCCTATGTCCCCGGGACAGTCTCTGTTTTGAGTCCTGTGTCCCCTGTCCCAGCAGATTTATACAAAACCACTGATTTGTCCCAGTTTTATATAAGAAATGTCCCACGTGTCCCTATTTTTAACCAATTTGATACCTGCCAACAGTAAAAGGAGGTATAAATAGTCATTGTTAGGTGAAAAAGGACCAAAAATGTGACTCTACTGACACATTTTAGTCGTGAATGAGCCGAGTGCATAACAGTTTTCCTTAATTACACACTCGATTCACAATTTTATTACCAGCCCCCACAAAGCAGGGGTGCCCCAGTTTTTTAATTTGAAAATCTGGTCAATGGCAGTAGAAAAAAAGAGAAAAGTACAAAAAAAAAAAAAGGAATACAAGGAACACATTTTGTATTTTTGACAGACTAAACAGGATTAAAAAGGGACAGTGTGTAACTTTCTGGAAGGCACGTTGCCCGCACCATTCCAAATAGTCCCGATGGATGAAGTTTTATGTCATATTGTGGAACATAATTTCCATGGAAACAAAATACTTTTTAATGAAAATACTTTTGATTTTTACTCTTTAAGTACATTTTTTTAATACTTGTATGTTTATGTTGATTTTTTATGTGATACTTTTACTTGAGTATTATTATGTTTTTGCTCATGAATCTGTACTTTTACTTTAAAGTGCACAATCTAAACTTTTGGTCACCTGCTGGTTCCTATGAAGATGTCACTGCTCTGCCTGGAATGTTCCACAGTATCACATTACCTACCTTAGCTCTACCTCACATTTATTCAATTACAGGTGGGGGTGTGCAAAAATATCAAAATATACATATATTATATAGTTTAATGTGATGATACAATAGGGCTGTGTGTCGATTTGCATACTAATTCCTTAAGATCGATTCGTACGTCCAAACATCAATTTAATTTTGAATACATTTTCCCCCGGTGAACTTTAACTCCACTCGATGCATCACTGAATTGGCTCAGGTGCAGGTCTGACTATATCAAAACTATGAACACGGCGTCGGACACGAGTGGCAACGTGAGCCAAGTCCTGACTTTGAAACACTCAAAGCTCCGTCTGCCGCCATTTCGGGTTCAGAAACGATAAAAGACAAAGACGAGCTTGACAGAAGCAAAGAGATTTGAAGGCCAAATGGAGGTGAAGTACAGCGGAAACACAACCGACCTCAGGAACCACTGGAACAGCTCATCTCATGGTTCTAATAACACGAACCTGAATCCAGATCGGATCGGATCAGATAATTGATTCTGAATCTTGAGACTCGAATCCATTCTTGGAATTTGAATCGATACCCAGCCCTATGATACTGTACAGTATTGATATAGTGGGCTGCTTTTTTGGTGTATTTCACTGAATAATTTTGTTACAACTGCAGTTTTGTTGCTTGTTTAGATGAAGAAAACTCATTTATGTGACACATTTGACATTTTCACTGTTCTGAGGATTAAAATGTGTGTGTTTCATATGAACTTTGCAGAAGAAGTGGTTTAACAAAGACTTTTAGTATCACAATCATGATTAAGCTTTTATTTTTTTATTGAACTGTATTGAATCGATTTGAAATATATTGTATCAAAAGCATATGTATCGAGATATCGTATTGGCAACTTCTTAATGAGACCCGGCCCTAATTCCAGATGATTTTATAGCTCAAAAATACATCGAAACAAAAAAAAAAAAAACGGCATTCTGACTGTGAGTGGGGTCGCCTCTCTACAGATCTGACCAGTAACTTGATCCAGACAAAGCAATAATATCTCCGTGAAGAAAAGCATTTGATTGACCCTCCACCAGAAAAGTGACACAATGCACCTTTAAGTACCACAAATGAGTCCTTCCTTCTCCCACCGCTGACTCACACGCACTTTCACGACCAAACCAGAAAGTTCTTTTTTAACTTCCAAAACCACCTGCTCCCGTGGGCGCTCCGTGGTAATGCGACATGTTTTCATGTATCTCTCGGAAGCTGTTGCTGCTGTTTGATGTAAATGTGTTCACCGAGGCATGTCTGAAACGGTGGCGGTTTGACGGTGGGTTGCCATGGCGTCGCAGTTGAGAGAATAAAGCAGAAGACTTGAAAAGCATCAGTGGGAGGAAAGTGTAACTGGCTGACACGTGTCATTTGAGTAATTACTGGAGCGGCGCTCATTATGATTTCACCAGTGTTAATGCTTCAGCGGAAACAATGAACTCAGAGTGAAATTTAAAACTAAAACTAAAAAGGGAAATGTCCAAAATTCTAATTATTTAATTAATTTATTTTTTTTTTTCTTCCCTGAGGCTGTCAGACTTTTGAACAGTGCACACTGACTTCTGGCTCAGACTGCCTCTCCATCTTGCTACATGTTTAACTTGTGCTTGTCTGTTGAAACTGCTAAATGCTTCTGATGTACTTTTAATATTGCTTATTTATGACTGTTTTTTTCTCTCTTGGTCACGGGGCCTCAAAGAACACATTTCGTTCAGTCATGTGTTTACTTTGCATGCTTGACAAATGACAAATAAAGAACCTTGAACCTTGAAGAAGCGGTCGAAATGAGTTTCCTCCGCAGAGTGGCCGGCCGCTCCCTTAGAGATAGGGTGAGGAGCTTGGAGTAGAACCGCTGCTCCTCCACGTCGAGAGGAGCAGCTGAGGTGTCTCCGGCATGTTCCCGTGGGAGGAGTCCTTGATGAAAACCCAGGACACGCTGGAGGGACTATGTCTATTGCCTGGTCTGGGAACACCTTGGGGTGGAAGAAGCGTCTGGGGTGAGGGAAGTTTGAGAGTCCCTGGATAAGCGGAAGAAAATGGACGGACGGATAGTGTCAAGTTTTCCTGTGTCACGCAAATTTGATTCTTGTGAGCTGTAAGCCATGTGATAATGTCGGTACCTCTTCAAAAACATACCTGGTAATACAGGAAGTGCTCCACTGTGTTTTTAGACTCCACACACCTTCACTAGAATCAATTGGATCATTTCAGACCTGGAATTGCAAATCTAAAGGTAAAATGTAGCTGTAGCTTTGGTGATAAAGACAGACTAATAATAAAGGGTTACTCCAACATGCGTGAATGAAACAAAACACAACTCCAGGTCTTTTTGCGGGGGGAACAACATCCTAACATGTCTTAAAGCTCCCAAGAGTCAGTTTAGTGTCACGCCGGACCTTTAACTGATGTAAAACTATGCTAAATAATTCCCTCCGGTGCTATTCTCGCATTCTAACCTCGCATATACACTTTCACGGGAGGAGTTTGTGAGTCAAATGAACTCTCTTTTCATTTACTTTTTCTCACGGTTGCTAGGAGACAGCACACACCTCGTCGATGTCATAACGTCTCTCTGCCTCCGCTCTTGTTCTGGACCGATAGCATTCTTTTCATTTTTCAGAAAGCAACAGGTAAAGCAGCTGAAAAGGAACATTTTTTAGCTCTCGGGGAAATATATGCCCATAAGTTCGTGTTTTATTTATCTTTTATTTATAAGTGTAACTTTTCTGGTGATGATTACTTGCTCTGGAATGTTTCACAGTACGGCATTAAACCGTACTATCATCAGACCAAACCAGACCAAGTTACAGGTCAGATCTGTGGAGAGGCGCCCCCGCTCACAGTCAGAATACCTGTTTTTCTAGGTATTTTTGAGCTATAAAACCACCTGGAATTGAATAAATGTAACATAGAGCTGTTTAATGCCCTACTGTGGAACATTCCAGGCAGAGCAATGGCATCTCCATGGAAACAAGCAGGTGACAGACCCCCAACCAAGGTCTTATATTACATCAAATGGATTCTTTTATTTTTACATATTCTTAAAAAAAAAAGTGTCTGTTTTTGATCATGTGTGTGCATCGTGTCACCATTAACATTCCACCATAGACATACATGTAGAACAATTGTGCATATTTAGAATTTCCGGATGAAATATGACAATTTACAAAAACAGAAACAGTGTAGATCAAAAATATAAAGACACATGAAATAATTAGAATTTTTAAGGTTCTGTAGCTGAAGTTGTGTTTCTTTCACCCTTTATTACGAGTTAGTCTACATCTCCAAAGCTCCAAATGCTCTGTTCCACCTTGTGATGTCACGTAGTTGTAGTTCCTGCGGCTGTTGGGTTAGTTCTGCCCGTGTATTTCCAGTCTGTGGTTATGACACATTCTCATGGACCTATCCTGGGACACTGACAGGAGGCTCTGCACACGGCACTGAAAGATGTTTAAAGGGTAAAGACATTAAATCGCCCACTCAGCAGCTGCAGTTTGGAGCGGTCAGAAATGCCCTCAACCTGTGCGCGGAGGAAGGGCAGCAGGATTAAATGCGCACTATGTAACTTTTTGGCTGCATCACCTGCTTATTTCTATGGGTCTATGTATATGCTCCGAGGCCGGATCATCCATATGGGCCAGTGGCACGGGGCCCAGGGGCTCCATCAGTTCACAACCAATAGGGGAACACCACATGACACACATTTTACAAATATTTTTCGTAAATTTGTATGTAATTTACTTGAAAATGTTAAATGGCTGTACATAAGTCGTCATTAACACTAATTTCATAACAACAATAACACTGAATAAATCAAGATTACATGACAGTCAGTCCACAAGTATGCACAAGTCTATCATTTTTTAAAAACTGCAGCAGAAATGAAAAATGGATGGAGATCTCCACATATGAGAAATGCCCTTGTTTATGTGAACTGTGTACTAGTATGTGTACAGGGATAAGTTGTGTGCGCATGTGTGTGTGTGTGTGTGTGTGTGTGTGTGTGGGTCTTAATACGGTCCTGATTGATGTTCCTGGAATGTTCCACAGTATGACTTTAATCGTAATAACTCTACCTTACATTTATTCAATTACAGGTGGTTTTAGAGCTCAAAAATACCTCGAAAACAGACATTCTGACTGTGAGCGGCGTCGCCTCTCCACAGATCTGACCTGTAACTCGGTCTGGTTTGGTCTCCATAAAGACAGAAAGGTTTAATGCCATACTGTGAAACATTCCAGACCCTCCAGCAGAAAAGTTGCACGTCATGTTTTGTGAAATGAGTCTAACCTGTCATGTGAACTGTAAGGAAGAAATGTGTGTGAACCTTTAGCTTTCAAACACGTCTTTATGCTGTTTCCTCATTGTGAACATACCTGGAGCTGTGTCTGGCTTCTTCTCTGCCTCTTTCCCTCATTCTGTGTCTTAGGGCTGTTAATTTTGTTTAATCTTGACTGAATGAGACTGGATCGATTGTAGATCAATTTTGAAGCAACTGTCGACATGTTTTTATCTGAGCTTTGACTTTTTTCTGTTAAAGGTCCTTTATTACACACAAATGATTCTTCTGAGCTTTAAATTATGTTCTCATGCTGTTACCTCCTGGAGTTGTGTTTTGTTTCATTCACACATATTACACTGCAAAAAAGGATTTTCTAGCCTAGTTGGACAGGTTTAAATTAAGCAGATTCATCTTAAAAGACCAATTTTAAGACTTTTGACAATTTTTTTTTTACTTGTTTCAAGATATTCCATCCTGATTTATCTTATCTCGATATTACAACTTATTCTAAGCACTTTTTATATTAACTCAGTCCAGGTTAAGCCTCTTTAACTTCCTACTCAAACCAATAAGGTGAAAAATCTTGCCATAAATACTTGACACTAGTGTTTTCTGCTTAGAACAAGATTCATATTTCGTCTTGTTTTAAGAAAACTCGGTAAGTGAAAATTTCTTACTGCACTGGCAGATAACTTCACTTAAAATAGGGCATTTTTACCTCAAAATTTGTATTATTTTCTTATTTTTTGATAGGCCTTTTCTGCAGTTCGGAGTGACCCTTTATTATTAGTCTGTCAACATTTCCAAAGCAAAAAAAAAAATCTTTTTAGTAGTAGTTTACCACCACCGAGTGTGGAGTGAATAAATGAACTGTAAAGTACTTTGGGTGTCTTGAAAGGCACTGTATAAATGTAATAATTAATTAGTCAATTAATTTTCAAGTTAACAGCTCCTTTTACCCTAAATCCAGTCGACATGGGCAAGTCCAGGGCTGAAATGATCCAAATGATTCTAGTGAAGGTGTGTGGAGTTTAAGTGGAGCACTTCCTGCACTGCCAT
The DNA here is from genome assembly GCA_034769755.1 of Odontamblyopus lacepedii. Classification (NCBI taxonomy): domain Eukaryota; kingdom Metazoa; phylum Chordata; class Actinopteri; order Gobiiformes; family Gobiidae; genus Odontamblyopus; species Odontamblyopus lacepedii. The sequence continues at coordinate 32,526,002 of CM068365.1, read as the reverse complement.
ACTGTAGTAGTATGAAATTTTAGCATCATTGCACTGGTTAACCTAATGCAAGCGCTCAAATGGAAAGTGAAATTACAAATAAACACACAGAAACATACAATATTCAAAGCTATAAAACAAGAAAACATTTTGACCAAAAGCCATTCCGAGGCCTAAAACCTCATTTCATTGTACTTGCACACAGTTCTTCTCACCCACACAAGTTGCTTTCCCCGGACGCAGCGATTTTGTTTAAGTACGCCGCCGGCCACTCCATCCTCTGCACTCAGCACTATTCAGCCCGTCGGGACAGCGTATAAATCTGCACCCAATCGACTCGGAGCGAACGCCACCTCTGCCAAGGCTCCGACGGGCACGTACACAAAGGCCCATTGGGTTTGACAGGGGAGAGGGAGACTGGCACAGATGAACCGTCTCTGAAGCACCGGTTTATGTCCATCACAAACGCTCAGCTCAAGGCAATATAAATACATCATGACAAAATGGCATAAACCCTTTCAAACGCGGGAAACTCTCCACTCCATAGATATTTAGTCGCCTACGTCCGTATAGAAAGTCGCCTAAATTATAGTCACACTGGTAAAAAGAATTTGAGTTCCATATTTTCCCAGTTTGGCTGAGCAAGATTTTTGTGAGGAAAGAATGAATCTCCTGCCGCAAATTGCTGCCTGGTCTCAAATAAAAGCCTGGTCCATGAAGCGATTGAAACAAATGAACGCCGTGGCCACTATTTGTTATTTTACAGTAGTTTTTTGTTTGTTTGTTTCGTTTTGTTTCAGTCTATGTTATATTGTTGTTTCCCCATCACAAACATACCTGAAGTTGTTAACAGAAAATGTAAAAGTGGGCAAGATACAAACCCAAGGCACATTAACGAATATATTAAAAGTCCTTTATTACCTTTTTATTAAATGGATGGACGCCAGGGTGTTCAGAAAGATGGTCTTCGTCAGGGCATAGGGCTTTCATGTTCAACCCTCATAGACCTGTACTGCTACTTTTGACTTTTTTATGACCTAGTGAAGCGCTCTACCTCTTCTCTTCATCTAATACATATGTGTCAAACATGCGGCCCGGGGGCCAGATCCGGCCCTCCAAGACCTTTAATCTGGCCCTCGGCTGATTTTTCTATTAAAATACTTAAAATTTTCAGATTTTTCTGTTAATTTTCTGCACCGTTTAGCATAGCAGCGTCTCCGGCGTTTCTGTACGTTGCGACTCCCACCAGAGCAGCACAAATGAAGACTTTCCTCTTTCCAAACGCTCTTAAAGGACGATCGTTTTGACTGTCGACCGTGACCCTCATCAGCAAAATGTCAAAAAATGAGAAAAGCAGATGCTGAGTTCAGGATTTCCCAAGAAAAATGGTCTAATTCTTATTTGTTGACAGAGGTGAATGGGAAATCTGTGCTCAGTGTGTTTGGAACAAGTGGCGTTGCTCGAGGAATATAATCTTAAACACCACTACGAGACACGGAGAAAAATACGATGACTTGAAGAGAGAACTGAGTTTTTTGATCCGGCCCTTTTGGGATCAAAGTAGGTTGCATACGGCCCCCGGACCAAAATGAGTTTGATACCCCTGGTCTAATACCTGCACTTGTGTTTTGTTTCATTCACACATGTTTGAGTAATCCTGGATTATTAGACTTCATCTACATCTCCAAAACTCAACATGCTCTGTTCCACCTTGTCATGAAGCGGTAGTTTTCATGTTAACGGCCGTACCTTTTTTTTTTAACCTTTTGTTCAGTAGAGATTGGCGACTCCAGGACTGATCGTGAAGATTTAGTCCTGGTTTAGACTCGGTTTATATTTGGTTTAGTCCTGATTTAATCCTGTTTTACTCCTGGTATAGCCCTTTAGCTCTGCCTTTAGCCCTGAGTACTGGCTGGTTTAGTCTAGTTTGGTCTTTGTGTACCAGTTTAGTCCAAGATTAAACATACTTTAGTCTATTTTAGTCTAGTCTTTTTAGTCTATTTAATCTTCGTTTATCAGTTTAGACTTGGTTTAATCCTGGTTTCATCCTGGTATAGCCCCTTAATTCTTCTTTTAGCCCTGCCTTTAGTCCTGGTTTAGAACTGCTAATCCCTGGTTCAGTCTGGTCTGTGTTTATTGGTTTACATCTGGTTTAGTCCTAGTTTAGTCCTGATATAGCCTTTAGATCTGGATTACTCCTGGTATAGACCTAGTTTAGTCTAGTTTGGTCTTTACTTAATGCTTTAGACCAGTTTAGTTATGGTTTAGACCTAGTTCAGTCTTGGTTTAGTCTAGTTTGGCCTTTGCTTATCTGTTTAGTCCCAGTTTAGCCCTAGTTTAGTCCTGATATATCCTTTTAGACCTGCTTTTAGACCTGGTTTAGACTAAGTTTAGTCTAGTTTGGACTTTTCTCAACAGTTTAGATCTACTTTTGTCTTTGCTTATCTGTTTAAACCGGCTTTAGTCCCAGTTTAGCCCATGTTTGGTCCTGATATATCCTTTTAGCCCTGCTTTTAGATCTGGTTTAGTCTAGTTTGGTCTTTGCTTATCTGTTTAAATCTGGTTTAGTCCTGGTTTAACCCTGGTTTAGTCCTAGTTTAGTCCCGATATATCGCGAAGTGAAGTGCTTCCTTTATTACCACATGACATCCCAAGGTGGAACTGCAAGGTTAAGTTAGTTTGAGAGAAGAACTCAGCCTAAATATGCAGGATTTGTGTGTTAAACATGTGTAAATTAAACAAAACACAACTCCGGGCGTGTTTGTGATGAGGAAACATTATAACATACATCAAAATAGCAGAATATGGCCCTTTAAATGAGTTTGCGTTCACTTTTTTGTCATGCTGGAAACTTGGTCTTGCTTCTAGTCCTGTTCTGATCCTGGCCCATTTCCATGTTTAGTCCCTTGTTTTAAATGCAGCCTTATTAAAATGTATTAACATGCACTCGTAATGTAAACCATCTCGCCTCTCCACTGATCTGGATTGTAACTTTGTCCTTTCCGAGTTGCCATATGACGCAAAATAAATGCAGCAGTAAACAGTATGACGCATAGATTATAAGCTCCATTACGTAACATTATGGAGGTGAACTCTGCCTATTTTTACCCAGAATCGTGTTGTTGTAAATATTATGACAGTAGCTGCTCTGTGCCATCAGGGTTTAACTACTGTCCCTCCATTAAAGAGCAGGGGCAGTGTTTTCCATCTTGTCATTTATAGGTGCCACATTTACTGTAACTGCAGCCAGAGGGACTGTGCTTCAAAGAATGTAAACCGCTAATGTGCCCACGCTGGGTCCCGCACACTCAAGACCTGCTTTAGACCTGCTTTAGACCTGGTTTAGACTTGGTACAGACCTGGTTCAGACCTGGTTTGGATCTGGTTTAGACTTGGTTTAGTTGTAGTTTAGTACTGCCAGGTTTTGACCTGGTTTAGTCCTAGTTTAATTAATGTGTAGTTTTTATGTGTATGTGCAGTCCCCATTTGGCCTTTGTTTACTGGTTTAGACTTGGTTTAGACTTGGTTTAGTCCTGGTTTAGTCCTTTTTTATTCCTGGTATAGCCCTTTAACTCTGCCTTTAGCCCTGAGTACTGGCTGGTTCAGAATGTTTAGTCCAAGTTTAATCCTACTTTAGTATAGTTTGGTCTTTGTTTATCAGTTTAGACTTGATTTTTAAAAAAAATCAATCAAGTGTTTAAAAAAAACATTCTGATTCTGATTCTGATTCTAATTTAGTCCTGGTTTCATCCTGATATAGCCCTTTAATTCTGCTTTTAGCCCTGCCTTTAGTCCTGGTTTAGAACTGCTAAACCCTGGTTCAGTCTGGTCATTGTTTTTTGGTTTAGACCTAGTTTAGTCTAGTTTGGTCTTTACTTACCACTTTAGACCTGGTTTAGTTTTGGTTTAGACCTAATTCAGTCCTGGTTTAGTCTAGTTTGGCCTTTGCTTATCTGTTTAAACCTGGTTTAGTCCCAGTTTAGCCCTAGTTTAGTCCTGATATATCCTTTTAGACCTGCTTTTAAACTTGCTTTAGCCCTGTTTTAGACCTGGTTTAATCTAGCTTGGTCTTTGCTTATCAATTTAAAACGGCTTTATTCCTGGTTTAACCATGGTTTAGACCCGGTTTAGTCCTTTTAGCCCTGCTTTTACACCTGGTTTAGACCAAGTTTAGTCTAGTTTGGTCTTTGTTTATCACTTTAGACCTGGTTTAGTTCTGGTTTAGACCTAGTTTTGTCTTTGCTTATCTGTTTAAACCTGATTTAGTCCCAGTTTAGCCCTGTTTGGTCCTGATATATCCTTTTAGCCATGAGTTAGACCTGGTTTAGTCCTGGTTTAGATTTAGTTTAGTCCTGATATATCCATTTAGCCCTGCTTTTAGTCCTGGTTTAGCCCTATTTTTCCTGCTACAGCCTTTAAGATCTGCCTTTAGTCCTGTTTGAGTCTCTTTTTCACACTTTTCATACATGCACCTGTACTTAAACATTGTAACCCAGTCGCCGACAGCCTCTTGAATCCTGTGTGAAGCTGGTCTCTAGTGAAGTCCTGCTCTGTATGTGCTCCGATACTTCCCCTGCCATTGTACAGACCTGAAAGGCTCCTGTTGAAGAAGAAAGGCTCCAGCTAACTCTTTTGGATTAGTACTTCCTGAACAACTTTAAGTGCTTTGTTTTCGCTTCAGTTAGCTCCACTACTCCACTCTCGGAATACTGATTAGGCTTTCTTCTCACACAGGTAAACACATGCACGCTCCAGTGGTCAACTTGTGGAGAAAAGTAGAGAAAAATGCAGCTGTTAACTTGAAACGATGAGCTCAGGGCTGATTCTTGGTCGACGAAAGGCATGTCCTGCCACTCGATAAGATGATTAAAAAGGGGGCGTAGCAAAAACTCTCAAAACTCTTATGTATCTCTATTTATCTGACAAACTGCCCTTTTCAAAAATGGTGAAAACGGTGATTTTTTTCTAATTATAACATCCAGCCAGTTTTGATCAATAAACTGCAAAAAAAAACTTGGCCAAATTTTAAGATATAAACACTTCAACACTACAAATCTATCAGAAATTGACTTAAAAGTAGTGAAATTATCTGTCCATACAGCAAGATAACTTACTTTACTTGACAAGTTATCTTAAATAAACTACCTCTAGACCAGAATTAAGCCGTCTCAGAACTAGTAAGTAGATAATAAATCTGAAAACAAGACACATAACCTGATAGAAGTTTGAAAATCTTGGCCAGATCAGAGAAATTCTCACCTATTTTGAGTTCAGAATTCTTTTATTTACTTTTAAGTGTTTGCACGGCCCAGCGCCCTCCTGCCTCGCAGACCTGATCCACCCTTATGCCCCTCTCGCACTCACAGTTCAGACCAGCTCCAGCGCCGTCCTAAAGACTAAACTTGAGCTTTGTGGGGACCATGTGCTTTGTGTTGCATTTTTTGTATGAAAAGTTCGATTGATTGATTGATTGATTGACCGTGCATTTTCTGTTGCTTCCCCTCAGTTGTGGAACCAGTTTCCATTAGACATTAAACGGGCAGAGTGAGATGCACATTTGTTGTTGTTGAGTATCTTATTGTTTTCTATGTTTTACAGTAGTTGTATTGTGACTTTGACTGTGACTGTCCTTGTCTATTCTATATTTGTGTACAGTGACTTTGGCCAGCTGTAAGTATTTAAAGTGCTTTATAAATAAAGTTGGTACAGTATGATCAAGTGAAACAGAAAACGTACACCAAAGGTCTTGTAGAGGTGCAAATACAAGGAACAGCAGATTAAAAAAGCATCGCACGCTTAGATGGCCGATGTCCAAAAGCTTTTATTCATTTTTATACGCCCGTGATAAAACGGGACGTATTATGGTATGGCGCTGTCCGTCCGTCCGTCCGTCCGTCTGTCCGTCCATCCGTCTGTGGACACTTCAAAGCTTTGTAGTGTCTTTAAGTTCTGTTGCTGCAATCTGATTGGTGGAATTCTGATTCTAGAATGTGATGATGTCATACTCATACTCCTACTGCAAGAGCCAGATTTCCCTATTGATTATCCGTCCGTCTGTCTGTCCGTCTGTCCGTCTGTCTGTGGACAATTTCTTGTCCGCGCTCTAACTCGACAACCGTCTCACCTAGGTGTAGTACGGGCGTATTTTGCCCCGCTGGCGGAGCTCTTGTTAAATTACGTTTCAGCAAAAAACCTTCATCAGATCATTTTTCTTGCTTTGGGCCACAGTCGAAACGTAATTTAAAAATTAAAAAAGCATTTAGACATCGGTCATTTACAGTAAGTGTGATATGCATTTTCACTTTTAAATGGTATTATATGGTATCATTTATCTTCTTTTTTTTAAATTAAAATTACTGTCATTGGCAGGTTAAAAATATTATAAATAAGGGTTCAAAATTGAGATTCTTAATTTTTGTCAGTATCGCCAACATTTAAAATCAACAAATATTCTTAAAGATCCTGTATTACAGAAAGTTTTCTCATGTGAGTTTTAAGTCATATTATAATGTTGTTACTTCATCAAAACCAGACCTGGAGTTGTGTTATTTTTTTTATTTCATTCACACATGTGAAATCCTGGATTATTAGGCTGTCTTCATTCCCAAAGCTCAAAATGGGGATGTCTTGTGATGTCATGAAGCTGTAGTTTTTAGGTTAACAGCTCCTTTTCCTTTTACTTCTACCAGAACTCTTTTGGTTTTGTACTTCCTGAGCAACTTGAAGCTCTTTGTTTTCGCTTCCGTTATGTCACTCCTCCACTCTCTGAATATGGATTAGTCTGTTTTCTGACACAGGTAAATAAAACGCCTGCTCCAGTGGCCAAATTGTCGAGAAAAGTAGAGAAAGCTATCAACTACTAAGCCAAAGAAACACAGACTGGATTTTGTTTATTCCTGTTTCAAACAACTTGTGTTCCAAAATTCAAAGCCGGCGATCCGGAAAGGGGACTTTTTATTGTGTGTTGTCAGAAGTCCAAAAGCTGATATAACGTGTATAAACTGCAAAAAGCAATATCTATGTACGTTCAAATTAACAACTTTAGATTTGAGTAGATTTAACTTAAAGAGTAAACTTATCTGCTAATGGAATAAATGTTTTTTTTTCTACATTCAAGCAACATTAGATTCTGTTTCTTATTTTAATTACAAAGAGTTGTTTTTGTTATCTTAAAAGTGCACTAACTTTTTGGTTGCACATCTGTCACCTCCTTGTTTCTATGGATATCAGAATCAGAATCATCAGAATTACTTTATTGTCCCACAGGGAAATTTGTCTTGGGTTGGAACGCACAAAATACTACAAACAATACAAGACATACAACACAACAAAGCAGCACAGTACAGTTCAACAGACAGATGCTGTCGCCCTTTGTTCAGCAGAGTGATAGCTGTGGGAATGAATGTTTAAACCTATTAGTTTTATATCTGACAGCTCTATAGCGCCGTCCAGAGGGCAGAAGCTCAAACTGGGAGTACAAAACATGAGATGGATCAGCTGTAATTCTCCGAGCCAACTGTGTTACAGACTCCTCATAGATCTGCTGTAGAGGAGTGAACTCACCAGAGCTCATCACCTTCACAGCTGTGCTAACCAGGCTGCCAAGTTTGGTTTTATTTTGAACAGTTAAATGACCAAACCAAATGCACATACCATAGTGAATGATACTCTCAAGTACAGCAGTGTAAAATGTCCACATAACTTTGGTGTTAACACCGAAGAGCCTCAGACGACGTAAAAAATGCAGTCTTTGAGCTAGACGGGAACAAATAAAGTCAATGTGCGCGTTCCAGCTGAGCAGGCAGTCCATATGTACACCCAAGTATATAAATGAAGTCATTATCTCTATAGAGCTGTTATTTACAGAGACAGGCTCATGAGTAGTAACTGCACGAGGGTCAAATATAAGTTCTTTGGTCTTCTTTTCATTAAACGTAAGATGATGATTGTCACACCAAGATTTAAAGGATGAAATCTCATCTGTATACAGTGAGAGAGAATCATCTCTGGAAAGCAGACTTAAAATCACAGTATCATCAGAGAACTTTATGATGTAATTACAGGATTGACTGCTCCTGCAGTTATTGGTGTACAGAGTGTAAAGAAAGGGAGAGCTAACACAGCCTTGAGGAATGCCAGTGCTGCAAACTTTAACCTGAGACAAAATGTTATTTATTTTTACTTGCTGAGTTCTATTGGTTAAAAAGGAGAATACTATCTTAATCAAAAATGGGTTAACATTCATGTCGGACAGCGTCTGAATCAAAAGGTGTGTTTGGACAGTATTAAATGCTGAGGAGAAGTCCACAAATAAAGCCCGGGCATAAGCCTTAGTGTCTTCTAGGTGACTAGAGACAAGATGTATTAGGCTTGCAACAGCATCATCTGTACTTCGTCTCTGTCGATAAGCGAACTGCAGTGGGTCAAGGTGGCAACTGACCTCTGTTTTGAGTAAGTTGACAATGACCCTTTCAAAACATTTCATGACCACAGATGTCAATGCAATTGGTCTAAAATCACTGTTAACCGACGGGCACGTTATTTTAGGCACCGGAATAATTGCGGACTTTTTCCACAGAGAGGGGATCGTATGTGAGTCCAGACAGCTTTGAAAGTTGGGACACCAAGCCATGGACAGTTCCCAAGCACAGTTTTTAAGAACAGTGGCAGGGATGCCGTCAGGGCCAGCAGATTTTTAATTAGAAATGCCTCTGAAGATGTTCTGAATTTGAAGGGGGGTGGCAGCCAATTGTTGGGAGGAGTCACAGATTATTTGAGGAAGAATGACATCAGAATTTGAAGAAAAGTCCTGAGTTTCAAATCTAAGAAAAAAGTTATTTAGTTCATCTGCCTTCAGTAGATCATCAGATGAAAAGTGATACCCTCCAGAAGAACACATATTGGTCATCTGTTTAGCTGTTTTCCATAAATGTTTTGAGTCCACGGACCCTAGACACTGCTCTAATTTACATTTATAGTTATGTCTGGCTTCTTTTAACACTTTGTTTAGTTCAGATTGTGCAGTAGATACACCCACCCTGTCCTTATTTTTGAAAGCGGCCTTCTTGTTATTAATACATTTTTTAACATCTTTAGTAATATAAAGTTTATTACTGGGAAATTCCTGTATGACTTTCTTGGGCACAATATTATCAATGCAAAATTTTATATAGTCAGTCATAGTTTCAGTGGTCTCATTTAGGTCCAAAGAGTGAAAAACACTCCAGTCAGTACAAAGGAAGCAGCCACCTAGAATTTCCATGGTATCAGGGGACCACACAGAGATAGTTTTTTTTCAAAGGTTTGGAGGACTTTAGTTTAGTTTTACAAGTAGGTAAGAGGTAAACAGTTGAGTGGTCTGAATTAGATAAGGGTGGAAGGGATTTGGCAGTGAATGCATCTTTAATATTCCTAATAGCATTTATCAAGAATAGAATTATTCCTGGTACCACCCTTAACATACTGATAGAACCCTGGAAGGGAACCCTCAAGTTCGCAGTGGTTAAAGTCTCCGAGGATAAAAATGGGAGCACTGGGGTAGCGCTGGAGTTGAAGATCGCAGCACTCAGCTAGTAGGCTAGCAGCTATTCTGGCGTTGCCACTAGGTGGGATATAAGCGGCGCATATTAAGATATTTCCAAATTCTCTGGGAAGATAGAAAGGCCTCAGAGAAAGACACAGATATTCTACGTCCGGACAGCACTTAGAGACTCTGATGGTGATGTGTTTGCACCAGTTTTTATTGGCATAAACACAGATCCCGCCTCCTTTACTTTTCCCGGAGGAGTCACTGCGATCTGCTCTCCAACAGGAGAAGTTGTCAACCTGTATCAGAGAGTCAGGTATATCCGGAGACAGCCAAGACTCCGTGAGCACCATGACGCCACACTCTCTGTACTTGAAGCAGTGCCTGGTGGAAGGCATCCATCCCAATCCATTTTATCATGCAGCGATCTCACATTGCTCAAGATAACGGAGGGTAGAGGAGGTTTATTTCCTTTGCGTCGCAGCCGCAGTCTCACTCCGCCTCTCCTGCCTCTTTTGCGCCGTGTTGTTTTCTCCGTGGAGATTCTCCCGGCGGATGACATCATGGGGAAGCCCTAGCGGGTAAGTGTCTCTGGCTAGGTACTTCAGAGCGAGCAGAGCATCCCTGGAATAAATAATCCGTGTATCGCCATGTGATAAAGTGGGAAGGTTTTTACCCCCGATGATGTCCATGACCAGTAAGAGTAGGAAAAGTGTCACGATGTGTAGTATCAGCATGTTACCGGCAGATCATAGTGTTAGCCGAGGGAGCTCTGTGCTATCCGAGGGGAGCAATAATCCGTCAAACACACCACTTAGCCAAAGTTTTACAGCAGAAAAGTTAGCGATGAGTCCCAATGTTGTATAAAAGCCATACATGTGGATCACAACGTGTTACCCGTACAAAAAAAACAATTAATAATGAACAACACAACAGCGTTCCAGCCCGTGTCATCAGCAGAGCAGTGCCACTGGATGGCTCTGCATTTTTTATATATATGATATTTTTATATATATGATATATATTTTTATATGTATGATATTTCATTGCTCTGCCTGGAATGTTCCACAGTATGTCATTAAACAGCTCTGTCTTACATATTACACTTATTATCTGTCTTACATATTCAATCACGGGGGTTTTATAACTCAACAAATCTAGAAAAACACTCATCGGACCTGTAATTTGGTCTGGTTTTGGACTCCATGGAGATAAAAAGTTTAATGCCATACTGTGAAACATTCCAGACAAAGCAGTAACATCTTAACAGAGAAAAGAATTTGACAGACCCTCCACCAGAAAAGTGACACAATGCAACTTTAAGTGTAGGGAGATGTATTTTCGTATTTTAAGCACAAAAAACTTGAACAAAAACATATCTAGGTAAGTTAAAATGACTTAAATTAAGAACATTTTACTTTGAGCAGATTCATCTTGACAAGTAAAATTCTTAATTCAAGCAACATTTGATTTTGTTTCTTATTTTAATTGTAAAAAGTGTTCTTAATTCAACATTTGATTTTGTTTCTTATTTTAAGTGCAAAAAGTGGTTGTTTTTCTTATTTTAAATGTAGTAAGATGTAGTTTCATATTTTAAGGACAAAAAGTCTTGTTCCACTGGCAGATAATCTCAACTCAAATCATGGACAAAACTTTCTTAATTCAAGTCATCTTAATTTCACTAGATTTTGTTTTTTTTTGCAGTGTTTTTTTCTTTCCCTTTCCCAAGTTTTTAATTGCACTTCTTGGTTGCCTGATTTGGAAATTTACCCACTTTGGCACTGCTTTTCAAACTGCACATGCCCAGATATGTTGGTGCAACCTCTTAAGTTGCTATAGTAACCATGCTTCTCTTCTTCTAATCTCAAAAATTAAACTTGTCCAATCAAATTTAATCTTGGAATATAAAATGGTCTGGTTTTACTGTTCAAGATGCAGCTCACAACTTTCCTGATGGAAGGTCCGCCACCTGTCTCCATGGAGATGTTAGTGCTTTGCTCTCCACAGATCTAAACTGTAATGTAGCGTAGTGCTGTAACCTGCATGCCTCCTCATAGCTTTCTCTATACTGTGGAACGTTCTAGACAAAACATTTCCATGGAGACGGACCCTCCAGTAGAAATGTTACACAGTGCACCTTTAAACAGCTGTCCCTTGCGTGTAAATTATCGACTTTACAACTCAGCGCTACTTCCTGTGTTTTGGTTCTTTTATTCTCACCTTCTCGCTACGATAAATATTTACCAGGGGAGATGCTTTTGTTCATTCTCGCTTTCAAACAACCTTGAATTCAAAGCAGTTCTCCAGAAAGAGGAATTGTCATGGTGCGTTTTCTGAACTGCGAGCGGATTTTAAGGGCGAGGTGAAGGTTGGCCACGCACAAGAGAGCAGAGAAGTAGAAGAAGAGCTAAGTCCTTCTGAATTTGACTGATAAGAGGAACCAATCAGAGGCCGGGACACTGTTTGGATGACGCTGCAGTTTGGGGCTTGGGCAAAATGTGGCGCGAGATTAAAGAGTTAGAGAGAGAGAGAGAAAGTGCCAAACGAGGAAATGTGCTTAAAGATGCAGTGTGTAACTTTCCTTTTGCTGAGTCTGCCATGTGCTCGTCTCCATGGAGTTATTTGGATTGTTCGGCCTGGGTTTGGGTTCAGGTTAGGGTTATGTTCCACAGAATGACATTAAACCATAGACCGAAAGAAGTGGGGCTAAGGGACTGCGACGTCATCTATAGTGTTTGGCTCCAGACAAATGAAGCTCATTGGGGCTTGCAGTTATAAAAGCAAATTTATTTAAAAACAGAAAAGTGAAATAAAAACAGCAGGATCATGTAGAGCAGGTAAATATGAACATTTTAAGACTAAAATGACGAGGCCACAGCAGCAGTAACAGAGAGAGGCGACAATTTTTCAATGTAAAGTCAATTGGAGCCAGAATCAATGGAGCCAGAAACGCCCCCATGAACACTTCCGCTACATTTCTAGATACAGTTTATGCATTAAACGTATCTGTCTACATCATTACAAGCAGTTGATGCCAGCAGACCAAGTTACACGTCAGTTCTGTGGAGAGGTGAGCGCTCTGTATTTCAGGTTATAACAATGTTATGCCACACTATGAAACATTCTAGCTAAAGAAAGACCAGCAGCTGACTACTTCTTTACCAGAAAAGTTAAACAGTGCACCATGGAAGGCCTCATATGACACTATTTTCTGATCTATGTTATAATCAGTTTTCCCGCTCTTCTTCACTGACAAAATTTCAAAACTTTTTCATGACCTTAAGTGAATTTTCCATGACTTTATACCACCTACATGTGTAGAATTGAGCACTTTTAGGGCTAAATATGAAATGTGAACCCTTTTCACTCACCTTATGGTTTGGTATTATAGTTTTTTAACATTGTAAATCCTGTCAGTGCATTTATTGTGTCTCTTTTAAACAAAACACCTTATTGTGTGTTATCCTGCTGGAGCGACTGTGCAGATGTTCAGAAATAATCAGAATAGTCTAATGAGAACTTAACAGAACGCTGGAGTTGTGAAAGAGATACTAAGAGATACTAAAATTCCATGACTCTTCCATGACTTTTTGTGTAATGTTTTGTTTCATTCACAAATGTTTAACACATAAATCCTGCATATTTAGGCTGAGTTCTTCTCTCAAACTGAAAACACACTAAAATCATTTGGATAATTTCAGTCCTGGAATTGCCAATCTCTACTGAACAAAAGTAAAAGGCAGCTGTTCACTTGAAAACGACCACTACATGACATCACAAGGTGGAACAGAGCATTTTGAGCTTTGGAGATGTAGACAGACGAATAATAAAGGGTTACTCAAACATGTGAATGAAACGAAACATATCTCTGGTTATGTTTTTGAGGAGGTAACAACATTATAACATGACTTAAAGCTCACAAGAGTCAATTTTGTGAAATATCAAACCTTTAAGTTAATGTTGGGTTCATACAGTGACCATATTTTGCAAATGATATATAGAAAACATCACCTGACAGACCACGTAACTTGACTGGCATTTTGAGTGAAGGTTCTTACCCATGCACACAACAACAGAGTGGGAAATGTGCCGTCAACCTGCTTACCTGTCCATCTACTTCACTTTTTGTTCTCCAAATTGAAAACAAATCAGACTGATGTATTTTATTTTTTAAGGTGATATAACACATTGTGACTGACAGATACTTGAAATTCTGGCTTCCTGGTTTGCATTCACACTTTCTTTAACAAAACTATACCATTTGGACGTGATGGATCTGGCTGCATTTGAGTCGGTGGACACGGCGATATCGGCTGTCAAAATAAGTGCGGTGTTCTTTGAAAGTGAAGAGGATGAGTAAGTGTCTCCTATCTCCTGGGTCCTGAGTCCTGGTATTTTTAACACTCCTGCTGGCCTATTTCTCCACATCTTATTCAAGACTGACACCTCCTCTGTCAGTCCATAAAACCTGACCGAGTCCTGGGTTTTGGTCCGTCCTGATGAGAGACTTGTTCCCCGTCTCTCTGTGAGCCTCGTCATTTTGGTCTTAAAATGTTTGTATTAACCCGCTCTACGTGATCTTGGTGTTTTTATTTTGCAGTTGTCTCTGTAAATAAATTCCTATTCCTGATATGGAACTGGTAAATGGTCACATTTTTTTTCAGCGCTTTTCCATCCTCAAAGCTCTTTACACCACTCACCCATTCACACATCAGTGTATGCAGACACTGGGGGCGAGGTAGGTTAAAGGGATAGTTGGGGATTTTTGACATGAATCTGTATGTCCCCATCAGCAGTGTCGTGCGTCAACACTGACTTAACTCCCGACAGCGTCCGGTGAGCCAAGTTCTTCACACGGTTGCGGTGCTGACGAAAGTAAACGGTAAATTGTTTATAGCGCTTTTCTACAATTCAAGCCACTCAAAACGCTTTACAACAAGGAACCACTCACCCATTCACACACACATTCATACACCAGTGTACACAGACACTGAGGGTGAGGTGGGTTAAGTGTCTTGCCCAAAGACACAACAACAGCATTCATCTGTGGGAGCTGTAATCACACCAGCGACCTGTGGGTCAGTGGATCTGACCACTCAGCAATGACGGTTTTGTCGAGAGCGGGATTCGAACCGCCAACCTTTGTCGCCCCGTAGTAGTCCGGCAAGTTGGCTGGGGTCATAAACATAAAGCCTTTTTCTTCTCAAAACAATATGTATCCAAAAGAGTGATACATTTGAGTCACAAAACGTGAACGGGGAAAAAGTCAGACCTCATAATCATGTGGTACTATTTTCTCTCCGGTCATATCCCTTTAAGTGTCTTACCCAAGGACACAACAACAGTAGCTGGAGTCCCACCACCAACCTGTGGGTTAGTTGATCTGACCACTCAAACAGTGATGTTTTTATGTTGAGAGCGGGATCCAAACCGCCAACCTTCTGATCAGTGGACAAACGCTCTACCAACCGAGCCCCGCGAGCTTCATCTGACTGGAGCTGAACGCTGTGGATGATGTTACGCTCCATTACTACACTTATTTAAGCAGTCAACAGTCCTAATTTAGTCTTTGTTTAGTTCAGTTCTAATTTATAGGTTTTGTAAAGATGTGGTGAAGATACCACCAGTAGCTCTCGACCCCGCTCCAAGTAGGGATTTCTGGATTCTATGTGTAGCATATCCCTCTGATTGAAGACTGACACTTAAACTAGAGATTTTTAGATTTAATGGCTATAAATCCTCCAAACAGCCGTAAGAGCTAAAAGGAATACAAAACACAATGTGTAAATACAAATACACAAAAAAGTCCAGTGCAAGTATAACTTATTTACACACAAATCAACCAAGATGATATTTTAAGATGCAAAGTTATCTAAAACACATATTTACATATTCTAAATCAACAGCATACTTTATGCCTCATCAGAAGGGCTGAACAAAGACAAAAAAAAAAAGAAAAAAAAAAAATTGCCTATAGCGTCTTTTGCCGTTCTCAATGTCAAGTCAATTAACCGTCAAAATAAAAGCGCTACACGTAAAAGCATAAGTACGTCAACAACAGTAAAATAAATAAATAAATAATAAAATAAAATAATAATAATCAAATCAGGTGTTTTAACAAAGACGAATGATACTCTGGATTATTTACACTATGTATTGTGCTGAATAAGTCAAATTGAATGAATGATCATTGTAAGTGTATCATTTTGATGGCTAACGCTGTGCACTGATAAATGGATAACGCTTTATGTTTTATAGGCAGCAAACTATTCCCCGGCTTGTCGAGGCTCTTATATATACTCAGTTTATTTGCTACTGCTAAACTGTCATTTTCATTTTGTAAAAGTAGCTCACTGGAGGACAGCTGGTGCATAGTGTGGCTCAGTTTTGTTTTAGTCCATAGAATGAATGGAGAGGAGGACTAAGGGAGTGTGACAACGTTCAGCTCCAGCCAAATGAAGCCAGTCGAGACCGGCAGTTATTGATACTCTGCAGTGGCATCGCGCTGGGGGTGTTCTACATGTATCTCTATTGGCGGAATGTTCAGTTACCGTGGCAACGCAGAGC
The DNA here is from genome assembly GCA_034769755.1 of Odontamblyopus lacepedii. Classification (NCBI taxonomy): domain Eukaryota; kingdom Metazoa; phylum Chordata; class Actinopteri; order Gobiiformes; family Gobiidae; genus Odontamblyopus; species Odontamblyopus lacepedii. Next base: position 32,509,930 of record CM068365.1, on the reverse strand, counting down.
ACACATTATCAAACACTGTCAAAAACGTTTTAAGACTGTCAAGACTGATCAATACAAGTGTCCATGGTCCTGTTTAGTTTGATTTTCCACAAAAAGGTGAGAGAGACGATCTGTAAAACTGTTGGTTATGTGTGACAGACTTGTTTAACAGCACAAATCATCTCACCTATAGTAGTGCCAACCAATTCAGCTCTTTCTGCTCAGGTTGTGTTAAAATAAAACTTAAATTAAAGTCAGACAGAGCAGTGTCTAAGGTTAGCATCACACCTCCAGGGAATCGTGATAACAGCTGCACAGCATCAATGGGTTTAATTTGGAAATCCGAGCTCACATGTCAACCAAAGAGCCAATCAGGAGGGAGGGTGTTGAAAGTAACGCCCCTTCCTGCCCGCGCCACTGATTTGGCAAAACTGTCAATCAAACCTGTTGGTAACGTTAAAGCCGGGGGTACACTGTGCAATTTTTGACCCTTTTTGAGCCAGTTTTTCACTTGTGTGACTGTTTTTGGGATTGGGCCCAGTTTTGGCTTAATCGTCGTGCTTCGTGTAGTAAACATGGGGTAACAAGAACCGATGAATACCTCACAAGCAGCTCCCGATCGGCAGTCGTAGGTCGCAAGAACATCGAACCTGTTTGAAATCCAGTCGCCTGTCATGAGGGTTTTGCACTGTTGAAGTCATTCGTGTCGCGTAAGAACATGAATCGTGAGCTGTGAACTTTTAAACCCTGAGATTTGGTCTTACAGTTTGAGCCGGAGCTGAGTGAAACCATCGAACATATCGCAGTGTACGTCCGGCATAACAGGAGCAACCTCTAAGTAAGAAGGCAGCATTTGTCTGATATTAATGTTCATATCTTGATTTAGGGACAAAATAGTGAAGTCAAAACCCCAGGATCACGTAGAGCGGGTTTAGATTAAGATTTTAAAACCAAAATGACAAGCCTGACAGCAGCAGTTACAGAGAGCGGAGTGGTGGTTTTTCAAAGTGAATTGGAGCCAGAGTCGATGTAGCCGAAACGCGCCTATGTTCACTTCCAATGGCTGGACTTAGTTTAGACCTGATTTATTATCTGTATGTCATATAAATCCACATGCCATCTGCTAGTGTGATCTATTCATTTGAAGAAGCCGCTGGAGGTGGTGAAATAGAAGAGCTGTGAACTCTAGAATCCTTGACTGACATAATTTCTTCTTTCTTTTCTTTTGATTTGACGCTTTGGAAAATCACCTCTCGATTAAAGTGTGAAAAATGAACACTTCCTCTGCCAAAGAAAAGCCTTTTGATGTGAGAATGTGTGGTTGTGAGTGAAAGGAACTGACTTTGCACAGGGTCAATAGAGAGGTCGCACTCTCATCCGGTATTACTGTTGTTTCCATTGAGATGTGCTGTGAGTTTAATGCCGTGCTGTGGAACATTTCAGAAAAGTTACATTGCATTTAAAATAGGTTGCATTCACAGCATCTAAATTAGGATGTTTACTTTTGGACGAAGGTTAGGGGCTCAGTGTATTAGTCTAATCTGTCACACTGGACTATAAGCCGCAGTTTTTGGGGGAAATTTATAAAATCAGAGACCAAGAACAGACATTTCAACACTTTTGGGACGTTGTTGTTCGTGCTCTGAGGCAGTTGTTTTGCATGAAGCAGTAGCAGCTTTTTTTGTTTTTTTCATTACAGTTCAAGTATCCTCCACTTTCGCCAGTGCCTCACAAGTTTCTCACTCACTCGATTACAGTTCTCGGCTGCTTATTTCACCACTTGCAGCTTCTAATCTGCAGAATATGATTTTCTTTTTATTGCATTTGTGTTCAGTCTGTCTCAGTTGTCTTTATAAATTGATGTTAAACCTTAGATTTTCAGTTGTACAGGAGTAATGAGAGTAGCAAAAACTGGCACACAAGCCTTAGAGTGCCCTTTCATGGCTGTCGGTGTGAAAATAACCAACATGTGACATTATATAGTTTAATATATAAGTCGCAGGAACCACCGAAACCATGACATAGTCCATAAAATATGGTAAATATAAAATTCCCCTCTTTATTGTTGGTGGTCTCTTGGCTAAATCCACTGGGACAGGGGACAGGGCTCAAAACTGGGACTGTCTGGGGTAAATAGGGACGTCTGGTCACCCTGTATATGCATCTCTGTTGGTGGAATATTCAGAAGTTACCATGATACAATGCACACATTAGCAAACACTGTCAAAATGTTTTAAATTAGTCTGAAAACTAAAGCAAAAATTCCAAAAATAGAATTTTCAGTAGCATGTGATGAATATGATCGTTTGTGGTCCTGTTTAGGTGTTTGATTTCCAACAAAAAGGCTTCTGACTTCTGCTTCTCTCTGTAATTTCATGTGTGAAAGACTTTTTGAAGCACTCAGATCATCTCACATGTTAATAGTTCAAAATAAATCAGCTCTTTCGACCCAAAATAGGCCAACTGATATATAATTTAAATGTACACATACAGTATATATTCAGGCCCGTTGACAGAAATTCTGGAGGCCTGGGGAAAGATGCATCACATGGGCCCCTCTCTAATGTAAATCAATAATTGTGGCCATACCGGCTCGTCAAAAGCCTGATCCCGTCAGATCTCAGAAGCTCAGCCTGGTCAGTACTTGGATGGGAGACCACTGGGAATTCCAGGTGCCACAGGGGGGCGCCAGTGGCAAAAACTGTCGTAGTGTCCTTAGGCAAGGCACAGCACCCACATTGCCTAGTATGAAAGTGGTGTGTGCGTGAATGGTGGTGGTGGTCGGAGGGGCCGATGGCGCAGATTGGCAGCCTCGCTACCGTCAGTCTGCCCCAGGGCAGCTGTGGCTACAATAGTAGTTTACCACCACCGGGTCTGGAGTGAATGAATAATGCTCTGTAAAGCGTCTTTGAGTGTCCAGAAAAGCGCTATATAAAACTGATGCATTATTATTATTATTATTATTAATAAGGAAAGGGTCCAAGTCTGGGCCCCTAAATCCCTGTGGCCCTGAACAATAGACTCCTTTGACCCCTTCTGTCTACTACCCTGTATATAGTCCATTTTTACTAATAAAGACGCCCATTTTTTGTTTCATGTGAATAGCATATATAGAGATATTAACAATACATAAACCAGGACGATACACATTCTGACAGTTAAATCTGTGTGACGTTCAGATCTGCCCTCCAGCCAGTTTTAAACTATATCTTATTGTAATGTCACGCAGACCCAGCTTACTGACTGCCTGACAGCTCCATAGATTGGAGAAAGGTTGCGCTCGCTCTCATTGGCTAAATCGGGTCCCTGCGTCTCTTCTCATTACCCCTCTGTGTTTCTCTTACTGCTGTTGGACAACCCCATTGCCTTTCCATTATCACCTGTCTGGTAATGAGACGCGCGATTTCATGCCTCAGCGTTCCTCTCCTCTGCTTAGAAGGTGTCCTGTAGTAGCAGTTTGAAGAAAAAAGAGGCTAAAAACGGATTCTTTTCATACAAGAATAGCGCATGGTTTCATATGGAGCAGTAAAGGTAAAATGAGGTTATCTGAATAGAAGAACCTTAACCCTCCTGTGGGCTCACCACCTGCAGAGGGGTTCATAGGGGGGGTCAGGTGCTATGAGTATTGGGCAGCAAGCTGCCCCCGCGACCCAGCTGGATTAAGCGGGAGAAGATGGATGGATGGATGGAAGAACCTTAAAGTGATAGTGACTAGACTACTTTTAGCTTAGCTTGTAACACCTTTTTTTGTCACAGTGTTACAGCACAATATAGTCTATGGGAGATACTTGTTGCGTAATGCCTCTTTAAAATAGTCTTTTTCTTCTTTTTTCCCCTTGTAGTTGAGCAAAATGAGGCTGCTGTGTGCTGTCTGCATCTAATTATAAAGCGGCGTATCCTCTGAGATCAGGAAGTGTGTGGTTAGCTTGTTAGTTGAATATAACACTAATGCATTTACTTATTTTATCCTGTTCTAGAAATACTGTATAAAAAGCTGGACTAAGGGAGTCCCATAGTGTTTAGCTCCAGACAAATGAAGCTCATCGAGGTTATACAACCGAATTTGGAGTCGAGTTTTGTATTTGGAATTCTGACCATGAGTATTTTAGCAACCAAAGAGCCAACTGGGAGCAAGGGTGTTGATGGTGTCGTCCCTTAACTTACCAACACTGTCAGTCAAAGCTTTTGCTAATACTGGGCGAAAAAAAGGAGGCTCATTGGCCATGTTTACATAATGTTTTTCAATTCCAAATAAATTATTCTGAATTAAATAGCTCGGAATTAAAATATTCTCCTGGGGTCTTATAGAGGGGGTAAAAAAGAACATTTTACGATGAAATGATGAGGCTCACCGCAGCAGTTGCAGAGAAGTCGGTGATCATTTTTCAATAGAACGTTAATTGGAGTCAAAGTTGATGGAGCCCGAAGCTGCCGTGCTCACTTCCTAATTGGAACGCGACGACTAGCGGGTTAGCTCTGTCCATTTATCCATACAGTCTATGGTTCTATAGCACATCACATTACCTCCCCCGTTCTTTGCATCGCACATACAGCTCCACCGGTTGCTCGGCTGCTCACATCGAGACGTAAACGATCAAAACGTGACCCCTGAACTTTGAACTTTGGAAATGCCAAGCGTACATTTCGGCAGATTGCTTCCTGGCGGCGCGCGCTGTGTTTTATGGCCTCTGTTTGTCATTCTGGCGCTGCTCTGATTTGAATAGATTTTAATATGCGGTGAAGGCCAGGGCCGCTGAGCATTTGCATGAGCACAGACAGTTACATGTCTATGAGCGGAGATGACACGGCGCCTGTCACTTTGATGTACTCCGTTTGTGCTACGAGAGCTACATGTGTGCAGTACGCCGAAAGAAAACTGCTTCTAGAAAGGTTGAGATCGACTTTTTATTACACCCTTTTCTGATCTATGTTATAATGTTTCCTCATCACAAACAGACCTGGAGTTGCAAACACACAAACCCTGCAGATTCAGGCTGAGTTCTTCTCTTAAACAGGAAACCTCCACCTTGTGATGGATCATGTGGTAATACAGGAAGCTCCACTGTGTTTTTAAACTCCACACACCTTCACTAGAATCGTTTGGAATTGCCAGCCTCTACTGAAGGTAAGTTTAGCTGTTGACTTGAAAACTGCCGCTTCACAATGTGGAACAGAGCATTTGTTTGTCATTACGATAAAGCTAGCAACAACTAGCATGCTAACAGTGAAATTCCTGATTATTAAACTATAAAACGCTT
>CM068365.1:32469693-32499693 GCA_034769755.1 Odontamblyopus lacepedii | reverse complement strand
AGCGGCGATAAACAGCGATAAACGCCGATAAACGCCGATAAACAGCGATAAACGCCGATAAACAGCGATAAACACCGATAAACAGCGATATACAGCGATATACAGCGATATACAGCGATAAACAGCGATAAACAGCGATAAACAGCGATATACAGCGATAAACAGCGATAAACACCGATAAACAGCGATAAACAGCGATATACAGCGATAAACAGCGATAAACAGCGATATACAGCGATAAACAGCGATAAACAGCGATATACAGCGATAAACAGCGATAAACAGCGATAAACAGCGATAAACAGCGATAAACAGCGATAAACAGCGATAAACACTGATAAACAGTGATAAACACCGATAAACAGCGATAAACAGCGATAAACACCGATAAACAGCGATACGCCAAAGAGAAACAGGCACCGAGACTTTCTGACGTTTTTTGAATGGTGTTATTTAAATTTTAAATTAAATATCTGAAATTAAATATTGGAAAATAGAGGTTGAAATCTGTTTTTGGTTTGACACGTAAATGGAATCATGAAATAAACAATTTTCCCATTTCATTGTTTTTCGTTCTTAATTGAAATTCAAAAGAACGAATCGACTCACTCAGCACAGGGCCTTTAATTTTGCTCATTATTTCGTTTACAGGACCATATTTTTAGATTTGGTTCAAGGTGTTTCTGTTTTGTTTTTGTTTTTTTTAAAATATTATCAGTTATACTTACACTGTGTAACTTTTCAGAGTCTCCTGCTTGATGGTCTCCACGGCGATGCTTTTCAAATGTTCCACAGTACGGTATTAGACTCATCTTTTATTTTCCTGGCTAAAAAAATACCTTAAAATTCCTGTATTTTTATATGAATGGTGTTGCCTCTCCACAGATCTGACCTGTAACTTAGCGCCACCACCTGTTGGTCTATGTCAGGGGTGTCAAACTCATTTTGGTCCGGGGGCCGTAAGCAACCTACTTTGATCCCAAAAGGGCCGGATCAGAAAACTCAGTTCTCTCTTCAAGTTATCGTATTTTTCTCCGTGTCTCGTAGTGGTGTTTAAGATTATATTCCTCGAGCAACGCCACTTGTTCCAAACACACTGAGCACAGATTTCCCATTCACCTCTGTCAACAAATAAGAATTAGACTATTTTTCTTGGGAAATCCTGAACTCAGCATCTGCTTTTCTCATTTTTTTGACATTTTGCTGATGAGGGTCACGGTCGACAGTCAAAACGATCGTCCTTTAAGAGCGTTTGGAAAGAGGAAAGTCTTCATTTGTGCTGCTCTGGTGGGAGTCGCAACGTACAGAAACGCCGGAGACGCTGCTATGCTAAACGGTGCAGAAAATTAAAGAAAAATCTGAAAATTTTAAGCATTTTAATAGAAAAATCGGCCGAGGGCCAGATTAAAGGTCTTGGAGGGCCGGATCTGGCCCCCGGGCCGCATGTTTGACACATGTGGTCTATACTTTACTGCGCGACATTCCAACCAAGCAATCGCATCTCCATGGAAACAAGCTGACGATGGACGCTTGACTAGAAAAGTTACATAATGAACCCTTAAAATGATATGTCCACGTTTTGTTTTTGTTTGTTTTTTGTTGTTTTTTTTTTCATTTTATTTGACAATTCTGATGAAAAATTCCAAACTGAATAAACGTAAATTTCTCCAAAACGAGCTCGACGCTGTGACGCCGTTTAAACCGATGGATTTTCCCACTGCTTTTTTAAATGAGCCGTAACTTCATATTTCACGTCAAAAGAAAATTTACCAGATCATGTTTCATAAGCCAATTTTACAAAAACAACAGACTGTCTCGCCTTCCTTCTCTCTCTCTTTTTCTCCCTCTCTCCTCTCTTCGCTTCTCTCTCTCTGTCTCTCTCTTGTTCTTCCAAACCAAGCCGATGCAGTTTCCATGACGATCCAATCCACGGCGCTAGTTTTCTGATCATGTGAAGTACTCCGCCGCGCCTCCTCCCTCTCTCTTTCAATCTCTCTATCACTCCGTCTCTCTCACCCTCTCTATTTTTCTCGCTACCTCGTTCTTTTCTCTCTCTCTCTTTCTATGCCTCCTTCTGTTTCTCATTCTCCCTCTGTGATGCTTTTCTCCCACCCTCTCTCTGCCTCTTCCTTTCTTTTCCTTCTCTTTTGTCCTCACTTCCTCTCTTTCTTTCTGTCTGTCTCCCTCTCCTATCCTCACCTCCACCTCTCCTTAGCTCCGTTTCCTCTTCTGTCCGACAGGTGGCTGGCGCGCTCTCTCTCTCCCTCTCCTGTCTTCACCTCTACACCTTCCTCCTGTTCTTCCTCCTGTTCTTCCTCCTGTTCTCCCTCCTGTTCTTCCTCCTGTTCTTCCTCCTGTTCTCCTCCTCTCTTGCTCACCTCACCTCTCTCTTTGTGTCTCCCTCCTTCTGTGCCTCTCTATATCCTCTCCTCACTTTTCTCTCTCTCTCTCTTTCTACTTCTCTCTCCATCACCTCTCCATCATTCTCTCTTTCCTCCATCTCTCTCTCTCCTTCTCTCTCTCTCTCCCATCTACCTCCCTCCCTCCTTCACCTTGCCCTCCTTCTCTCCCTCCTTCCTTCTCTCTCCTTCTGTCCCTCTCTCTCCTCTCCTCACTTCTCCCTCCCTCCTTCTCTCTCTCCTTCACCTCACCCTCCTTCACCTCTCCTTCGATCCTTCTCTCCTCCACACGTCTTCCTCCCTCCTGCACCTCACCTTCCTTCTCTCCCTCCTTCTCTCTCTCCTTCTACCCCCCTCTCTCCTCCACACTTCTCCCTCCCTCATTCACCTCTCCCCCTCCATCTCTCCCGCCATTTCTCCCTCCTTCACCTCGCCCCCCCTTCTCTCCCTCCTTCACCTCTCACTCCTCTCCCTCCTTCACCTCCCCTTCCTTCTCTCCCTCCTTTTCTCCCTCCCTCAGTCCCTCCCTCCTTCTCTCCCTCTTTCTCTCCCTCCCCCTTCTCTCTCTCCCTCCCTCCCTCCTCCTCCCTCGTTCCTGGGCTCTCTTCCTCCCTCGTTCCTGGGCTCTCTTCCTCCCTCGTTCCTAGGGCTCTCTTCCTCCCTCCTCCTCCCTCGTTCCTGGGCTCGCTTCCTCCCTCGTTCCTGGGGCTCTCTTCCTCCCTCCTTCCGTCCCTCCCTCCTCCCTCGTTCCTGGGCTCTCTTCCTCCCTCGTTCCTGGGGCTCTCTCCCTCCCTCCTTCCCTCCCTCCTCCCTCTTCCTCCCTCGTTCCTGGGCTCTCTCTCTCATAAATAAAGTCGTTCATTCATGCAGAGCACTTTGAAGTCTTACAGTAGACGGGCCCTCAGTGGGAAAGGTCTCTTTGCTCTGTTTTATGGAGAGAGGTGACGGATAGAGCCTCCAGGGAGACTCACCCCACTCCACTGTCCACAACAACACCACACAACCCCACACAACCCCACACAACACCACACAACCCCACACAACCCCACACAACCCCACACAACACCACACAACCCCACACAACCCCACACAACACCACACAACCCCACACAACACCACACAACCCCACACAACACCACACAACACCACACAACCCCACACAACCCCACACAACCCCACACAACCCCACACAACACCACACAACACCTCACAACCCCACACAACACACATCAAAAGACCCACAGAACAAACTGGAGCATATCAGAATAACAGGATTTTCCCTTCACTTTACACAATAGTCCTGTAGAGAATACGGAAAGGACCAGGTAAAAGATCCTTTCAGAGTCCACCATCGACCGCTCCCCCGGGTGTTTTGCCCAAAGAAACAACAAGAAGCGCTGTTCAGACTGGGATTTGAACCATCAACCTTTGTGCCAGCTCATTCTGTTCAGACTGTGTTAAACTAAAGCTCAGATTAAAGGGCTCACTTGAGTAACAGAGGTTCTAAGTGCAGTGAGTACAGTTCCCGTTCTCAGCCTCTGTGGTTTACCTCAGAATGTTCCACAGTATGAGCCTGATTCATCAGACGGTTTCACTTCGTGGAAACTGTCTGCATTAGGGTTCGTTTGCTCGATGGTCGGCGGGTACTTTTTTATTTAACCAGTCGCTGCTGTTTGGTGTCTGTAATGCGTCAGAACGCTCAGAGTCCAAGTAATCACCGACACAACAGCAAACAGACTGAACATGTCTGTCCACGAGCACTGTCGTTTCTGCAGGTGAAATTGCAAATTAAAGGTACAATAAAAAATATGAAGTTATAATAATAATAATAATAATAATACATTTTATTTATATAGCGCTTTTCACGATACTCAAAGACGCTTCACAAATATAACAATACAAGGAACACAACATAACATTACAAATACAACATTAAGTTCATAAAATTAAACGTTCAGAGAGAACATGTTAAAATTACGAATTAAAAGCAGCTTTAAACAGGTGGGTCTTGAGGTTGTTTTTGAAAGTTGGGAGATCGGTGCAGTCTCTGAGTTGTTGTGGTAGTGAGTTCCAGAGGGTGGGGGCAGCGATGGAGAAGGCTCTGGATCTTTGTCTTATTATTGGACAAAGTAAGTCCAGAGGAGGAGAGCGTCTGCAGTCTGCTATCACAGCTCGGGTTGGTTCTGACCAACACACCGCTTCACTGACTGTGCGCCGACTACAACTTCTGGGGTTCTTGCAAACCGCTGAGTGTGTTCTGATTCCTGACACCAGTAGATGGCGCCAGCCTGGCTCCCACAGTATGGTATTAAAGTCATTGATTCAATCATAGGTGTTTTTATTGCTCAGAAACACTTGGAAAAGACCTGTAACGTGCTTATATTTGTCTTTATGGAGATGCATAAGTTTAATGCTGTACTGCGAAACATCTTGATGAAAACAAGCAGACGGTCGACCCTCCGCCCGAAAACCAAGTGCACCGAGAACAAAACCACTGCTACTGAGCAAATATTCTATGAAAATTCAACTTCCAATGCTACAAAATCTGCTACCTTAGCCTTTTTATCACAATAATTAAATATTTAAAAGGTGACGAGTTTAAGTGTGTGCTCCAAGTTGGTATTTTGTTTAAAAAGTGAGCGATGTGAGGTCAAAGAGGCTGTTCATATATTTGTATTTTTCAGCTTTGTTAAAGGTTATTCTGCCATTTTTGGATCTGTTCTAATATAGTTTCCTCGTCAGCAGACCTGGAGTTGTGTTTTCGTTTCAGATAACAGTCACAACACTCGATTCTGAGTTATACGCGACCTATTAGTTAGGATAATTAAAGGGTAATATCATTATTCCTTCCTCTTTTGTTCCGTATACGTCTAATACAGAACCTCTCATTTCCTTAGTTAAGTTAAGGGTCTTTTTCCACCATTAGTCAAATACGTAAAGACTTAAACGTTTGTGACTTAATCCATTTTAGAGCAGCAGGTCTGATCTGAACTAGTCCCGGCGCTTCCTGAGGAGAAGTGAACGACTGAGGAAGAAAGGAGAGGGGGAGGAAGAGAAGAGAGAGGGAGACTGACGGGTGAAGGGAGGAGAGAGATTGAGGGGAAAGAAGCGACGATTGAGAGGGACAGTGAAGAAAGGTATGGAGAGAGGAAGAGAAGGACAGAGAGAGAGAGGAGAGGGAGATAGAAGAGCAAGAGAAGGGTGATGGGGTAGAAGGAAAGAGAGAGAAAGGAGAGATTGAGAGGGGCAGTGTAGAGAGGGAGAAGAAGTGGGGACAGAAGAGACAGAAATAAGGGTAAGGGGAGGAGAGAGGAAGACAGAAGAGAGAGAGAAGAGTGAGGGGCAGATGGGGAAAAAGAGGGGGAGAGAAAGGCAGAGATTGAGAGGGACAGTAAAGAGAGGTATAGGAAGGAGGAAACAGGGACACAGAAGAGAGAGATGATGATGAAAGCGAGGAGGGTGAGGAGAGAAGAATAGAAGAAGAGAGAAAGGATGAGAGAGGGTGAGAAGAGAGGCATATAAGAAGAGAGAGAAGGGTTAGGAGAGAGGGATAGAAGAAGAGAAAGAAGGGTGAGAAGAGAGAAAGGATGCGAGAGAGAAGGGTGAGGAGAGGGATAGAAAAAGAGAGAGAAGGGTGAGGAGAGAGGGATAGAAGAAGAGAAAGAAAGGATCAAAAAAGTGAGGAGAGAGGGATAGAAGAAGAGAGAAAGGATGAGAGAGGGTGGAGAGAGGGACATAAGAAGAGAGAGAAGGATTAGGAGAGAGGGATAGAAGAAGAGAGAAAGGATAAGAGAGAGAAGGTTGAGGAGAGAGGGATAGAAGAAGAGAGAGAAAGGATGAGAGAGAAGGATGGGGAGAGAAGAATAGAAAAAGAGAGAAGGATGAGAGAGAGAAGGGTGAGGAGAGAGGGATAGAAGAAGAGAGAAGGATGAGGAGAGAGGGATAGAAGAAGAGAGAAGGATGAGAGAGAAGGATAGGGAGAGAAGAATAGAAAAAGAGAGAGAAACGATACGAGAGAGAAGGGTGAGGAGAGAGGGATAGGAGAAGAGCGAAGGATGAGAGAGAGAAGGGTGAGGAGAGAGGGATAGAAGAAGAGAGAAGGATGATAGAGAAGGATGAGGAGAGAGGGATAGAAGAAGAGAGAGAAGGATGGGGAGAGAAGAATAGAAAAAGAGAGAGAAGGGTGATGAGAGAGGGATAGAAGAAGAGAGAAAGGATGAGAGAGAAAGGTGAGGAGAGAGGGATAGAAGAAGAGAGAAGGATGATAGAGAAGGATGAGGAGAGAGGGATAGAAGAAGAGAGAGAAAGGATGAGAGAGAAGGATGGGGAGAGAAGAATAGAAAAAGAGAGAGAAGGGTGATGAGAGAGGGATAGAAGAAGAGAGAAAGGATGAGAGAGAAAGGTGAGGAGAGAGGGATAGAAGAAGAGAGAAGGATGATAGAGAAGGATGAGGAGAGAGGAATAGAAAAAAGAGAGAAATGGTGACAGAGAAAACGGTGAGGAGAGAGGGACAGAAGAAGAGAGGAGGGCTGGCAGTTTGAGCGAGGGAGAGGAAGGAGAGAGGAGGAGGAGAGAGACAGCAAGAGTGAGGGAGGGATCGAGAAAAAGAACGAGAAGCCACTGAAGTAGAGAGAGGTGAGGGAGAGAGGTAGAGATGGGGTTTTAACTGCATTTCAGAACGGCAGATGTGGAAACCGCCGTGGGGACAGGAAGTCTACCCGGTCGTCATGGCGGCAACATTTTTCTTCTCTTTTTTTTCTCACTCTTTTACAACTCGCAGCCTTGTTAATAATTTACAGACTCAGCAGTGACCTCCCCTGGACCCTCAGACCTAAAGTCCCCCGAGGAATCTGCACAAAACACATTCGATTAGCTCCATTATCGCCATCGCGGGGTTTTAGTAACAGCGTCGACTGCGCCGACTCCCCCATTATGTTAAAACGATCTACAACGTGCAGGGAAGATACAAGATCCTTTTAGAAATACTTCAGGAGGTGTTTGAAGGAGGTTAAAATCGAAATAAAAATCTCTGCCTGGTTATTCATCTTGTTTTCAGATTTATTCTCTGCTTATTAGTGCTGAGACTGTTTCATTCTAGTCTAGAGGTCATTTATTTGAAGAGGAAAATGATCTTGTTGCTACTTTTAAGTCATTTTCTGATAGATTTAAGTGTTTATATCTTACATTTTGGCCAAGCTTTTTTGTAGATTTTGGTCGATTTGCGTGGAGTATAGTGAGTTCAAATGGTCGTAAAAACCCGCTCCACACGTTTCTGGTGTTTTTATTTAGTTATTTTGTCAGTTAATACATTACTATTCCTAATATTGGAACTTCAAATTCCACAACTCCACACACACAGCTGTTGTTGTGTCCTTGAGCAAGACAGTCCCTAGTGTCTGCGTACACTATGGATGCAGCGATATCCAAATCTCTCTGTACCATATTTTTTGCGATACAGTGATCCCTCGTTTATCGCGGGGGTCACGTTCCAAAAAGAACCCGCGATAGGCGAAATCTGTGAAGTATCAGCTTTATTTTTTACAATTATTATACAATACAATACTGTACTATAGAATGAAACCAAAGATCAAATCCTGTTTTCAGGCTCAAGCGTTTAAAAATATAAACGTTTTCTTACAAATAAACTATGATAGTTTTTTAAAAATGCTGTAAAATAATAATTTTAATGAATACGAACACGAGGTTGGACATTGTGACTCACGTGTATTTCACAGTCCCTTTGACTGAGCCTCTTCCTCCTGACTCCTGTCGCGTCTTTTTCTCCTGAAGGCTGTGGTGCAGGTGTCTTCTCCCGTCGTCCTTATGTTATTTTCCTCCTTCTTTATGGCAGCCATGTTTTCTTTTCTGTGGGAGACGCTCCAAACGGCTCTTTGAGTGTTAAAGGTTGCCGACCCCTGGTCTAAGTGAAAGACCAGTCAACTTTTATCACTTCTAGACTACAGTCCCTTGGCCAATCAGGATTCAGAACACAATGCACTGTTAAAAAACAAAAACAAAAAAAAAGCATAAAAAAATCCGCGAAGCCGCGAAAGATGAACCGCGTTATAGCGAGGGATCACTGTATTTTATTCCAGTATTTTGCAATATTTTGTGATATTTTTTCATCTTAGAATACCTTAATCCAAAGAATGAAGATTTCAAAGTGCTTAGAACAGTTATTTCTTCATGTCGTCTTCACTGAAACGGAGCATGTAGTTCCCTCTGTTTTTCTTTTTTTTTTAAGCTATTGCTGCACCAAAACTATTCACTTACGCGAAGAGACTTGGGATTTGATATATTGTGAGGGTCCACGATATTATTGTGAGACCTTTGACGATACGATATCACCATATTTACGCTATTGTTACATCCCCAGTGTGCACTAATGTGTGAGTGTTCCGTGATGTAAAGTGTCTGAGTGCTTTGAAGGCTTTACACTGCCATTTATGGACTAAAAGCTGCACTTTTTTCTCACACTTTGAAGCCTGCTGCTTAAACAACAATGCAGTGAATATATGGACAGATTATTTGTTTATGAACATAGCGGATGTGAAAGCAGCTCGAGTGCAGAAAGTGCCGCTGCCTGTGCGGTTAACATGAAGTTATAACGTTAGCTAGTGCTATTGTTAGCACTAAAACAGTTTATCACTGTGTAAAATAAGTTAAAATAAGTTAGCGAGTGTGAATGGAAATGACGAGAAGAAACATCTCACACTTCAGTAGCCGGACATTCACTCATACCTGATCAATACACCTATCCCCGCCCCCTGAGAGAGTCTGAAATCTGCTGAAATCATACAAGACACTGACATGAAAACAGACACTGACATGATACTGCGAGAGCGTCAAGTGATGTAGTCTGATAATCCTGTCGTAATACTGTTTTTTACTGCCGTGTTCGACTGTTCGGAAAAAGCTATGGGAAAAAGCATGTCCCGGTATTTAATTAAACATTTTAAAAAGTCTTTCTGTGTAAATATCTCAAGTTACAACATGGACACCTGCGACTTATAGACAAGTGCAGCCTATATATGTACATTTTCTTTTACAATTTAGTTGATGTGGCTTATACTTAGTGTTACCTAGTGTTGTGATCAACAGGCCGGAAATTACGGTAAAAATGTGACCATTAATATTTATTAGTTTTAAGATCTTTTGCCCACTTTTTATTCTTTTGGCAGGACATGTTTATATTTTAATTAGGGCTGTCAATGTTAACGCGTTAACACATGCGATTAATCACAAAAAAATCGCACTAATGTTGTTTTTAACGCAGATTAATCACACAGTTGATTTTGAACGCTCCTCTATGGAAAGTGTGGATGGACCTTAGTTTAGTTAGTTTAGTTTAGTTTAGTTTATTATTTATTTGTCAGGGACCATGTACAAACACATTAATCTTAGAAAAGAGGAGATGTTTTGCACCAGATTTAGCAAAAAAGCTATTTTCCATCCGCAGTCCCTGGGCAGGTGCGCACTAAAAGTAACAGCTACAAATAGTACAACATTCTATAAAACAATTTAAAATCCGACAAACATATAAAAAAAAATAATTAAAAAAACATTAAAATATTTACAAACGCTCTAACAGTAACACTGTAAACCAAATAAACCACAGAATAAGAAAGTTACTGATTTAACAGGACTGATGCTGACACAGTTGCTTCTCAAGAATAAATTGTTTTAAATTTCGAGAGAAACTGTGCAGATCTGCAGACAGCTTCAGACTGGCAGGAGCTGGTTCCACTGTTTGATAGTTTTGTAGGAAAATGCAGCTTGTGAGAAGGCAGAACTTCTTTTGGGAACGACACAGTTGTTTTGGGCTGTGGATCTAGAAGAGCGGCTCATCTGCTCTGAGCACAGCTGAACAAATGTGCTCAGTGAAGGCTATTAACTATTTTAAACACAGTACGTAGATTGGAATATAGAATTTGATTGTCAAAGCTCAGCATTTTGTATTTGCTGAGAATATTACAATTGGCTTACAGCAATTACAGTGGCTTAAGGCTGTTCTCATTGGCTTGAGACCAGCAGGAGACACTGTAGGTGATGTGAGGAAGTATCATTGCATTAAAATACATCATTGATGCTTCCAGAGTCAAGCTGTTTCCAATGTGCCTGAACGAGGAGAGACTGTATTTTATTGAATTAGACACTTTCTTTATATGTTTTTTAAATCCAAGAGTTTGGTCCAAGTGGACACCAAGAATGTTTAATTCAACCCCATTTACATAAATGTTAGACTTTTTATACTCTTTGTTTGTCTTTGCAAAGTACATTGCAACTGTTTTTTTGAGGTTTAGCGAAAGACATGAGGATTTCAGCCAAGCAGTGATTTTGGTCATGGCAAGAGGTAATTCAGAGGCAACTTGGTCTCCATCCTTCCCATGTACATAGATGACGGCATCATCTGCACACATGATGATGTTGATATCTTTACACACATCCGGGAGGTCATTTATGTAAATAGTGAATAGCAAGGGTCCCAAAATTTACCCTTGCGGGACTCCGGTTGTGACAGGCTTTAAGGAGGAGATCATACCATACAGATTGTACACGATCTGAGAGGTAAGACTGCAGCCACTGTAGCGTGTTCTCAGAGCAATTGTATTGTGATCATTTGGATGTGCTTTGATGTGTTGTGTGTATGTTTGTGATGAGGAAACACTATTTTAACATACAGTAGATCAGAAAATTGCATTATATGGACTTAGTTATGTAAACAGGCAAAGCTCGACTCTTTCTCTCTCGTCTTTCTTTTCTGTTCCCTTCTTTTTCCTGAGCGCAGACAGGACTCAGTTGAACCTGACTGAGAGACCGTTGTTAAATTGTCGCTAATGACGTATTTGGCATCCATCACGACGCAGCATGATGTGCAACACGGTTTGATTGTCACAGTTTGACAAAAACTAAATTCAGAAATGACTTTTGTAAGCTTCTGGTTCTTTAAGACACCTCAGAACAAAAACGTAGAAGGCGTGGAGCAGTTTCAAAAAGATCTTTATTCGGGCTACAACAGGATACAGGCCTTTATGGTGGGTCTTCCCTCCTCGTCTCTGAAGGGCCTCCTTCTGCGAGACCTCTTTTATAGTTAAACTCAAACATTATCCCACCTGTTGATACATGCAGCTGCTATTCTATCCTTGTTGTTTATGTATAGATCCTATATGTTAAGCTTCTAGCTCACCATATAAGGTAACACACAAGTCTTTACAGAGCCATCTCACTTCTTTGAATAGCCAACTTCAAGGGTCACAAGGTCAACAGGTTAAACTCCATTTGTCATAGGGTCCATATGTTCAAGTTAAAATAGAATCAAAGCACCTATGTGTTTCCTTCAATCATTCCTTAATATTAACACAAGAAAAGAATTCACAGTTTGAAGAAAATAGTTCACAGTTTCCCCCTTTTGATCATTTATGATCACAGAAATGAAAACAGAGGACTACCTTCACATAAAATTCCTATAATATGAGTAAAGAAATAAAAATAACAATAAAGTAATAGTAGTAAAAGTAGTAATAAAAAGTATGTTTTTTTTGTTTGTTTTTTTCCCCCAATTATAACACAACCCCACACTCATGCAAATATAACACACAAATGAAAATATATGACTCTCGGACAGCAAAATAAGAAACAAGGAACGCTTACTGGGACTTTTAGAATTATGAATTTTACCTCCTTCAAGTCAGAAGGTCAAACGGTGCAGTTTAATCAATAGTTAGGGACTTTTAAGACTCTACAGAGAGTAGCAAAATCTGAGACGTAGGAGTTTTCTGTGTTATGGCAGTAGCAATTAATTGTTCTACCAGTGATCGAAGGCAAGGGATAATGCAGCATCCGATTACTACTAATATAGCGATGACAGTTAATATTGTAATAACTACAGACATTATAGCATCAGTCCAAGGTCCAAATATTCCGTAGAGCCAATTTGACCAAGTGTTTTCAGACACACCAGAGTTTCTAACAAATTCTGTGGACAACAACTTAAGTTTGTTCAAAGCTTTAGCAATACTTCCATCAGGGGAAGTATTATTCGGAATGTAAGTACAACATTCTGCTCCGAACATGCTGCATACTGATGACTCTTTGGCGAGTAACATGTCAAGGGCGATCCGATTTTGCCAAGCCATGAGCGACGTAGGGCCCAATTGCTCAACAATGCCTTCTATTGCCTCAATTGTATAATTGATAAATCTCTGCTGATAGTAATAAAGGTAATTTATCCAAATAACATTTTTAGTAGCAGTTACCCCTGCAAATAAAACTGAGGTAAACCCAGCTGCAATTACGTTTTGTGCTTTAAATTCCTCCGGAACTCCATCAGGTGTACCAATAGCACTGAGGTAGATGTCCTCATTAAACGATCCATGAGGTTTGGGCTTAGACTGACTTGACAACGACCTCTTGTTCACGTAGTTATGTCTTGTGATAACTCTATATGGCAATTGAGTTTGTATAAGGCTTAGTGAATTTGCTGGGCCTATGGTGAACGGGATAATTAACATTACTGGGGCAAAAATGCCTGACCATGTTTTTGATAAAATAGCATACAGACGTAAATCTGCACATAACCACCAAATATCACGCGGGCAGTAGAGTGATTAGTCAAAAGAGCAAATTTTCCATAATTATCAGAAGATAAGGTCTGATTACAGAAATTGTTAGCGAAATTCTCTATTTCGTTCTTATCATCACTTCTTGCCTCTGTATGTGTAATAGTATCTTTAAGAAAACAGGTATATTTAGCTGTTCCCATAATCCAAAATGTAGGTACATCTTTGGAGATTACCACTGGCAGTTTATGGTGGAGGTGGAAACATGCATCAGTTTTATCAAACGCCTTGCTAGTGAAAAGTTTAAGTATACAGGTCAGGTCTTCCTTATCAGAGTATGGTATGGATGCAGTAGTTAACCTTGGTCTGGCTGCAGAACGCACAATGCAGTCTTCCGTAGTTAAGGTGTGCGCAGTGTACTGTACCCATTTCAGCCAAGTATTTTCATTCATTTCTAGCCCCGTTTCGATTTTTATTGCTTCGGTCAAGGAAATTAGATCATTTTCTGGAGCAGGTCTATTAGCTTTTAAAATTGTTGTTTGGATGTAGCCTTCAAAATTCAAATTTGTTTTTCTATTGCATGGTATAGAAATACTTTTAGAGCACTCGAACCCTATAGAATATATTCCAGAATCATTGAATGTTGGATTTTTAATAGATAATATCAAAGGATTACATCGTTGAGTAATTGATTTGGGCTCTCTACAATGTTTTAGATCTGCTTGATAGGATCCATCATCCTTTCTGAGTTTTGTTAAGGTAATTCTCTGCTGTAGATCAGTTTTAAAAGTGTTTTCCTCATTTTGTTGTCCATCAGTACTAGTTATAACTGGCAGTCTCTATAACTGTGTGTCCATAGGCATCTGTTTTTGACAGACAAGTATCCTTACAGACAATTTGTACATTTAGCACATGATCTATAGCAGGTATATCTAGCATACAGTCTAGCACTTCACATACATCAAAAAGTATGTTACAAGTTTGTCCCTCATAGAAATATTTTACAATCTTTGGAGTGTGTCTAGTGTCCCTTTTTTTTTCTTTTCAGCGTTACTTGTTTCTTACCTTTAATTTTTGTTGTCAAGTTGGTTGCATCGTGGCTCATCGTTTTGATTGTTGGCTGTCCGAGGCCAGTCTCAATACTTCTATGGGTATGTGAAATGTACCAATACACTAGAACAATAGAAAGTATAACAATTAGCATTGTCAAAAATACACATCGAGAATTTTCCAAACAAACATGGCCTATACTCTCCTTTTCCTTCTCATCCCTTCTCCCCCTTTTGTCCTCCTCTTCCCCTGGAGCTCCTGTGGTGAAGGATGGTCAGCTTTCTTCACCCCGGATGGCAGATGTGACGGCAACGTCAATTCCAAAGCACTGAGTGATATTTAAAGCCTTCAGCACATCTTCACCTTGGTATTTCTGCAATCGCAATTTCATAGCAGCCAGTTCCAACGCTTGTTTGTTTTCTTCAATCTCCTTCTTATTTTTCTGCCACTTGTTTATTTGATGATTGCGATGTGCATCAAATTCTTCCTCAGGTATATTATACAGTCCCATTACATTCTGGAGCGCCTCCTGAACCGGCTTAGGCATAGCTTTAACCAAAGCTGACCGAAAGATGATTGCCATACCAGTCCCTGTCTCAACTGCATCACCCGTGACATCATGGTACAGATTGGTGGCACGTTGTTTGTAGCTGTAATAATCTTCTTTGTCTCCCATCTGCATAGACAATAATTCATCAGTGATAATACATGGAAATCTTGTCCTGAGTTCTCCCTCTAGAGCGTCACGGAAAATATGAAGAGCGTGATTGTTTCGTAGCTGTATCCTTAGTTTCCTGTCCACAGCTCTTTTGATATTTTCAGCAGTTGTTTCATCAGTAGCTTTGGTTATGGCAGCTTGTATGTCTCCCCAACACAATTTATCTCCGGCAGTCTGTTTTATCAGGGCTCTCATCCATGGGACACCACCTTTAGTTAGCCTTGGAAGTGTGAGCATTAAAGCACTCCAGTCCTTCAGTGAAAATGGCTGGTATACTACTTGTTGACCATCCATTCTTATTGGGTAAACAGTTGCATGGTCTTCTTGATCAAAGTCTATTTCTTGCCTCCTCATGTGTCTCCCCATATCACTTTTCCTCATCTTTTTCTCCGTTTCCACGATATGAGTCAGAATAATCACTTGGTTTTGGACTGCTTCTATTTTTTCTTCTAGTTCACTCGGCCGTGTTTCAACAGATTTTAACGCCAACTCTCCTCCAATTATCTTATGAGTTGTCTTTGGGGTTGGACATACATCCAGATCTGGTAGCATCTGAAGAGCAGGGGGTGTTCTGTATTTCTGACCTTTACTGGTGACACCGGAATATGGAGGAGGATCATCTTTCCTTGACACATCATAGCTGTATTCTTCATCTTCTGGGGATGGGTTTGTTGCATATCGTAATGTACTCTCTAGTCGGGGAACATCTTCTTCTGATTTTTCAGATTCTTCCCAGAAATTTCTGTCTTTAGAGCGTGTCAAATATTTGTGTGGTAGTTTATATTCTCCAAGCTTTGGAAGCTTTGGATATATTGGATATATTTTCACAGCAGGTTCTCTTAAAGTTTCTCTCTGAAGCTCCTCCTTTAAAATCACACCCTCCTCTTTTTGTTTGAGAACTAAAATGGAGGACAAATTTCTCGTCTCTTGCATTACATTCATTTCTTTTGCCCATTGGTACATCTTTTTGGCCATATTCATCTCATTCTCATACTTCTGTATTTTTGATTGGTTCATCTTCCTCATTATAGCATTTCTGGTGGACTTCAGTTTACATTGCTTAATTTTTTCCTTGTAATAACTTCTTATATTTCTCCACTGATCTTCTGTTGGGGCGATTGCCTCTTTTCCTCCATGTATAATTTTTTTCTTGACATATTTCTTGACCATATCTTGAATTGTAGTTTGATTTTCTTGCGCCTTCTTCGGGTCTGCCTCTTCTTCCAGTGCCTTGCAATTCCAAAACTCCATCAATTGACTTAATGTGGTGAATTGGGACATTTGTGGTATATTAATATCTACCCTCTCAGCTACTATTTATTATAAATTGGATACTATTTTGATTTGATTGGGTCACTGTTTAAATGAACTGTCTATTTCCTGCAATCTACCTGTAGGCACTAAGAGTTTTTTAATCCTAAAAAGCTTCTCTCCTGTTCCCACTTCCTGTCCTTAGACTGATTTCTAAAAAGGAGTAGAAATTTAACTTTAGATAGTATTTGAAATCTATTTAAGAGGCAACATTAAATTAGTTTGAACAATTTTAATATTCTCCCTGAATAACAGTTTTATTTTACGTGAATTAATTAATTACTCATAGAGTAAAGTCAGATTGAGTGGGACATCAGGTTGACTAAGACACAAGCTTATCTGTTATATAAAAAATATTTTATTGGCCAATCACAACAATTGTCACTGTTTTATTGCTGAATGTCTACTGGATTATGAAACAAGGATTGTGATTGGTCAAGTTGACCTCTGGAACTATGGTATGTGTAGAATAACTCTGTTCATTATATTATAGCAATATATATTTTAGCTTTTTAACACATTATACTGTCACTGTCTTTATAAATGACTATTAATGAATTGAATGAAATATACATTATACATTTATGAAAATTAGATTTTTAGCATTGTCCCACTTTACCTGATTTCAGCCTGCCTTTACTATCATTTAACAACAACTACTGTTTTCTAAATTCTTATCTAGTTAATTCATTATACTAACACTTAATAATGTCTACACTCCACCTAACCTCATGAACAAACACCCAACCAGGAGCCATACAAAACCCAGTAACCACCGCGCTATCTCAACCAGCACTCAACGCTCACTCACCTAGCCCACGTCCTGCAACGCCACAAATATTTAAACATGATCATTTTACACCCAGCTACTCTGAACAGGCCATTCCCCCCTTGTGCTCGTACCCGCAAGCACACAAAGTACAAAACTATCTCGAGCGTCTACAGCACAGGCCAGACAGGTGCACGTTTAAGCACTAATTTAAGACCACAACCACGCAGCCACTGGTCTCTGAACGGCTCCTGACCAGACTTACTACTCCTGTCTCCTACTTCGCAGGGTTATCTTATGTTTATGTTGCGCAACTCACAGGTTCTATCTCTTGGAGCTCCCTTCGTTTCTAAAAAACACTAATAGAAATACATATAGTATTTTCTAGGGTTACATTCTAGATCTGATTTTTCTTTTTTCTTTTTTTTTTTTTTTAAATATGTGTATGTAGGGCCTGTATTTTTATATAAACTTAATTAAAAGTTGTTTATTTTTATATTTTTATATAAAACCTGCTTTCTTTATTCCTCTTGTGACAAAAGCATAAACACGCAAAATAAATAAATTTACTATAAAACCTGCTTTCCCCTTTTTCTCACGTGCAAAAGCATAAAACACGGAAATAAATTACTAAAAAAAACCTGCTTTCCCCTTTTTCTCACGTGCAAAAGCATAAAACACGGCTTTAACTAATTTACATAATTTAAAATTATCACTTAATATTACACAAAGTCCCCAAAAATTCACCACATTTTAAATTTAGCATTAAGTCAATTGACAGGATTTTTAGAACAAAAGGCTACTGTCATACCGTATCGTTTCTGGAGTACTCGTCTGTGATGTCTTCTCAGGGGGTTTGCGGAGAGACGATAAGAGATGATAAGGCCTGGCTTCCACGATTACGTATCACTGATCACGTCGGGGTCACCATCTGTAAGCTTCTGGTTCTTTAAGACACCTCAGAACAAAAACGTAGAAGGCGTGGAGCAGTTTCAAAAAGATCTTTATTCGGGCTACAACAGGATACAGGCCTTTATGGTGGGTCTTCCCTCCTCGTCTCTGAAGGGCCTCCTTCTGCGAGACCTCTTTTATAGTTAAACTCAAACATTATCCCACCTGTTGATGCATGCAGCTGCTATTCTATCCTTGTTGTTTATGTATAGATCCTATATGTTAAGCTTCTAGCTCACCATATAAGGTAACACACAAGTCTTTACAGAGCCATCTCACTTCTTTGAATAGCCAACTTCAAGGGTCACAAGGTCAACAGGTTAAACTCCATTTGTCATAGGGTCCATATGTTCAAGTTAAAATAGAATCAAAGCACCTATGTGTTTCCTTCAATTATTCCTTAATATTAACACAAGAAAAGAATTCACAGTTTGAAGAAAATAGTTCACACTTTTTAAAGGAATGTGAGGGCAACAGTTGGTAAAATGTTGGTTTTCTTTGCTTCCTTTAAAGGTACACCGTGGAACTTTTTTGGTGCAAGGGATTATGCCAGCTGCTTATTGCCAGTGAAATCCCTTTTCTTTGCCTGGAATGTTACATTTTGCTTTTATTTATTTTCAGGTGTTCAGTTTATATAAATCACAGACTGTATAACAAAGTGGACAAAGGAAATGTGACGTCACCTGTAGCGTTCATCTCCAGTCACATGAAGCTCATCTTAGTTTTGGAGTGAATCTGGAGCGGAGTTTCTTAGGAACTGGAATTTATTTATGCACAAAATAGCAAATTAAACACCAGGATCATGTAGAACGCGTTAATACGAACATTTTGCAACTTTTGCATTAAAGGCTGCACAGTCTTGGATGAGTGTGTGTGAGCAGATTCCAAAACGCAAAATGACTTCACTTTGGGAGTGAACGGCTCAACATGAAAACAGAACAAAAATAAAACATTAAATATAAAATCTTGATCTGTTTCTATATATTTTGTGAACATTCGAGGTTGTTTCAACATGAAATGCCAAAATCATTGGGCCGTGAAATGATGACACATTTTTTGGGACACCCTCAATCATTCGGGCTTTCAGATATTGAACAAGTGGAAAAGTACTGAGCAGTGGGTGGAGATAAGGGGAAGGTGAAAGTGGAAATTTTCGGAGAATTCAAATCTCAAATGCAGAACAATGGTAGATTACTCAAACATGTAACATATATATATACAAATATATATATATATATATATATATATATATATATATATATATATATATATATATATACACTCAACAAATATATAAACACAACACTTGTTTTTGCTCCCATTTGTCATGAGATGGACTCAAAGATCTAAAATTCATTCCAGATACACAATATTACCATTTCTCTCAAACATTGTTCACAAATCTGTCTAAATGTGTGATAGTGAGCACTTTTGCTTTGCTGAGATAATCCATCCCACCTCACAGGTGTGCCACATCAAGATGCTCATCAGACACCATGATTAGTGCACAGGTGTACCTTAGACTGTCCACAATAAAAGGCCACCCTGAAATGTGCAGTTGTTGCTTTATTGGGGGTCTGGGGACTCAGAACCAGTCAGTATCTGGTGTGACCACCATTTGCCTCATGCAGTGCAACACATCTTCTTCGCATAGAGTTTATCAGATTGTCAATTGTGGCCTGTGGAATGTTGGTCCACTCCTCTTCAATGACTGTGCGAAGTTGCTGGATATTAGTGGGAACTGGTACGCGCTGTCGTATACGCCGGTCAAGCACATCCCAAACATGCTCAATGGGTGACATGTCCGGTGAGTATGCTGGCCATGCAAGAACTGGGACATTTTCAGCTTCCAAGAATTGTGTACAGATCCTTGCAACATGGGGCCGTGCATTATCTTGCTGAAACATGAGGTGATGTTCATGGATGTATGGCACAACAATGGGCCTCAGGATCTCATCACGGTATCTCTGTGCATTCAAAATGCCATCAATAAAATGCACCTGTGTTCTTCATCCATAACAGATGCCTGCCCATACCATAACCCCACCACCACCATGGGCCACTCGATCCACAACATTGACATCAGCAAAGCGCTCACCCACACGACGCCACACACGCTGTCTGCCATCTGCCCTGAACAATGTAAACCGAGATTCATCCGTGAAGAGAACACCTCTCCAACGTGCCAGACGCCATCGAATGTGGGCATTTGCCCACTCAAGTCTGTTACGGCGACGATCTGGAGTCAGGTTAAGACCCCGATGAGGACGACGAGCATACAGTTGAGCTTCCCTGAGACGGTTTCTGACAGTTTGTGCAGAAATTCTTTGGTTATGCAAACCAATTGTTTGAGCAGCTGTCTGAGTAGCTGGTCTCAGACGATCTTGGAGGTGAACCTGCTGGATGTGGAGGTCCTGGGCTGGTGTGGTTACACGTGGTCTGCGGTTGTGAGGCCGGTTGGATGTACTGCCATATTCTCTGAAACTCCTTTGGAGACGGCTTATGGTGGAGAAATGAACATTCAATGCCCGAGCAACAGATCTGGTTGACATTCCTGCTGTCAGCATGCCAATTGCACGCTCCCTCAATGCTTGCGCCATCTGTGGCATTTTGCTGTGAGACAAAACTGCACATTTCAGAGTGGCCTTTTATTGTGGACAGTCTAAGGTACACTTGTGCACTAATCATGGTGTCTGATGAGCATCTTGATGTGGCACACCTGTGAGGTGGGATGGATTATCTCAGCAAAGCAAAAGTGCTCACTATCACACATTTAGACAGATTTGTGAACAATGTTTGAGAGAAATGGTAATATTGTGTATCTGGAATGAATTTTAGATCTTTGAGTCCATCTCATGACAAATGGGAGCAAAAACAAAAGTGTTGCGTTTATATTTTTGTTGAGTGTAGATACACAACTGTAGCTTTCCTCAGTATTTGTCTGAGAAAATGGACCTTTCAGGACAAAATGATTCCTTAAAAGCCAGAGCATAGTGTGAATACCTCCACCTTATTCCACGGCGTTTGAGTTTTCTAAAGGGAGAGTTTAAAATGGATGAGACACAGAGGAGAAGAGGGGAAGAGGGGCGACTCCTGCTGAAAGAAGTCAAAGGCTTTTCTGGGCTTTTTGTGCTTTGCTCCGACTTCACAGGGAACGAATAAACTGCACTTCGATGTATTTAACTGAACCACTGAGAGGGCACCGGGAGGAAAAAGACCACGGCAAGGTCAAAACACAAGTCCAGGTATGTTTTTGATGAGGAAACAACAATTATAACATAAAAAAAAAACTAGTATGGGGCCTTTTTACAATTTACAACCACTTGTCAGGAGCACTTAAAAATCTCTTGGGAAAGCGAGTGGATGAGGTCAATTATCCTGCTGCTTTTGTCTGTAATAACATTTAGGGTTGTAAATTAACTGCTGAAAGTTGGACTCTTTATTTTCTACCTTGACAGTCTTGGCTGCACTCCTTGTTGCTGATTTAAACTCATTTTTGGCGCTGACGTTCTACTTGATGCAGTAGAAGACGGCGCCATCTGCTGGTTGACTTCTTCAGAGCTGTATCTCAGGTGTGAGATAGTCTGTATGCCCCCTCATCCCGATTCACAGTCTGGTGGATGTGTTCCTGGACCTCAGTGACCTCCTTGATGTTGTTCTCTGTTCCAGTGTCTCCACATATTGGACATATATCTTAATGCACTATCATATTTGTGTGTGACATTATGATTTCATTGTCTGATTTGTTCAGCCTGCAAATAAAACTGTACATTAAAGTTCCTGGTAGAGCTTGTAGAGTTCATTCATGCAGTAACAAACATCTCAGTGGTGCTTGTCCATCATGGCCTCCTCAAAAGCACCTGCAAAGTGTTATTGTAGGCCCCCTGCAGTCTTTGCAAACAGCTTTTTTGTAATTAATCCAGAGGTGGGCTGTGTACTCCGGTGTACAATATGATTTAAAAATGAACAGCTCTACAGCATTTGTACAAGAGCCAGACTTACGCCTAAGAGTGTTTGCCTGAGCACAGAGCATCCTGTACTGTCCATACACATACATAGGAGAGAGCATACACCCAAGATGTTTAATTTGTCTTGTAACAGTCAACACAACATTTGACAGGCAAAAGTTGTATAGGATATGTCATATACTTGTCTTTGGTCCTACAGATCATGCTCATATTCTTTTTTTTGTGATCAACATTTTATTGATTTTCAACGGGGGGAAGGAGAGGGGAGGGTGGGGTTACAGACCTAATAAGAATCACCATATAAAGCAATAGCGAAAGTCAACCAACAGTAAAATTAAAATATATCAAAATAAAACCTGCATGATACAGATCAGTACCCAAGTCTGGTGATACAAGCTATCGTCTCATCCAAGCAATTATATCCGATGAGAAGTGTTTC
Source organism: Odontamblyopus lacepedii (assembly GCA_034769755.1). Lineage (NCBI taxonomy): Eukaryota > Metazoa > Chordata > Actinopteri > Gobiiformes > Gobiidae > Odontamblyopus > Odontamblyopus lacepedii. The sequence continues at coordinate 32,477,529 of CM068365.1, read as the reverse complement.
CAGGCTTCTACAGTAGCAGGTCGAGCTTTATTCAGTCTTGCAGTAGTAAGTTCCATGTTAACAATTTTAAAAAGACTTTGTACCCAGAAGGATTTCATACAGATATCAGGTGTAAACCAGTGTTTTGTAATACTTTTCTTTGCAGATGTAAAGCCAGCAAACAATAATTTAATTTGGATTGGTTTTAGAGAAACATGAGAGGTATCATTAAGGAGACAAAGGGCAGGGTTAGGAAAATAAGAAATTTCAAGCAATTCAGATAAAACAGAGTTTACATGAGACCAGAAATGAGATAAGATCATGCTCATATTCTTGGCTGCATTATACTCTACACTGTGAGCTGAGCAGATGTTGAGTAACTGCTGGAGAGCAGCGGTGCTTAGATTAAAAATGTATCATGATTTTCTTCAATTGTAAATGTTTTTATTGCTCAGAAGTATCTAACCTGTCCCCTGCTTGAGATGGATAGGTTTAATGCCATACTATGGAACCTTTTGTGCAAAAACATGCTTAAACATGTTAAATCAATCAATCAATCAAACTTTATTTATAGAGTGCTTTTCATACAAAAAATGCAACACAAAGCGCTTCCAAAATGCATGTGATTCTTGTAATAATTTAGCAGGTTACACATGATTTCAGTCCCTGTATACTTCGTTGTGTTTAAAATGTGCTGTGAACTTAATCCGATATTGTATTAAAACCAGCAAATCTAAGTATTTTTGAAAATCATTATTTTATTTTTTTTCAAATTTCTCAAGATAATTTAATAAAATACAGCTAATGCAGACTGTACCACACACACAAAAAATGTAGTAGACCAAAAATAACCCTGCTATTTTTAAAGTTACTTATTACCTAAAGCTGCATTGTGTAACTTTGCTGGTGGAGGGTTACAGGTCAGATCTATGGAGTGGCGACCCCGCTCATAATCAGAATTCCTGCCTGTTTTTCTAGGTATTTTTGAGCTCTAAAAGCACCTGGATAACAGTAAGGTAGAGCTGTTTAATGTCACACTGTGGAACATGCTGTGTGGAGGGTCAAACGTGTGGATAATCTCACTGAATCGGGAGATTTCTGCAGGATGGTGATAGTATTTTCAGAAGGTGTCCTTGTTCTCCAGTATCCTTTTTCAGTATTTTTCGTTCTCCTCTGTCGGGAGGAGTCCTCGGGGAAGCCGGGCGGATAGAGTAACACCATGAATAGTGAAGAGGAAAGGAGATACAACAGGACGACGGGCTCAGAGCTCATGCAAGATGTTAAAAGTATTGAATGGTTTTTAATTCTACTCTGTCGGATTGGGCAGCAGCCAGTGGTTCTGTTTTGATATTTTGCAGCTGATATCATCATCATAGGGGTGTGAAGCTAACTGGGGGCACTAATCTGTCTGAAGCAATGTTAAACAAGTTGGGCTTTAATCTGAGTTTTGTTTTAACACAGTCTGACCAGAAACAACTGACTTATGCCGGGCGTACACTGTGTGTTATTTTCGATGATTTCACTCCCAGCCCCACCTCAAACTGTACGACCAAATCGCAGGGTTTAAAAGTTCACAGCTCACGATCATAGACTGTATAAAAGAAGTGGACTAAGTGAGTGTGACGTCTCCACAACGTCAGCGTCGCTCAAACAAGGCTTCCGATGCCACGGTTACAGGAGCGAATCTGGTCCCAGGCTCCATATTTGGAAATCCGACCGCGAGTATCATAGCAACCACAAGAGCCAATCATGACTGAGGTTGTTAAATGTGCCGCCCTCCTCATGGCAGAGCAGTGATGTGATACTCTGCACCTGCACTGACCGCTGGATTTGGATGATTCTTGAGAATAATAAGGAAACTTTTAGCTTTTATCATCAAACTTTAAATAGTAAGTTTAAGTCATTGATTTATGTTCTATGTTCTGTTATGTACAACTAACTGTCAATCAAAGCTGTTACTAATGCTAGGTGGCAGCGACCTCGGGGAATGAAGGCGTCTGATTGGTTATAAATGAAAAATTCAGGATCATGTAGAGCGGTTTCATACGAACATGTTTTGCTCATCCAAATCTTGGAACGCCCTTAGAGGCAACTGCTGTTGCGATTTTGGGCGCTACAAAAATAAATTGAATTGAATTGAATTGAATTGAACATTTTAAGACCAAAATGACGAGACTTAGTGGAGCGGGTACTGAGAGAGGAGTGATAAGATCTCAAGGTAAGTCAATGGGAAAAAGGGAGAGAAGGAGCCGGAAGAGCCTCCTGGAACACTTCCTGTTTGGCACGTGGCGACTAACGGGTTAGCTTTGTCCACTCATATATACGGTCTATGCTCACGATTCATATTCTCACACTGTACGAATGACTTTAACAACCGTCAGGAGAGGCGACTGGATATCAAACAGGTTTGATATTCTTGCCTACGACTGCCGATCGGGAGCTGGTCGTGAGGTATTCATCGGTTCTTGTTACCCCAAGTATATGACACAAAGCATGACACACGATGAAGCTAAAACTCGACCCGAGCCCAAAGTTGCACAAGTGAAAAATGGGCTTAAAACAGGCCAAAAATTGCCCAGTGTATTTTTTCCTATTCCTAAACAGGTTCATGAACGCTCGTATTGATCACAGGCTCCTGAAGAGGTGTGGTATTGTTTGCTAATGTGGTAACTGAACATTCTGTCATGACTATACAGCCAGAACACCCCCAGCATGATGTTTCTGCAAAGCAATGTTTTTTGATGGTCTGAACACTCAAGAAAAATTACAAAATGGATTTAAACAGCACATTTTCATGAGTCTATGACCAATACGAAAGTTCATGGTCCTGTTTAGGTGTTCAGCAAAAAAAGGTGGAAACTGTGAAAAACGGTCGGCTAATCCTTAGTTTGCGACTGTAACTTGAGTACCAGAGCCTCAGACAGAGCAATGCCTACAGTTAGCATCATACCACCAGGGAATATTGATGACATCTGTTGCAAAATATCAAATAACAGTCACTTGGAGCAACAGTGGCTTATGGGTGAGAAGTGGTTTCCGTATATGTCAGAATGTAGAAAATCTTGATAGCGGCCTGTCAGTAGATTTCTGTATTGATCGGTGCGTATTCTCATAATAAGATCAAAATCTCTAAATCTGCACATATTTTCAAGTATTAAGCTACAACTGTAAACCGCATTATTGATCTCAAAGAGCTCAGGAAGATAAGCTGTCAGTTTTTAAATAAATAATAAAAGAATCCGTCGACTTCCTGTTGACTGCAGCACAGAAAACTGCCTCCTCGAAGTGGGATTTCACCGTAACACGCAGCACCTTTTCATGAATTTACTTGATTTTATTGCTGATTTTTTTTTTCTATTTGGTATTTTTAAAACTTTGAACCAGAGCCTGAACTTGTTTAAATAATCAAGTGAGTGAAGAAGAAGGGCCGGAGCTGGGGGTAGGTGAAAATATATATATTTTTAGACAACTTTTCTGAAGCTTCAAATGCAGGACAATACAGCATTAATCAAACATTTTATAGTCTTTGTCTCAAGCACATTTGGACTCGGTCTTGTCTCGGTCTTGAAGGTGCTTGGACTCGGGCTTGTCTCAGTCTTAAAGGTGCTTGAGCTTGGTCTTGTCTCGGTCTTGAAGGTGCTTGAGCTCGGTCTTGTCTCGGTCTTGAAGGTGCTTGAGCTCGGTCTTGTCTCGGTCTTGAAGGTGCTTGAGCTCGGTCTTGTCTTGGTCTTGAAGGTGCTTAAGCTCGGTCTTGTCTCGGTCTTGAAGGTGCTTGGACTCGGTCTTGTCTCAGTCTTGAAGGTGCTTAAGCTCGATCTTTTCTCGGTCTTGAAGGTGCTTGAGCTCGGTCTTGTCTCGGTCTTGAAGGTGCTTGAACTCGGTCTTGTCTCGGTCTTGAAGGTGCTTGAGCTCGGTCTTGTCTCGGTCTTGAAGGTGCTTGAGCTCGGTCTTGTCTCGGTCTTGAAGGTGCTTGGACTCGGTCTTGTCTCGGTTTTGATAACTGCTTGGTCTCGGTCTCGGCCTTGTCTCAGACTCGAGGTCTTTTGTGATCACATTTAATTTCAGCCGGTAACCATGCAGAGGCTGATAAATATCACTGCAAAACTAATAAGTTAATGTAACTGTAAATGATGTGAACTTGGAAAAAGCCACTTTATTCACTTTGAAGTTGTTTTCTGTAAAGTGCCAGGGGAAGCAGCATTAAAGAAAGGGTTGTCAAGCTGTGGGTCGGCCTATTTTAAGCTTAAATGAACATTAACCAGATCAAATGAAGATTGATTTATTTAAAAAAAAATAAAAATAAATTGATATAAATACAAATAAATGTCGAAAGTGACAAAGATGGTCTTGATTTGGTCACGATGGGTTTGTGGTCTCGATCTTGTCTCGGTCTCCACCCTCAGAAGTCTTAGTCTTGTCCTGGTCTTGGGATCCTGTGGTCTCGGACTGTTCTTGGTCTGGATTACTGTGGGTTTGACTACAACACTGCATAACATGGCTAAAATCTTGTAAAAGTTGAAAAGTTGTAATGTCCCTTTTATATGAGCAGTTCTGGTCCCTTTCTAAATGCTCAGAAAAAGCCTGAAGAATGTTATGGCATCATCTGAAATAACAGGAAGACCACAGGGAACCAAGAAGAGACACATTTCCAGGGAGAGATTTGGAGGAGACACAAGTCCAAAGCAAAATGGATGGATGAGGAAGAAAGAGAGAGAGAGGGAGTAAGAGAGAGAGGGCAGGAAATGGAGAGAAAGAGAAGGGAGAGGATGGAAGGGAGAAAGAAGAGTGGTGACAGAAAAGAGGAAAGGGGGAGAGTATAAGACAAAAGAGTCAAAAAGTAAAGGAACTCTTAGAGAGACAGATGGAGAGAGAGGAGGGGCAGAATAGAGGGAGTAAAAAGTAAAGTAAAAAGAGAGAAATGGAAGCAATACATGGGCAGAGGGGGTGAGTCATTGAGTGCGTTTACAAGCACATCAGTATACTGGATGTGCAAAGTGGATTTTTTGAGTATCCCGGCTTTGTCATGGTGCATGTATACTCAGTATCCCGGTTTCAGTATGCTGGTTATGAGAAACCGGGATACTGTAGCTGGGACATTCCAATAGTAACCAGGATACTGTGGCATGTATCCCAAATACGGCAGCATACAGTTGTAATGCATTCGAAAGACAAGCGCTTTTCAGTATTTCCATCACAACAGAGCAAACATGAATAAGTGACCGACAAAAATAAAGTGACCGACATAAATAAAGTGACAGTATATGAGTGAAATGACCTCATACTTGAACGGGTATGAGCTCTGAAAAGTTAATAATAAATAATAATAATGCATCAGTTTTATATAGCGCTTTTCTGGACACTCAAAGACGCTTTACAGAGCATTATTCATTCACTCCATACCCGGTGGTGGTAAACTACTATTGTAGCTACAGCTGCCCTGGGGCAGACTGACGGAAGCGAGGCTGCCAATCTGCGCCATCGGCCCCTCCGACCACCACCAACACACCACTTTCATACTAGGCAATGTGGGTGATGTGCCTTGCCTAAGGACACTACGACAGTTTTTGCGACTGGCCCCACTGTGGCACCTGGAATTCCTTGTGGTCTCCCATCCAAGTACTAACCAGGCCCGGCCCTGCTTAGCTTCTGAGATCTGACGGGTTCAGGCTTTGACGAGCCGGTATGGCCACGCCATGAAGCACCTCCAACAGATATACACACAGAACAGACTCACCATCAGCAGAACATCCTCTGTCACAGAAAGAACACTCCTATTCCACTGAGTCGTGTCCTTTAAAGTCCGACAGATGCTGACACATCAGGATACAAGGAGCAGTTTTTTTCTACTCTTATAGTTTATGCAAATGAGGCATGTGATTTTTAAGTATCGTTTCTGTAAAATGTAAACAAATGTGTGCAAAGCTGAATTATATTATCAGACAGACTGATGTGGCTCGACAGTATAGTGGTTACGGTTTATTTATTGTAAAGTTGAGTTTATTTATGCAGAAGATTTTAAATAAGAATCTGCTGCAGTGTAGAACTTGTACAATAGTGTTTGGAAACGTTTGGTTTGATCTGCACAGTGGATTGTGGGATACCTCATACCTCTACCACTGGTTAGGAACCTCCTGAGCTTCCTAGGAGCTCATGGTTGTTTGTATTTTTCCTAGTTTATTAAATATATAATGTTTGCACTTGCGCTTTTGTAAGATTATGCCAAGAAACTGGGATACTACATTTGGTCATGTACACAGGGATATGAGTATTCCGGGATACTACATTTGATCATGTACACAGGGATATGAGTATTCCGGGATACTACATTTGATCATGTACACAGGGATATGAGTATCACGGGATACTACATTTGATCATGTACACAGGGATATGAGTATTCCGGGATACTACATTTGATCATGTACACAGGGATATGAGTATCACGGGATACTACATTTGATCATGTACACAGGGATATGAGTATTCCGGGATACTACATTTGATCATGTACACAGGGATATGAGTATCACGGGATACTACATTTGATCATGTACACAGGGATATGAGTATTCCGGGATACTACATTTGATCATGTACACAGGGATATGAGTATTCCGGGATACTACATTTGATCATGTACACAGGGATATGAGTATTCCGGGATACTACATTTGATCATGTACACAGGGATATGAGTATTCCGGGATACTACATTTGATCATGTACACAGAGATATGAGTATTCCGGGATACTACATTTGATCATGTACACAGGGATATGAGTATTCCGGGATACTACATTTGATCATGTACACAGGGATATGAGTATTCCGGGATACTACATTTGATCATGTACACAGGGATATGAGTATTCCGGGATACTACATTTGATCATATACACAGGGATATGAGTATTCCGGGATACTACATTTGATCATATACACAGGGATATGAGTATTCCGGGATACTACATTTGATCATGTACACAGGGATATGAGTATTCCGGGATACTACATTTGGTCATGTACACAGGGATATGAGTATTCCGGGATACTACATTTGATCATATACACAGGGATATGAGTATTCCGGTTTCTCAATATGCATGCAAACAGCGTATCCCGAATCCTGCCAGAACCGGGATATGGCTAATACCCGGGATACTGATGTGCAGATAAATGCACACAGTGTAATGGCTGGAGGGGGAACATTTCCATATGCAGTGTGTGGAGAGGACTGAGAGCTGGGCAGAAATGAAGAGAGATCCTGCCAGGCCTCACACAGGCAGATGGGAGAAAACAGCAGCAGTGATGGACAGATGAGGGAGGAGACTGCTGCTTTGTTTCTCATCCCACTCAGCTCTGCCATCGTTCACTCAACACTCAGGAAATCCAATCAAACTATTCTCCCGTGGCTCAAAACAAACAGAATTATCAACTTGAATTGGAAAGATACAAAAATTAGCTGGCTGCGCACAGTGGTGGAACAGAAAGTAGTCAGGTTGGGGGTCCGCCACCTGCTGGTTTCTATGGATATGTCACTGCTCTGCCTGGAATGTTCCACAGTGTGACATTAAACAGCTCTACTTTACATTTATTCACGCACAGGTGGTTTTAGAGCTCAAAATACCTAGAAAAACAGGCATTCTGACTGTGAGCGGGGTCGCCTCTCCACAGATCTGACCTGTAACTTGGTCTGGTTTGGTCTCCATGAAGATAGAAAGGTTTAATGGCATACTGTGAAACATTCCAGACAAAACAGTAACATCTCCATGGAGAATTTGATGGAACCTCCACAAGAAAATCTACACAAAGCACCTTGAAGTTTAAAATTTAGGTATTTGTACTTCACTTAAGTT
>CM068365.1:32214693-32464693 GCA_034769755.1 Odontamblyopus lacepedii | reverse complement strand
ACTGTATCTCTCTTTCCACCTCCTTCTCTCTTTTTCCCTCTCTCTTCCTCTCTTTTCCTCTCCTCTCTCACCTCCCCCCTCCCTTTTCTCTCTCTCTTTTTCACTCTCTTTTTTCCTCTTGTTACAAGCGGTGGTTGGTGATCCAGAGGTGTTTGAGATCTGAGTCACGTTCGGGTCAGCGAGAGAAAGAACCAAACTTAATGAACACGTTTAACCCGGCTGCTCCTCTCCTCCGCTCTCTCTTTTTTTCTTCTCGTTTTTCTATCTACAGCTTCTACTCGCTCCTTTGAAACTAAAACACCTCCGATCATCAGGAGACATCGAGATTACGCCGAACACGACTGTGGAACATGCATCAAACGCCAAAACCGCAAAACGTTACAGCTAAAACTAGAGTTCAACATGGTGTATTAGACAAAATGGATTCTTGGGAGCTTTAAGTCACGTTAGAATGTTTTAACCTGATCAAAAATTGACCTGGAGTTGTGTTTTGTGTAATTCTTCTTCTTCATTCTATTGTGTTCGGGACTCGGGGAAAATGACCTCCACCTCGAGAAAGTGCAATGGAACAGTCAATCAAATGGACGTTCCCAAACGCAAACTCGAGCTAGTTCGGTGCAGATTGAGTCGGTTGGATTTACGCAGATATTGAACGGTGGATCTTGCGTTCAACCTCCTTGCATGTGTTCGCGATAGTTTGGGGATTTTTGACATGAATCTGTACGTCCCCGTCAGCAGAGTCGTGCATCAACACTTACCTCCCGACAGCGTCTGAGCCGACTTCTTCCCCGGGTTCAGTGCTGACGAAAGTGTCCGGCAAGTTGGCTTTAGTCCTAGTTTGAGTCTTGTTTAGACATCAGCACATCACCCCAGTCCTTTTTATACTTCATTGGCTTCCAGTTTCTTTTAGAATTGACTTTAAATTTTTACGTTTTGTTTTTAAAGCTCTTAATGGATTAGCACCTTATTATTTGACCGAGCTTTTATCTGTCCGAAAATCAAGTCGCACTTTAAGGTCAAATAACCAACTTCTTTTGGAAGTCCCCCGTGCCAGGCTCAAACACTGGGGTGATCTTCTCTGTGCTTGGTCCCAGATGGTGGAACAATCTGCCCTTTGAGCTACGTAACATCACTGATTTTAACCTTTTTAAATCTAGGCTCAAAACACATTTATTCAAAATGGCTTTTAATGCTTAGTAGTTTGTGGCATGTAATTTTTCTGCCTTCTGTGTTTTGCTGTTGTTTACATTGTTGTATTCTGTATAATGTTCTGTCTTTTGTATTGTTGTATTTTCTGTTTTTAATTGGAAAGCACTTTGGTCACCATTGATTGATTGATTGATTGATTGATTGTTTGGTTTCGTCCTGGTTTGGACCTGTTTTATACCAGTTTTAGTCCTGGTTCAGTCCTGGTTTGGACATATTTTAGTCCTGTTTTATACCCGTTTTAGTTCTCATTGGCACATGACCCCAAAAAAGATTTTTACCTCCACATTTACTTTCTTGTTTGCAGCCAAGTGATGTGGAGCGGAGCTAGCGCGGGCTCAGAGCTGGGTGAGGCTAACTGTTACAAAGGTGATTTTTAGGCACTTTGACGATAAAAAAATAAAATAAAATTCATATTGTAAAAATACAGAAGAATCCCTACAAAATCCGACCTTTATAAAAGGTGTGGATGCCCTGTCAGAGCACAGGCAGTGTGATTTCTCCAAAAGTACAGTGGGCTTCTATGGGAGACAATTCTCATCCCGGACAGAGGGGGCGTACTTTATCACCTCTTATTATATATCCATGCTCAGACCATAGAACCCCTGTCCCAAGATGGCGGCGGTTTTAATGCACGCCAAGAGGCCGAACGTGAGATCTACCATTCTATATCTATGTTTATTGATTAGCAGGAGCTTGCGACATTACATTAAACCTCCTCTGGCATCCATATTTTTCCCAACAGTTGCAAAGAAACGCATTTACAAACACATGTCAAGAGAACTGACTCGGATTTATCGACTACTAACATTCAGTAAAGCACAGGGTTAGTCCGTCTTTATCTCCAAAGCTCAAAATGCTCTGGTGTGTGGAGTTTGAAAACACGGTGGAGCACTTCCTGTACTACCACAATAAGCAGAATTTGGCTGTTAAAAATGTGTGAATGAAACAAAACACTAAATGTTTCCCCATGTATCCGAGCAAAATATGTCAAATCAAGGCAAGAGAACCAGGATGTTTGCAGTTAGCATGCTAGTTGTTGTTAGCATTAGTACTGTGACGGTAGAACTCTGCTCTGAATGCATGAAGTAATAGCGCAGCGGTTAACCAAAACAATCGTTCAGTTTGTGATACAAGCATGAAAATTGGTACACATATAGCCAAAGGCATTCCAAAAAGAACTGGATATGGAGGCATCATGAATTTTCAACATGGTGCCCAAAATGGCTGCCAGCAACAACAGTTTTCTTATAAGTAATGGATATAATATGATATTTTAGACATATTTACCATTCATAGTACTTGGTAAATGTCTTATGGATAATTGAAAATTTGTCATGAATATTCAAGATGGCCGCCAATTTCAGGATGGCAGCCGTCACTTGTATGATTGTCTGATATAGGTGATATCAGTGTCAAATCGGTCATTTTTTATGATGCAGAATCCAAATTTGGAACTTTGGAATTGACCAAAAGCTTCCTTTTATCTCACTCTATACTTAATGTACAGTATAGTATCACTGTTTCTTTCAAGATGGCAGCCATATGGCCAAAATCAAAATTATAATTGCAAGAAAAGTTATTATCTATTTTGTTACAATGTGATCTAATAAACATAACAATTCCTATACCAGCAACAACTGAACCATTCGATGAATGGACATGTAATAGAGTGGCTGTTTAAGCACAGCCAGGGCACACTGGCAACACCACTGCTGTGAAACTCGGCATGGGGTTCAGTGCCAGCTAAGTACACTCCGCCTAATAATGCCATAGTTTCTGTTATTAATGTGCTGGTTTCGGTGATGGTTTAGTGGTAGTGTAGTTTAGTTTCCTAAATGCTATCTAATGTTAGCCCCACATCCATGTAGTTTACATTAGATGTAGTTAGATAGCCACACCTGAATGAACAGGATGTGCCAGCGCGGGAGAGCCGAGCCAAGGGTAACGGGGCGTTGTATAACTTTCATATAGTTACCCGGATGGTGCACAGATCGCACAGGAATTAAATGGTACTGAATGAACGATCGGGCTAGGTGTAGGGCAAATTATCCGAACCTAGTTGTATCCCATACTTTAATGTGTTTATCTAATAAAAGTACCGGTAGTAAAAGTACAAGTGGTAAAAGGTGGTAAAAGGATAGTATTTGCCTACCTCAAAGAAAGTTTTTTGTTGGATGAGAAAATGTCAAAGAAATTCCAACTTATGAATTTTGATGGTCAAGGACCATCAACTTCTTGCACAGCGAAGACTGACTGGAAGCTCTGTATTATATGCCAAGAACACACAGCAGAGGCATTGAGATGTCCTTTGCAGTCCAAGCGAGCAGACAAGGGGAGTGGTTACACTTCACTTGCAGAGCATTTAATCATTTAATCCAGTTCAATGAACTTGGCCAGCTCCCTTCAACATTTCAGATTGGACGACTGGATGAGGGTCACGGTATTGAAGCAGCCATGGTTGCGAACAAAGCTCAATATCATCATACATGCAGGCTGAAGTATAATGAAACAATGTTGAAAAGAGCAAAAAAGCGAGCATGCAGTGAAAGTCCTGATGAAGAATCAGAATGCAAACTCCGAAGGTCCCAGCCAAGTCGGGCTCCTGAAATGAGACAAGACATCTGTTTCTTCTGCAGACAGCCTGCTGGGAATGAAGGCCTTCATGAGGCTGCAACATTTCAATTGGATAATCGAGTGCGTGCTGCTGCATCCCTACTTCAAGACACAGAGTTACTTGGGCGACTTAGTGCTGGGGACATGGTGGCTATTGAAGCTAAATATCACCCCAAATGTCTTATAGGTCTATATAATCATGCCAGAAAGGTTCATTTAGAAGGTCTTGTAGATAATGGCCAGGGAGATGCAGCATCAACCTCTGGTGTTGTGTTTGCCGAGTTGGTGCTTTACATAGAAGAGACCAGACAACATGATGGCTCAGCACCTTCAAACTAGCAGAACTTTCCCAGCTCTACAAGTCACAAATGGAACAGCTAGGAGTAGAGGTTGATAACAGAGTTAACTCTACAAGGCTGAAAGAGAAACTTCTTGCTGAGTTCCCTGATATGCGAGCTTACACCAGGGGAAGAGATGTCTTGATGGCCTTTGAAGAAGACATCGGCACTGCTCTTGCCAAAGCCTGTGAGCAGGATAACAACCAAGATGCTATGCACATTGCACGTGCTGCACAGATTGTCCGCCGTCACATATTTGGTGAGGCCAAACCATTTAATGGTTTTCCTGGACAATGCCAAAAGGACTCTGTGCCAAAGCTGTTGCTTACCCTTGTGAACATGGTCCTAGAAGGACCCAGCATCAAAGACCAGATGGAAGAAGCAACATCTCCTGCAGCACTTACGATTGCTCAGTTGCTCAAATTCAACGGTGTTAAGCACAAGCGAGCACCAGACACAGCAGCTTTTGTCAGACACAGTACTGCACAGGAGACACCAGTTCCATTATACATAGGACTGATGCTGCATGCCCACACGTGTAAAAGGGAACTTGTAGATAAAATGGCACATCTGGGTTTGAGCGTATCCTATGATCGGGTTCTTCAGCTCTCAACTCAGATGGGGAACCATGTCTGCCAGCAGTTTCACAGAGAACAAGTGGTATGCCCTCCACAGTTACGTGGCCATTTGTTTACCATGGCTGCTGTTGACAATATTGATCATAATCCCAGTTCTACAACAGCCAGGGATTCTTTCCATGGTACGGCAATCTGTTTGATCCAGCATCCATCTTTTGTTGGTGAAGGGACTGACCGAAGCTTTGATGTACTCAGTGGGCCTGAGGGAGGATATTCAAAGACCATTGACCGTTTGCCAGCATACTACACTGAGGTCCCCCCTGTTGCTAGCAAAATCAAGGTCTCTCAGGTTCCAGAAAGCAGGCTAAAATCACTCAATAGAGATGGCATTAGCCAGCATACCAAGGAAGAGTACCAGTGGTTGGAAAATGCAAGTGAGGTCATTGAAAACGAAAGGACTGCAGATGATTCATTGGATATCTCTTGGGCTGCCTTCCATGCTAGCCAGCAGACACAAGGAATTGTGGCCATACCAGCTTGTCAAAGCCTGATCTCGTCAGATCTCAGAAGCTAAGCAGGGCCGGGCCTGGTTAGTACTTGGATGGGAGACCACTGGGATTTCCAGGTGCCACAGTGGGGCGCCAGTGGCGAAAACTGTCGTTGTGCCCTCAGGCAAGACACTTCACCCACGTTGCCTAGTATGAAAGTGATGTGTGCATGGCAGGACTCCCTTGAAAAAGAGATTAGTAATCTCAATGGGACTTTCCTGGGTAAATAAAGGTTAAAAAAAAATTGTGCCACATGTTCCACTGTACTCCTTCCACTGTTTCACGAAAGTGCTCACACTGTGGCCATGATCAAGCATTCACTTGATGTCATAAGTAAAGCATTCTGAAGAAATGGCGGCCATTTTGAATTTACAATGAAATGTTCAATTATCAAAAAACCACATTACCAAGTAAATATGGTAAATAAGTTCAACAAATCTTGTCTGCAATAACATTCTGTACCCATCCCTATAGAAAACAGTTGTTGCTAGCGGCCATTTTGAAAAACAGCTGCCATGGGCGCCATGTTGAAAATTCACAATGCCTCCATATCTAAATCTTTTTGGAATGCCTTTGGCTATACGTGTACCAAATCTCATGCTTGTATCACAAACTGAACAATTCCTTTATATTTTGGAGCTAAGCTATTGGACTATAAGTGAGGAGCAACTTTAGAGAACTGCAAATTGTTTTTTCAGGGTTTTTAGATAGAACATAAATCAGATCTTTCCTTTTGCAGTAAAAACAAGATGAACAATTGAAATTTTTGCTCAAACTACGTCGAACCGGAGATTTTCGTAGAGTTTTCTTTAAGCGTCAGTTTGTTGTCTGTTGTCCTCATGGTGCTGAACATGATGGAAACTCCTGGAGCCCAAATACACGATTACACATTCAGTCATTTATTTGTGCGGAGCCCAAAGGCAAATTCTACAAGAACAATCTGACAGAGAGAGAGAGGGAGGGAGGGAGAAGGGGGAGAGAGAAGGGGGAGAGAGAGAAGTAGAAAAAGAGAACTAGAGAGAGAAGGGGATAGAGAGAGGAAGGGAGAGAGAGAAGGGGGAGAGAGTGAGGTAGAGAAAGACAACTTGAGAGAGAAGGGGATAGAGAGAGGAAGGGAGAGAGAGAAGTAGAGAAAGAGAACTAAAGAGAGAAGGGGATAGAGAGGAAGGGAGAGAGGAGGGGGAGGGAGAGAGAAGTGGAGAAAGAGAACTAGAGAGAAAAGATAGAGAGAGAACTAGAAAGAGAGAAAGGGATAGAACTAGAGGGGGAGAACTAGAGAGAGAACTAGAGAGAGAAGATAGAGAACTAGAAAGAGAGAACTAGATTATTTATTATTATTATTAACCTTTATTTAACCAGGTAAACCAGTTGAGAACCAATTCTCATTTACAATGGCGACCTGGCCAAGAGGCAGCATTAACAAGCAGCACATTGAACAGATACATTTATACAAAGCAAACAGTGCAACATGAACAATAACAGTGATAATAAAAGGCTACAACTAAAAAAAAAAACCTAAAAAAAAACAGGTGCAATGATCTTGGACAGTAACATGCAGTGAGTTCTTAAATGTGCTGATTGGAATAAACGAGGTGAGTTTAAGAGAGCGCTGCAAACTGTTCCAGTCGCTTGCAGTGGCGAACTGGAATGATAGGCGGCCAAAGGAAGTGCTTTAGGGCTTTAGGGGTGACCAGATTAATCAGACTGCTGGAGCGTAATGTACGAAGAACCATGTTAACCACTGTTAAACCATGACAAGCAGCTATCAGACAGCCCTATGTTTTTAAGTCTTCGCAGCAGTAAATGATGGTCAACAGAATCAAAAGCCTTAGCGAAGTCAACAAAAACAGCAACGCAATATTCTTTGTTGTCAGTGGCACAGATGATGTCGTTCAGGACCTTCATTGTAGCTGAGATACAGCTGTGTCCTGCTCTGAAGCCAGACTGCACTGGACTCAGGATGTTGTGAGTCTCCAGGTGGTGCAGGAGCTGTTTGTTGACCAGTCTCTCCAGTATTTTAGACAGGCAGGGCAGAACTGATATGGGCCTATAACAGTTCAACTCAGTGCTGTCACCACCTTTAAAAAGAGGAGTGACAGCGGCACATTTCCAGTCCTGTGGAAAAACACCAGTTTGTAAGGAGAGATTGAATAGGCAGGAGATAGGAGCAGCAATGATGTGAGCTGCAGTTTTGAAGAAAAATTGATCTAATGAGTCAAGTCCAGCCGGTTTGTGAGTGTCCAGAACACACAACTCTGCAAGAACATCCTCCTCCTGTACTGGCTGGAACGAGAAGGACGGGTGCTCCGGGGCAGCAGAGGTGGACACAGGTTGGGTGGGTGGGGGGAGATGTATTGTCCCTATAGGCACAACCAGCTGAAGCAAAATGTGTGTTAAAGTAACTGACCATTGTATTCTTTTTTACCATTTGTTTTAATAACAGTAGGAAGGTGTGAAAGAGATTTTCCAGGGTCTTGACAGTGTTCTAAAATTGTTTTGGGTCAGGGCCATGTACGGTGAGCTGCTGTTTGAAATAGTTTGATTTTACTTGTCTAATTGACTGTGTACATGTGTTTCTTAGTGCTCTGTAGGACGGCCAATCAAAGATTTTATTAGACACTTTTGCCGTACGCCAAAGGTGCTGTTTAAGGAGAATTAGCTCAGACAGAGCAGGACTGAACCAGGGACTGACACGATTTTTAACTCTGATTGAACTAGAAAGAGAGAAAGGGAGAGAAGTAGAGGGGGAGAACTAGAGAGAGAGAGAGAACTAAAGTGCAAAAAAGAGAACTAAGAGAAGGAGAGGGAGGTGGGAGAGGTGGATGAATGCAATAACAGAAATGGTTGCAAACTTATAAAATATACAGAATACTTTGTTGTTTGTGGAGTGGTTCAAATGCAAATGAAGAGATATTTCCCCGGTGTATCTCTGCTGTTGAACACATAAAGTATTTCACGCATTTTTTAAAACATCAATTATTCATACCAAGGACTTTGGGATTAACACAAAAATAATGCACATTCTTAAAGGAAACAAATTCTGCTGTTTTATGTCTGTTTTAATGCTGTTTTCTCATCAAAAAACACCTCTGGAATTGTGTGTTGTTTCATTCACACAAATCCTGTTCTTTTCTCAAAGTGAAAACACTCCATTCCACCTCGTGATGTCATGTGGTGATACAGGAAGTGCTCCAGTGTGACTTAATGCTCACAAGAGTCCATTCTGTGTACTATAGGAGCTTTAAGTTGAGTTTAGAACAGTAAAATTGGGCAAACATCAGGACTCAAACATCACTAAAATAGACGTGCGTTTTGTTCAGCGCTTCAGGTCATTTAAAACAAAATAAACTCGGCTTTTCCTTTTGAAAATTTCGCAAAGTGACAGATCAAAGCTGGTGAAAATACAGGAGCCACGGGCAGAGTGACCCAAAATATGTCTGTGCTAAAAATACTCCTGTGGTTTCATCTGCTCCGTGCATACAGGGTTATTTCAATGTGAGTCCGGCTTTTTCTTTTATATCTTTACTGCAGTTTGTCCTGTCTTACATAACAAACAATTCAAAACACAAAGAATATTAAAGAGGCACTGTGGAACATTTCTGGTAGAGGGCCCGTCACCTGCTTGTCTCTGTTGAAGTGGTGTTGTTTTGTCTTGGACGTTGGGAAAAAAAAACAAAATGAACGTATCTGTTGTCATTTCTGTCATCGTGGATACACATAAGTGAATGGACACACATAAGTGACGTCAAACCAAGTTACAGGTCAGATCTATGAGGAGGTGTGTCTGCTCACAGTAAGAATGTATGTTTTTTTTTTTTTTTGCTTTTTTTTAAGGATTTGTTTAGCAATAAAAAAAAAACATAATTGAATAAATGCTACAGTAGGTACAGTATGTTTTAATGCCAAACCATGGAACATTCCATGCAACAGTAACATATTCATTAAGAAAGGCAAAGTAGAAAAGTGGTACAGTGGCTGAGTGGCAACACTCATGCCTCACAGAAGGTTTCAAGTTCGATCCCCGGGTCGTTCGGCCCTTTCTGTGTGGAGTTTGCATGTTCTCCCTGTGTCTGGATGGGTTTCCTCCATCAACCCAAAACCTGCCAGCACCCTATGAACTGAACTCAAGGACCATGACGTCACCCGGTGCCTGGCTGAGCTCATTCCGAAAGGACGATGTGGGTCCACAGGACCATAGGGGTCATAGAGGTCAGGTGCAGAGGACTGGGCGGTGAACTGCTGCCCCCGCAACCCAGCCGGACAAAGCAGAAGATGGATGGATGGGCACGCAGAAAAGTTGCTTAGTTTACCTTTTATAATGAAGTCAAATTACATTTTTAAATATTGGCCATAACAAAATGAAACATTATATATTCACTAATAAATAAATCTATTCTGAACTTAAAGTTGCTTTGTGGAACTTTTATCATAGAGGGTCCATCAAATGCTTTTCTTCATGGAGACGTTATTGCTTTGTCTGGAATGTTTCACAGTATGATATTAAACCTTTTTATCTCCATGGAGACCAAACCAGACCAAGTTGCAGGTCATATCTGTGGAGAGGCGACCCCGCTCACAGTCAGAATGCCTGTTTTTCTAGGTAATTTTGAGCGATAAAACCACCTGTAATTGAATAAATGTAAAGTAGAGCTGTTTAATGTCACACTGTGGAACATTCCAGGCAGAGCAATGACATATCCATGGAAACAAGCAGGTGACAAACCCCAGAGCAAAAAGTTACACAGTGCACCTTTTATTTTTGAGTTAATGTTTCTAAGCACATATCCTCCACCATCTCCATAACAGTGCAGGGTGTGAGTGTGTGTGTTTGCGTGGGCCCAGATGTCGAGGGCAGAGGGGCCACAGCGAAAGTGGTGCCGAACAAAAGGCTGTGAGCTGGCCCAGGTGCATGCTGGTCTGTGGAGTGCTGGCCCAGGTGCATGCTGGTCTTTGGAGTACCTCTCCACCACACTTGGGAGCTGTTATGAGAGAAAACTGCAGCGTGAAGAGCCGTCGTACCCTCTGCTCCTGCTCCTACGGATGTGCCCCTGTCCTGATTTTAAACCCTTCTCACCTGAAGAGGCCAAGGAGTGAGGGATACTTTATTTTCAACGCTTGGTTTGCATATTTCGAAAAGTTACAGCTGAATTATACTTGCATTTACTTAAAACACTGAAAAACAAGTAAAGGGCCCATATTACACTATTTACTGATCTACGTTATAATGTTTCCTCATTACAAACAGACCTGGAGTTGTGTTTTGTTTCATTCAAACATTTTAACACACAAACCCTGCACATTTAGGCTGAGTTCTTCTCTCAAACTATTAAAAAAAAACTCTGTTCCACCTTGTGATGTCATGTGGTAATACAGGAAGTGCTCCATTGTGTTGTTAAACTCAATACATCTTCACTAGAATCATTTGGATCATTTCAGCCCTGGTATTGCTATAATCTATACTAATGATGTAACAATAACTGAAATCTGGTGATATCGTATCGTCAAAGGTCTCACAATAATATCGTGGACCATCACAATATATCGAATCCCAAGTCTCTTTGCTTGAATGAATAGTTCTGATGCAGAAATAGCTAAAACAAAAAACAAAAAAAACAGAGGGAACTACATAGACCATGATCCTTTGCTCCGTTTCAGTGCAGACGACATGAAGAAATAACTGTTCTAAGCACTTTGAAATCTTCATTCTTTGGATTAAGTTTTGTGAAGCATTTTTAGAGGAAAAAGGAGCAGATTCACAGTTTTTTGCCTCCACAAAATATTGCAATAAATCTGGTACGGTGAGATGTTTATGGTGAAAATATCGTACAGAGAGATTTGGATATCGTTCCATCCCTAATCTCTAATGAAGTAAAGGTTAAAGGTCGCTATTTCATGACATCACAAAGTGGAACAGAGCATTTTGAGCTTTGGAGATGTAAACAGACTAATAATAAAGAGTCGCTCAAACATGTGTGAATGAAACACATGAGGTAACAACATTAGAACATGGCCTAAAGCTTTTGTGTAATATCGGACCTTTAACATTGGACCCTTTTTAATTTTATTTACATTTTTAGGACTTTCAGAGATGTTTGATTATGTAATCCCAGACGCCAAATATCATAAAAAATCTGAACGTGCGATGTACTTCATCAAGACTGAGAGAGAGAGGGGGAGAAAGAGAGGGAGGGGAGGAGAGAGAGAGGAACCTCATCAAGACTGAGAGAGAGAGGGGGAGAAAGAGAGGGAAGGGAGGAGAGAGAGAGGGACCCCATCAAGACTGAGAGAAAGAAGAGAGAGGGACCTCATCAAGACTGAGAGAGAGAGGGGGGAGAAAGAGGGAGGAGAGAAGAGAGAGAGGGACCTCATCAAGACTGAGAGAGAGAGAGAAGAAAGAGGGACCTCATCACGGAGAGAGATAGAGTGAGAGAGAGAGAGAGAAGAGAGAGGGATCTCATCAGGACTGAGAGAAAGAGAGAGAAGAGAGAGGGACCTCATCAAGACTGAGAGAGAGAGAAGACAGAGGGACCTCATCAGGACTGAGAGAGAGAGAGAAGAGAGAGGGACCTCATCAGGACTGAGAGAGAGAAGAGAAAGGGGGAGGAGAGAGGAGAGAAGACAGAGGGACCCTATCAAGACTGAGAGAGAGAGAGAGAGAGAGAGAGAGAGAGAGAGAGAGAGAGAGGGAGGGAGGGGAGAGAAGAGAGAGAGGGACCCCATCAAAATGGAGAGGGGGGTGAGAGGGATAGAGAGTGATAATCCCAGATGCCAAATATCATAAAAAATCTGAACGTGCAATGTTACATCTTTGAGTAATCTGCCATTGTTCTGCATTTGAGATTTGAATTCTCCAAAAATTGCCGCTTTCACCTTCCCCTTATCTCCATCCACTGCTCAGTACTTTTCCACTTGTTCAATATCCGAAAGCCCGAATGATTGAGGGTGTCCCAAAAAATGTGTCATCATTTCACGGCCCAATGATTTTGGCATTTCATGTTGAAACAACCTCGAATGTTCACGAAATATATAGAAACAGATCGAGATTTTATATTTAATGTTTTATTTTTGTTCGGTTTTCAGGTTGAGCCGTTCACTCCCAAAGTGAAGTCATTTTGCGTTTTTGGAATCTGCTCACACACACTCACCCAAGACTGTGCAGCCGTCACCAACTGGCAAACGAATTTAGACTTGGGACCAAAAATTTGAAGATCATGAGAAGTGAAGTGAATGGAATTGAACGGCTCAAGCTGAAAATAGAACAAAATTAAAGCATTAAATATAAAATGTTGATCTGTTTCTCTACATTCTGTGAAAATTTGAGGTTATTTTAATTAGAATTGCCTTAATTATTGGCCTGGGAAATGATGGTGTGAATTTTTTTGGCGAAACCTTGTATTGTGCTTCAAAATGTGATCGTAACAGGAAGTCAATGATCCATTTCTATGAAGCTGTGTCAAAATGCAAAGTCCTGATCCGTGCACGTGTATTAAACGAGCAGAAAAAGCGCCGTACGTCTTCTTCAAAATCCCCCGCTCCAGTTTAACCTTTAGAAGTGACGGCTCCAGACCTCCACACGACGCTTTTCTCTGTACGTGGCCTCGTCTTCGCTCCGCTCGCCTTTAATCATCTCTCCCCCGAGGTCTGCACTCTGAGGGTCTCGTGTGTGTTTAACTGCAGAGGGCCCCGGGGACATAGGGGCCCCATAACACTGAGAGAACGAGGGGGAGGGGAGGAGAGAAGAGAGACGGACCCCATTAAGGCTGAGAGAGAGAGGGGGAGAAAGAGGGAGGACAGAAGAGAGAGAGGGACCTCATCAAGACTGAGAGAGAGAGAGAGAGGGAGGAGAGAAGAGAGCGAGGGACCTCATCAAGACTGAGAGAGAGGGGGGGAGAAAGAGAGGGAGGGGAGGAGAGAGAGAGGGACCCCATCAAGACTGAGAGAGAGAGGGGGAGAAAGAGGCAGGAGAAAAGAGAGAGAGGGACCTCATCAAGACTGAGAGAGAGAGAGAGAGGGAGGAGAGAAGAGAGCGAGGGACCTCATCAAGACTGAGAGAGAGGGGGGGAGAAAGAGAGGGAGGGGAGGAGAGAGAAAGGGACCCCATCAAGACTGAGAGAGAGAGAGAGAGGGGGGAGAGAAGAAAGAGGTACTTCATCAAGACTGAGAGAAAGGGGGAGAAAGAGAGGGAGGGGAGGAGAGAGAGAGGGACCCCATCAAGACTGAGAGAGAGAGAGGGGGGGGGGGAGAGAAGAAAGAGGTACTTCATCAAGACTGAGAGAAAGAGGGGGAGAAAGAGGGAGGTGAGAAGAGAGAGAGGGACCTCATCAAGACTGAGAGAAGAGAGAGCCACATCAAGACTGAGAGAGAGAGGGGGAGAAAGAGGCAGGAGAAAAGAGAGAGAGGGACCTCATCAAGACTGAGAGAGAAGAGAGAGCCGCATCAAGACTGAGAGAGAGAGGGGGAGAAAGAGGCAGGAGAAAAGAGAGAGAGGGACCTCATCAAGACTGAGAGAGAAGAGAGAGCCGCATCAAGACTGAGAGAGAGAGGGGGAGAAAGAGGCAGGAGAAAAGAGAGAGGGACGTCATCAAGACTGAGAGAGAGAGAGAGAAGGAGGAGAGAAGAGAGAGAGGGACCTCATCAAGACTGAGAGAGAGAGGGGGAGAAAGAGAGGGAGGGGAGGAGAGAGAGAGGGACCCCATCAAGACTGAGAGAGAGAGAGAGAGGGGGGAGAGAAGAAAGAGGTACTTCATCAAGACTGAGAGAAAGAGGGGGAGAAAGAGGGAGGTGAGAAGAGAGACAGGGACCTCATCAAGACTGAGAGAGAGAGGGGGAGAAAGAGAGGGAGGGGAGGAGAGAGAGAGGGACCTCATCAAGACTGAGAGAGAGAGAAGGGGAGAAAGAGGGAGGAGAGAAGAGAGAGAGGGACCCCATCAAGACTGAGAGAAAGAAGAGAGAGGTACCTCATCAAGACAGAGAGAGAGAAAGGGAACTCATCACGACTGAGAGAAAGAGGGGGAGAAAGAGGGAGGGACCTCATCAGGACTGAGAGGGGGGAGGTGGGAGAAAGAAGGAGGAGAGAAGAGAGAGAGGGACCTCATCAAGACTGAGAGAGAGAGGGGGGAGAAAGAGGGAGGAGAGAAGAGAGAGAGGGACCTCATCAAGACTGAGAGAGAGAGGGGGGAGAAAGAGGGAGGAGAGAAGAGAGAGAGGGACCTCATCAAGACAGAGAGAGAAGAAAGAGGGACCTCATCACGACTGAGAGAGAGAGAGAGAAGAGAGAGGGACCTCATCAGAACTGAGAGAGAGAGAGAGAAGAGAGAGGGACCTCATCAGAACTGAGAGAGAGAGAGAAGAGAGAGGGATCTCATCAGGACTGAGAGAAAGAGAGAGAAGAGAGATGGACCTCATCAAGACTGAGAGAGAGAGAGAGAAGAGAGAGGGACCTCATCAGAACTGAGAGAGAGAGAGAAGAGAGAGGGACCTCATCAGGACTGAGAGAGAGAAGAGAAAGGGGGAGGAGAGAGGAGAGAAGACAGAGGGACCCCATCAAGACTGAGAGAGAGAGAGAGGGAGGGAGGGGAGAGAAGAAAGAGAGGGACCCCATCAAGATGGAGAGAGGGGGGGGAGGGAGAGTGATAGGGAGGGAAAAGGAGAGAGAGAGACCTCATCGAGACTCCTGCTTCCTGCCCCCCACAGAGAGCGAGAGAAAGGGAAAGGAGGAGAGAGAAAGGCTGAGAGGAGTAGAGAAAGATGAAGAAAGAGAAGAAGGAAGAGAGAGGGGAAGAGAGGGGAGGAGAAAAGAGGGACGGGGGGAGAAAGAGAGAGGGGAAAGGAAGGATGGAGAGAAGAGAGGGCTTGATAGAATCGGGAAAGAGAAAGTGGAGAGGGAGAGTAGGGAAAGATGGAGAGATTGAGAAGGAGAGAAAGCAACAGAGGGAGGGAAAGAGAGGATGACAGATACAGATAAAGAGGGTGAGGGAGGAGAGGAGCGAATGAGAGCCAGAGGAGTAGTGGCAAAAGAGAGAAAATGGAGAGAGTGTGATCAAGAGAGTAAGGGTGGAGAGAGAGTATGTGATGGCAAGAGATAGTGAAGAAAGCAGAGCGAGACAACGCGAGGGGAAGAGAGAAAGGGAGCCACAGAGAGTGGAGAAAAGAAGGGAGAAAAGAACGGGGGAGATAGAGAAAGAAAGAAGAAGAAGGAGAGGGAGGGAGCAGCAGAGAGAGGAATGTAGACAGAGGGACCTCATCAAGAAGGGATGGAAGAAAGGAAGGAAGGAGAGAGGGCCAGAGAGAATAAAGAGAGGGAGCTGTAGGTGAGAGATGAAGAGAGAGACATGACAGGAGAGAAAGAGAGTCAGAGGAAAAGTGGCAAAAGAGATAAAAAATAGAGAGCGAGAGAGGGTGGGGGAGAGAAGAAAACAAAAAAGAGGAAAAAAAGGGAGAGAAAGTGGGGGAAGATGAGAAAGGGAGATAAAGAAAGAGATAAAGAAAGAAAAGCAACAGCGAAGAAACAAAGACAGAGAAAGAAACAGACCAAGCGAAAGAGAGACCACCAGCCTCCATCCATCCCTCCATCACGCCGTCCTCTCTCTCTCTCCGCTC
Source organism: Odontamblyopus lacepedii (assembly GCA_034769755.1). NCBI lineage: Eukaryota > Metazoa > Chordata > Actinopteri > Gobiiformes > Gobiidae > Odontamblyopus > Odontamblyopus lacepedii. Next base: position 32,448,808 of record CM068365.1, on the reverse strand, counting down.
ACTCCAAAGTGGCGTTTCAGACCGGCGTAGGCGCGACCTTTGACCTCGCTCCCATCCCCGTGAAACTGCCGCAGACAAAACCCGTCCGGCGCTCGGTGATAAAAGGACGACGGGAGAATTGAATGTGTTCTATTGATTGTACAGAACGTCCGGAGCGTGTGGGCTGCTGGGTAATGTAGTCCCTTTATCCCGGTATTCAAAACTATGCTACGTATTATCTGGTTTTTAAAATACCTTTGGACGGCCTTGGTAGCCTATTGATTTGCAGTTTAAAAAATGTGAAACGACCTCATCAAGACTGAGAGAGAGAGAAAGGGAACTCATCACGACTGAGAGAAAGAGGGGGAGAAAGAGGGAGGGACCTCATCAGGACTGAGAGGGGGGGAGGGGGGGAGAAAGAAGGAGAGAAGAGAGAGAGGGACCTCACCAAGACTGAGAGAGAGAGGGGGGGAGAAAGAGGGAGGAGAGAAGAGAGAGAGGGACCCCATCAAGACTGAGAGAAAGAAGAGAGAGGGACCTCATCAAGACTGAGAGAGAGTGAAAGGGAACTCATCACGACTGAGAGAAAGAGGGGGAGAAAGAGGGAGGGACCTCATCAGGACTGAGAGGGGGGGAGGGGGGGAGAAAGAAGGAGAGAAGAGAGAGAGGGACCTCATCAAGACTGAGAGAGAGAGAGGGGGGGGAGAAAGAGGGAGGAGAGAAGAGAGAGAGGGACCTCATCAAGACTGAGAGAGAGAGAGAAGAAAGAGGGACCTCATCACGACTGAGAGAGAGAGATAGAGTGAGAGAGAGAGAGAGAGAGAAGAGAGAGGGATCTCATCAGGACTGAGAGAAAGAGAGAGAAGAGAGAGGATGGAAACGAACAAGTGTAAACTCTAATCGTCCACACAAACACATTCTCGTTCTGCTTTCTGAAGGCTAAAGGTGGGTTGCGTAACTTTTCTATTGGAGGGTCCGTCAAATCTGGAGATGTGGGAGATGTTTCTGCTTTGTCCGGAATGTTCAAATCCAAATCCACATTATTTCTATAGCACATTTTACAAACAAAGCAGTTTCTAAAGTGCTGCACATAGATCAGAAAAAAGACAACCAGAAGGTAAATTGCTAAACTTTGGTCATACCCGTCCTAAAATAATAAAACCCGTAAAAGCAAATAAATGCAAAACCATAAAAATCATAAAATAGCAGTAAATAAGTCAAATAAATAAAATACACAGAGAACCATACAACTCACGCGGTGTTAAAAGCCAGAGAGTAAAAGTGGGGTTTAAGATGAGAATGTTCCACAGTATGGTATTAAACCTTTCTATCTCCATGGAGACCAAACTAGACCAAGTTACAGGTCAGATCTGTGGAGAGACGACCCCGCTCACAGTCACAATGCCTGTTTTTGAGGTGTTTTTGACCTGTAAAACCACCTGTAATTTAATAAATGTTAAGTAGAGCTGTTTAATGTCATACTGTGGAACATTCCAGGCAAAGCAATTGCATTTCCATAGAAACAAGCAGGTGACGGACTCGCAACCAAAGAATACATAGGCCACGTTTACATGATGTTTTGTAACTCCGAATCAATCATTCTGAATTAAATAGCTCGGAATTAAAATATTCTCCTTTGAGTTTCCATGGAAATAATAATTCCGAATTGAGGTTTCCATGGAAAACACGTTAAATCATGTTTATTTAATTCCGCTCAGCGTCTGGGGGTGGGGAAGGGTTCTGATTGGACAGAGACACAAACGTATTTCCATCTTTGGGAAGAAAACCCACACTTCAGCTGTTCCCGGCTTTTCTGTCATCTCAGTTTGTCGTTTCGCCGCCGACACAAACACGATCCAAACTTTTTCCGCTTTGGTTCCGATGATAATGAAGCAGCAGCTGGAGAATTCTCTCCTCACACTTTACGTCTGTGAGCTGAGGAGGAGAAGGGAAGAGTGTGGGAGAAGGAGGAAGAAGACAAACTGAGTCTGAGGCTGCCACACCTCAGCCCACTCCCACATCCCGCTCACAAATCCAAAGAGACGTGGAGGAAAGTCCCAAGAGACGACTGGCAGATGGCGTCAGAAGGACGACCCAACGAGCACGAACGACTGCAATTATTTTGAAGAAGAATAAACGTCAGAATAAACCCCCACTTACTTCGCAATTAAGTTTAATTCTGAATAATAACTTTAATTAGGAGCTAAGTGTTTACATGGTCTTTTTTAAAGCAGAATTATTTTTTATTCAGAATAAAATTATTTTTATTCGGAATTAAAGCTTTCATGTGAACATGGTAATAGTGCACCTTTATTTTCGGATCTGTGTTCTAATGTTTCCTGGTCACAAATGGACCTGGAGTTGTGTTTGTTTCATTCACATGTGTTTAATCTGCATATTTAGGCTGAGTTCTTCTCTCAAACAGAACATACTCTGTTCCACCTTGTGATGTCATGCACTCCACTGTGTTTTTAAACTCCACACAGCTTCACGAGAATCATTTGGATCATTTCAGCCCTTAAATTGCCCATTTCTACTGAGCTATTTGACCAGTCTCATACAAACTCCAAACTGGAATAGAGGGAGTGCACATACTAATACTGGGTCTGGGCTCAGATATGGTGTGGACGATAAGAAGGGAGGCTCGGGTGCAATTTTCCAGTGTCCTAAAGGCGAAGCGTCGAGTCGATCTCGGTGCAGTTTTCCAGATAAAGCCTGTGGTCTGATAATGTGAAATGGCCACACTGCCGGTCTGGGTTCATTTTACTGCTCCTGCCGCTCCAGCTCCTCCGACAGATCGTCCAGACCGATAAAGATTTGTGTCATTTAGGCGGCCGGCTCAGGAGTCTTCTGTTCATATACTAGTACTTTCTGCTGTCCAGTTTGGGTTGGAATCTGCACAAAAATAAGGACTTTTGAGCTGGTTTGAAGTGGGTGAATGTTCATTTACATTTAACATATCAGTTGCAGGACAAATCATTGCATTTATTGGAGGACAAATGCACAATCCATTCACTAACATATAATTTCATGATCAAGGTTTTCTGTGGTAACTTGAGCATTAAAACTAAATGAAGCTGCGTCCCTGATAGCTGTCTGAGGTATGGCAGTTTATTTATTTTCATTTACATCAAAAAGTGTTTTAGTCTTTTCTCCATGGACATGTTTGGGGCGGGTTTGGTGATACGGCAAAGCACATCATATTTTACTTTTCTTTAGTGCTGTTAAACAAATAAATTTTTTAATCAGATTAATCACACTTTAGAATTATGATTAATCATGATTAATCATAGTTAATTATTCTTCAAAAAAAGACCAAAATATTTTGACAAAAATGCAATTTATTATTAAAAAGTTATATTATTGACATTTTTTACATGCTGTGGCTCTCCATTTTGTAAAGGCGTTGGTCAACTTACTTATCGCTGGTCGTTTTGTTGACATCATTGCTGCGGGAGCTGCTCTGCCAACGTTGTTTGTTGTGCTCGACTTGTTGGTACAAGTAGCGTCGTTGCTGCCGCTGAATCAAATGTGTTTTGCTTTAAGATGGTATTTCAAACTTGTGCTTCTGTGGAAAGAGAGTTCATCGCTGCAACATCTGCAAACGACCTTAGTTTGATCTAAAGTCCCGTGGGGCAGTTTTTTGTAGAGAAATTTGCCGCTGAGCTCCTGTCACAGTCTCATCTGTCATTTCACATCTGCATATGGACAGACCTGATCACTGACCTAATAACCTGCACCGCCTTTCAGGACCATCCGCACTTTCCATAGAGGAGCGTTCAAAATAAATTATGTGATTAATAATAATGCATCAGTTTTATATAGCGCTTTTCAGGACACTCAAAAACGCTTTACAGAGCATTATTCATTCACTCCAGACCCGGTGGTGGTAAACTACTATTGTAGCCACAGCTGCCCTGGGGCAGACTGACAGAAGCGAGGCTGTCAATCTGCGCCATCGGCCCCTCCGACCACCACCACCATTCACCCACACACCACTTTCATACTAGGCAATGTGGGTGATGTGCCTTGCCTAACGACACAACGACAGTTTTTGCCACTGGCGCCCCCCTGTGGCACCTGGAATTCCCAGTGGTCTCCCATCCAAGTACTAACCAGGCCCGGCCCTGCTTATTAATCTGCGTTAAAAAAACATTAGTGCAATAATTTTTTGTGTTTAATCGCATGTGTTAACGCATTAACGTTGACAGCCCTACTTTTCTTATAACCTAGACTGTGACATAGTCTTAGCTAAACTTAGAGATCCTCAAGGGAAATTATTTGACCCTGGCTCATTGATTTGTGTGTCACTCTGAGTTGAGTTCTACAATATATAATATATAATAATATATCAGTCTGGAACGGGGTGCTGAAAGCGATAGGAGAAAAAGGAGAACGTCATGACAATTATTTGAATCTGACTGGCTGAAATGTCACAACAAGCGAAAAAATCAAGACAAACGCACAGACGTCTCATCTTCCCTGTCCACAAATCCACAAAGCACTTCCCTCTGTACATTTCTCACAAACTAAATCGTCCTGTAGTATCAACGCTAAAGTAGGATGACGTACATCTGTCTGAGTCACCATGTTTGTTCTGGTTCGTTTGGGCGCTTCACCTTTGGCTGTCGCGCGAACTTAGTGCTGCGTCGTGATCGGTCGCCCTCCACCTGTCGGGCCCTATCGCAGTAACGGGCCCAAGATGGATTCTCGTAAATTTGTGAGCTCAGAAATATCACGAGAATCCATCCTGCTGCACAACCTTAAACCTAGGTCGAAATTTATACATATTTGTTTTCATTAGGACTTAAAGGTACACTGTGTAACTTTTTGGTTGGGAGGTCCGTCACTTGCTTGTTTCTATCATTCTATGTCATTGCTCTGCTTAGAATGTTCCACGATATGACATTTATCAGCTCTACTTTACATTTATTCAATGGCATGTGGTTTTATAGCTCAAAAATACCTAAAAAAAACTGACATCCTGACTCTGCCGGGACGCCTCTCCACAGATCTGACCTGTAACTCGGTCTGGTCTCCATGAAGATAGAAAGCGAGGTTCCTACAGGTTTCTTCAAGTTAAATTCAAGTATTTTTAAAACCTTTTTAAGACTATTTAAATAAAACTTAATACCTATTTCACAGACTGACTAGCAAATTAAAACAACATTCTTGAATTTCTGTTCTGTTGTTTCTGTTTTGTTTATTTCTCAGTCAAATAAACATGGAGAGTAGAGACTTCCCGATAACCGCAGCATGAAATCGGTCGCTCGGTAACGTAAAACAACAAAAAACAACATAACGGCGTTAATAAAACTTTGTGTGGGCTGTGTTGCTTTCTATTTGTTTTCCTGCCCATACGTGTGCTTCCTCCACTCATCTCAAGATTGTCTCCAGATTCTTATTTTCGAGTTAAGATTCTGTGAAGTTCCAGTTGCAGAGTTCAAATCACCGTCTGTCTCCTCCTCCGGGCTGCACTGTTTTCTCAATCATTAGTTCCGCCACTGTTTATTTAGACTACGTTATTTAATCAGCTAATGGTGCTTGACAAATTAAACTTTCGAGGAGAAATGCAATATGGAGAAGGTACGTACTGCACACATTTTAAGACCCAGATATAAAAATTCAAGACTTTTTCAAGATATTCTAAGGCACATGTGTCAAACATGCGGCCCGGGGGCCAGATCCGGCCCTCCAAGACCTTTAATCTGGCCCTCAGCTGATTTTTCTATTAAAATACTTAACATTTTCTGATTTTTCATTAATTTTCTGCACCGTTTAGCATAGCAGCGTCTCCGGCGTTTCTGTACGTTGCGACTCCCACCAGAGCAGCACAAATGAAGACTTTCCTCTTTCCAAACGCTCTTAAAGGACGATCGTTTTGACTGTCGACCGTGACCCTCATCAGCAAAATGTCAAAAATTGAGAAAAGCAGATGCTGAGTTCAGGATTTCCCAAGAAAAATAGTCTAATTCTTATTTGTTGACAGAGGTGAATGGGAAATCTGTGCTCAGTGTGTTTGGAACAAGTGGCGTTGCTCGAGGAATATAATCTTAAACACCACTACGAGACACGGAGAAAAATACAATAACCTGAAGAGAGAACTGAGTTTTCTGATCCGGCCCTTTTGGGATCAAAGTAGGTTGCATACGGCTCCCGGACCAAAATGAGTTTGACACCCCTGTTCTAAGGTATTATTTCCAAATTCATGAATTCAATGCTTCCAGATTTTTAAAGAAAGGTTTCATTTAATGCCGGTACTGCGAAATATTCCGAACAAAGCAATAACATCTCCATGGAGAAAAGCCTTTGATGGACCCGTCACCAGAAAAGTTACACAATTTAAAGCAGCACAGCAGATTAAATTAAATCTGTATATTGTTATGGTAATTATAGTGATTATTGGGGAAAATGCAAACCAAAAAAAAAAAAAAAAAATCCTTTGCTATCAACATATATTTCCATGGCCGAGGTTTTTAGGTCTAGGTTTATATGATGTGAGATTTTTTCTGACGGCTGTCGGCACACTCATGACATCTCCATAAGCTCTCTATGGACAAAAGGCTTAACAAATCAAATATGACGCACAGGGAGAGGAGCTCATCCACAGCAGTTAGATGCATAATGATGATGGCCCTGCTCCAGTAATGGGATTGAAAGAGCAGAATTTTAATAAAACTTTAATAAAATAGGTTCCCTCCAAACCAATAGCGCAGAGGGTGGATTCTCTCATGCACTCAAGGATGTCTGCGCTCAAGATCGTAACGTGATAGTCTAAAATCTGCCCCAGTTTTCTTAGATTTACTGTGCTTAATATGAGTATTTAATGTGGAAGTTATAAGAATCTCAATATAGGACTTAGGCCCCGTCCACACTAGTACATATTTGAGTCGTTTTCATTGTGGAGGCAGTGTTTGTCCACACTAATCCAATCTGGATATGTCAGCTCCCACGTATTCGCCTGAGTACGGACCTGATCCAGCGCTGTGTGGACGCACGAAAACGTTGATACACTGACGTAGGAGCTCTAGTTGCTGTTCTTATTGGATCACGTCACTGTGACTTGCGCCTTCCTGATTCGCTGGGTTTGTGCGACACTGGCATGCGACACTATTGCGGAAAAGTTTAAACAAACGCAAAACGGCATCGGCCCACGAAAAGACGGTTTTCGCGCTCGCCATCTTCCTCGGCTCGAAATCGGTTGCTGCAATTTCCGTAGAACTACAGCAACTTCAGACTCCGCTCCTTGTTTTTACTGCCCACGTGGTGTCGGGACATCATGACGACGTGACACCAGCCCAGTCATGTGACAAGCGTTTCTGGTGACGCAGATGGTTTCCAATGCGCTGATATGGTGATACGGTGATTCGTTTCAGTGTAAACACTCTCTTAAAGGGTCCATACGGCGATGGTGATATTTTCTGATCTATGTTCTATTGTTTCCTCATCACAAACAGACCTAGAGTTGTGTTTTATTTCATTCGTATATGTTTAACACACCTGCATATTTAGGCTGAGTTCTTCTCTCAAGCGGAAAAAAACTCTGTTGCACCTTGTGATGTCATGCTGTAATACATGATGTGCTACCTTAGAGGATTTTACCTACTGTGCAAACCATCACAGCCTGGAAATACATGGAACCTTGTTGCTGTGAGGCTAGAGTGGTTAGGATCTGAATAATTCTGTCGTAACCGTTTTAGTGAAATGAGTCCAACCCATAGACTGTATACAGACAAGTGTTCTAAGGGAGTGTGATGTTACCCATAGTGTCCAGCTCCAGTCAAATGAAGCTCATGAGGCTAGCAGTTATAGAAGTTAATTTGGAGCCAGGTCTATATTAGGAACAGGAATAAATGTATGAACAAAATAGCAAAATAAATACCAGGATCATGTAGAGCCAGTTAATACGAACATTTTAAGACCAAATATTTATATACAGGTCATGGAAATCCTGGAATAGTCATGGAATTTTGTAAATTCAATGAAGGTTTTGGAAAAGCCATGGAATTTTAGTATCTCTTTCACGCAGCTACAGCGTTCTGTTAAGTTCTCATTAGACTATTATGATTATTTCTGAACGTCTGCGCAGTCGCTCCACCAGGACAATACACAATGAGGTGTTTTATTTAATAGAAAGGACAATAAATGCACTGACAGGATTTAGAATGTTAAAAAACTGTAATACCAAACCATAAGGTGAGAGGAAAGGTTCACATTTCATATTTAGCCCTAAAAGTCTGCTCAATTCTACACATGAAGGTGCTGTAAAGTCATGGAAAATCCACTTTAGGTTATAAAAAGGTCATAGAAAAGTTCTGAAATTCTGTCAGTGAAAAAGAGTAAACCCTGTATATACCATTTCTATATACAGTCTATATTCTAACCTGTCATATTGTCTTGTGGTTTCCCGAAGGCTTCTGAATTCACTTGTGTTGTGTTTTGTTTTTCTCACAGGACACTGACCTGCTCGATATCGCCTACATTAAAGATGCACGCAATGGAAAGTGCACCAAGACTCCGAAGGTAAGTGAACGCAACACGGCAGGAGCTGAATGCACAACAACACAGATACGTATGAATGACTTGAGGCTATTTTGTCTTGGTTTGTTCTTCCACTCATATGAAAGTTGATGGGTTGATTTCTTCTGCCGGCAGAACATACTGTTTTTGTGTAACTGGGCAAGACACTCCACCTGGCTTGCTTTCAGTGGCTTTGGTATATGACGAGAAGAGTGAATGGTTTCCTGATGTAAAGCTTAGAATATTTGACATTTAGGTTTGATAAATCCTATAGTTATCATTCGGGATGTGACAATATTTCGTGCCACAAGATCTCGCCACGAGATTGTGCACACATGCTGAAAATGATCTGGTGAGATTTAGTTTTTCATGGTTTTGCGTTTAATTGCATAACAAAATGAAGCACTGGTGAGTTACGTTTTTTTCTGAAAAGCTGTAGTCCCGAAAAGCAGTAAAAATGAATGAACCGCACAATGCCAAAATCTCATCTTGTCTCATTCACGTAGTTCCAATTTCATATCTCGTCTTGTTTTGTGCAAATTGCATCTCATCTCACCTCTAGTTCTCATTGTAGGTACTGTTGGCATTGTATTTTTGGAATTAGAAAATTATCTTTATTATTACTTTGGTTATACTGTAATTACATTGTCTTTGCAGCTCTCAATTTTCAGATTCTATAGTCAGTGTTGTGGCATTGTGGTCTTTGCAGTAAGTTGTAGTTTAGTTTCCTTTTTATATGAAAAGATCGAGATGTTCTGCACCAGATATAGCAAAATAACTCTAAATTGCTAGTTTCTATCTCAGAAATCAGAAATCAGAAAGGTTTTTATTGCCATATGAGTGAACAGGTTCGCAACATTAGGAAATTGCTGCAGTGCTTGGAGCGGAATGTAGACAAACACTAACATGCAACAAATAAAATAGGATAAAATAAAGTAGAAACAATAAGCTAAAATAAGCAGTATTATTGACTAGAAATCACAAAACATGTACAATATTACTATACTTTGACTTAGTGGCAACTGGTCCCAATTTTAAGACTCTACAGTTGTTATCGTATCTTAATTAGAAAATCAGAAAATCACTATTATTGCTATGGACAGGTTATGTATCCTATAAAATGTCTATGCAATTTAATATACCTCCCTATATCCAACACGTTAGTCTGTATTTAAAGGTCTTATATTACACAAAATTGATTCTTGTGAGACTGATTCTTGTTAAAGCATCAAAAACATACCCGGAGTTATGTTGTTTTTTTGTTTTTTTTCTTTCATTCACACGTTTAAGTTTTTTTGTTCCACCTTGTGATGTCTTATAGTGATAGGTTTCACATGAACAGCTACCTTTTACTTTTCGTTTACAGTCTGAGAGAAGAACTCAGTAAAAATATGTAGAGTTTGAGTGTTAAATATATGTGAATGAAACAAAATGCAACTCTAGGTCTGTTTGTGACGAGGAAAAAACAGAACATGCATCTGGAAACAGCATAACATAGAGTACATTGTGCATTAATGATATTCAGATCTTATTCTGTTTATTATATACATTTCGAGAGCATCTAGTGTGAGGCTTGTAGATAAAAACTTCACACTGTAGACTGGGATCCTGCCACATTTGCCTATAGGACGTTCAATACAGCCGAGGGTCGTCTCTGCTATTCTTCTGCTATTGACATTTTCTGCCCATTTCTTCAGCTTTATATAACTAACCTATAAGACTGACCTTAGCATCAGAGGAGTGCATTGTTCACAGTAAATACCATATGTCTGACAAACTGTGCACTGAATGAACTCCAATGGATTAGAATGTATTTCACCCACAGTGCACTTGGTTTCTATAAATACATTTTCTGTACAGTGTTGGACCAAGAGGCAATGCAGGTCCTCCATAATATTTGGGGATGTTAGAGAAGCTATGATCTAATATATGAATTAACTACATGTACATGTACATGTACATGTATATGTACATGTATATGTACATGTATATGTATATGCACATGTATATGCATATGTATATGGGTTTGTATATGTACATGTATATGTACATGTATATGTATATGGGTTTGTATATGTACATGTATATGTACATGTATATGTATATGGGTTTGTACATGTACATGTACATGTATATGTATATGGGTATATGCATATGTACATATGTATACGTATATGGGTTTGTAGTTAGCTCCTCCCTTTAGGCAGATTTAAGGCAGTGTCCTCCAGCATTTTGACCAGAACTGAAGAAGCAACTTGGATGAGCTGTGAAACGTAGGCCTATTCAACCACAAAGCTTTTGTCCAGTTGACCAATTGAATTTCTCCTTTGGCCTCCATGGAGATAGATAAGTTTAATGCTCTACAGTGAAATATTACAGACAGTAACATCCCCATGGAGTCCTAGAGGTGGCAGGTGCATCACCAAAAAAGTTCCTATTCAACATTCATAAAAAAAAATACAAAAAAACAAAAAAGAGCATATTATATTCAACTAATAATTCACAACAACATTATTTGTCTCTGTATAAACCTTTATTTACTACTATTTAAACACACGTTATATAGTGAGAGCGTTTGTCCACTCATCAGAAAGTGTGCGGTTCGAATCCTGCTCTCGACATAAACGTTATTGGTTGAGCGATCAGATCCACTGACCCATGGATTGTCGGTGCGACTCCAGCTCTCACAGATGAATGCTGTTGTTGTGTCCTTGGGCAAGACACTTCACCCACCTTGCCCCTAGTGTCTGTGTACTCTGGTGTGTGAATGGGTGAGTGGTTCCATGATGTTAAATGCTTTTGAGTGCGTTGAAGGTGGAAAAGTTCTGTATAAATACGTGACTATTTTACATATATATTTTTATTATTCGTCTATATTTCTATCTATATTTCCTCTTGTATGGAACCTAAGCAGTGCTCCGTCTCTCCTATTCGTGGATGGTGAATAACACATTATCAGACTCCATTTATTTATATGGGCGAGCGGCAAATAGCTTCAGGTGAGTGTAATTGTCGATTAACGTTGCCTGTTTGGCTTTAGAGGCTTTTATTGAAGTGACGACCGCTCTGTGTCTGCATTTCCACACATACACAACGCTATAAAACCCTGCACAACAATACACACGCTTCACTGTGCATTGTTCTGATAAGTGAGTTTAAAGTGGTGTCTGAGCCTATGCAATTAACAGCACACATGGTCAATTATGAATATACAAAATGCCGATGCTTTTATGTTTTATAAAGGGGACTGTGCAGTGTCCTTCTTTCTCCTATAGGAGGAGGAGCTGGTGATTGGCCAGTCATACTTAAAGGGCCTGTATTACACACAAGTGACAGACTTAAGCCATGGGGGAGTGTTGTGTCCTCATCAAGAGTGGAGTTGTGTTTTGTTTCATTTACACATGTTAATAATCCTTTAATTTTAGACTGTCTATATCACAGGTGTCAAACTCATTTTGGTCCAGGGGCCGTATGCAACCTACTTTGATCCCAAAAGGGCCGGATCAGAAAACTCAGTTCTCTCTTCAAGTTATTGTATTTTTCTCCGTGTCTCGTAGTGGTGTTTAAGATTATATTCCTTGAGCAACACCACTTGTTCCAAACACACTGAGCACAGATTTCCCATTCACCTCTGTCAACAAATAAGAATTAGACTATTTTTCTTGGGAAATCCTGAACTCAGCATCTGCTTTTCTCATTTTTTGACATTTTGCTGATGAGGGTCACGGTCGACAGTCAAAACGATCGTCCTTTAAGAGCGTTTGGAAAGAGGAAAGTCTTCATTTGTGCTGCTCTGGTGGGAGTCGCAACGTACAGAAACGCTGGAGATGCTGCTGTGCTGAACGGTGCAGAAAATTAACTGAAAAATCTGAAAATTTTAAGTATTTTAATAGAAAAATCAGCCGAGGGCCAGATTAAAGGTCTTGGAGGGCCGGATCTGGCCCCCGGGCCGCATGTTTGACACATGTGGTCTACATCTTCAAAACTCAAAATGCCCCGTTCCACCTTGTGATGTCATGAAGTGGTAGTTTTCAAGTTAATAGGTACCTTTAGAGGCAATGCCAGAGCTGAAATTGTTAAACCAAATGATACAAAGCAGTATCAGACTGTTTTCTGTTGAGGGGTTTCTGTGTCAAACATGTGAATGAAACAAAAACATCTCCAGGTGCGTTTCTGATGAGTAAACTGAGTAAAATAGATCAGAAAATAACGTAACACAGGCTCTTTCATTCAGATGGGGGAGCTAAAAATAGCATTATTAAAATGCTGATTTTTCTTGTGATCGGAAAAACTGACACTTGCCCCCATTTGGGAATCATCACATCATGGAATCTGAAAACCACTAATAGATTACATGGTATTTTAAGTTTGAAATAAAAAATACACAAATGTTAAAGATACACTATATAACCATCTCTTATTCCCCATAGAAACGTTATTGCTTTGTCTGAAATGCTCCACAATCTCCATGGAGACAAGAAGGTTACACCGTTCATATAAAATTCATGTAATTAATTAAATGCAATTAAATATAAGTTTTAAATACTAAATGCTAACAAAATTCAACACTAAATACAATACTAAATACAATCAATTAATTCAGTACTGTCCCACTTTAACTGTTTTAATTGTACTTAATTTGTTTATGTTGTTGTAAGGTGACATTGGGTGTCCAGAAAGGCGCCTAATAAATAAAAATTATTATTATTATTCGGATGTGAAAATGCGAGGTTATTATTATTATTATTATTATTATTATTATTATTATTATTATTATTATTATTATTATTATTATTATTATAAAACCATAATGTGGAACATTCCAGGCAGAGCATCATCTCCATGTGGACAAGCAGGTAGCGATCCCTCCACCACAAATGTTACACGGTTTTCTACTTATTATCTGTGTAAATGAGTCTAAAATCAAAGTGTATCCCTATCTCTGGCCTTATTTTGGTATTTTAGTGCATATTTGTTAAAAATTGGACTTCAAGGTCAAAGTCGTGTCTGTAACGGCCTCTTTAGGATCAACTACGGCCAGAACATTTGACTTTTCGTGTTGGATTAACGGCCCTAATGAGTCAGATGCAGGTTATTTCATGACGAGCGCAGCCATTGGTGTCTACGGGCAGTACGTGAGGAGCCCCTCTCAGCCCCGCCCCCTACTGGCACCACCGGGCAGCGCCATGTCCCGCCTTGTATGGAAAAAAAAAAAAAGAAACGGCGTGATCCGAGCACAAATGTCCGCTCTGTTTCAAAATCCAGAGTCTGCGCCGTGTTGGATTGTTGTGGCTGTAAGTCGGCTGCCAATCATCTCTCCAGAGCCCGCTCCCCAACTCGCTGTGCACCGCCCACTCTGGAGGATTTTGCAGATTTTTTCTTTTGGGCAGAGTAAAGCTTCAAGAGGGGGTTTAATGACTCTTTAATCTTAATCATCCTCATTTGCGATAAGATCTGTATCTATGTATCCTAACTACAACAAAGGAGATTTCACCTGCCCCCATCTCAGTGAAATCCTATAGGCCTGTATAGGATGCTGTGATGTTATTTGAGATGCAGCAATTTGACGCTAATTTAATTATAGTTCAGCGACGGAGAATGGAAAATCCGATGCAGCTTTTCTCATCAGGTACTCTGCTGCGACTCCGGTTAATATCCGTCATCAAATGTGGCACCTACTTACATTCCAGCAGCAAAACTAATTTCAGTTTTTTATCATTTTCATCTCCTCAGCAGGCAGGGGTGGCACCGGTGTGATTATGAGCCATGGGTTTTATAATGACAACTCCTTTTTTTATTATTTTAGTGCAAAATATGAGTAAAACTTAAGTCGAAATGTGAAGATTTCTATTTTGGTCACACGCGAAGTTTGGTTTAGGGACCATATCTTAGTGCTCGCTGTAAGGAACGGTTAATTAGCATTTGTTAGTCTTTAAAGTACTTCTTATTCTTCTGTTTGGCCATATTTCATAAGGTTGCATTGATCCAGCTTTTTCTGTTTCGATACCAATGTTGATACTATGGCTTTAAAGTTACAGGTCAGATCTGTGGAGAGGTAGGTATTTTTGAGCTATAAAACCACCTGTAATTGAATACATGTAAAGTAGAGCTGTTTAATGTCACACTGTGGGACATTTCAGGTAGAGCAATGGCATAACTATAGTACCAAGCAGGTGATGAACCCTCAACCAAAGTTAGACAGTGCACCTTTAAACATCTGCCGATATATAATTATTACTATTATCATTTTTTGTTTGTTTTTGCTTTGTTTAAGTTTTGCTTTATTATGAAAACCTATAAATAAAATTAAAAAAAAAAAAAAAAAAAAAAAAAAACATCTGCCGATATCAACCGATATCAGAGTAGACTGAACATATTATTTATTCCTTTAAATTAGTGCTGTCAAAAATATTACGTTATTAACAAATTACCGCAAAACAATTTTAACAATGTAAAAAAAAAATCATAAGCTGTGGCCACTGCTGTAACGTTAGAAAAACCACAGGATCAAGCTGTAAACAGGAAGCAAAACAATTTGTATGAAATTGAGAAGTCCTGTGTGCGCACTGATGTTATTCATATGAGTAAAACACGAAATAAAGTCACTCCAAAACATACGGCGAATCCTCGATGACCTACAATAAGGACTGTGACAGAGACAGAAGTTTTACAGCCTCTCCTCTGGCTGTTCTCACTGCTCCGAGCTGTTGTTTTCTCCATAAACTCACGGAGGAGCGTATCAGCAGGACTCGTATGTGTCTCACTGTTTAATAGATACTTCTGCCGCTGGACTTATTTTCTCTGCTAAAGCGTCGCTCTCCTGCGCCACATGTAAACAAACAGCGCCGTGTGTTGACGTCTTCGCCCTCAGTAATCACCCCTGGCTAGCACTACTGCCTCACAGCAAGAAGGTTTGAGGGTTTGATCCCCGGGTCGCCCAGGCCTTTCTGTGTGGAGTTTGCATGTTCTCCCCATGTCTGGCTGGGTTTCCTCCGGGCTCCGATTTCCCCAATCAACCCGAAACATGCAGTGGTGTGAGTGATGGTGATGGTCGGAGGGACTGTTGGCGCCCGTTGGCTTGGCAGTCACGCTTCTGTCAGTCTGTCCCAGGGCAGCTGTGGCTACAACTGTAGTTTACACAACCGGGTCTGGAGTGAATGAAGAATGCTCTGTTAATAATGCTCTGTAAAGAGTCTTTGGGGACATGTGTCTGTGTAAAGCACTATAGAAATAAAGTTACCTTACTTTACCTCAGTACAGCAGTGTTGGGGCAACAAACACTGTCACAAACACAGTTGCAATAAAAACACAAGCCTATCCACTTTTCTATGTGGACAAGAGTATTAAAATGATTATTCAACGGACAAAAAAGTGTGATTAATTTGCAATTAATCACAAGTTAATAATGACATTCATGAGATTAATCACGATTAAATATTTTAATTGAGTGACAGCACTGCTTTAAACACAAATGGCAAATGGGAAACATTGATTCAGATGTGTTTTTTTTTTTTTTACTTATTTATATAATAATGTAATTGCAGAACAGCTTTGAGAAAATACAAGTTAAATATGTATTCAAGATTTATTTATTTAAGGTGTTTTGGGTGTTTTAGGCCAAAATAGGTAGGTAAATAGTTTTATAACACCAATAACACCAATTTATATATGAAAACAGGATATAAACTGAACTGATATCTTTAGCCCAATATCAACATTTTCGATTTTGGTGCTGATATTACACTTTTATGGGGTATTAATTGCAAGCACATTACATATTTAGATCACTAGATTACTTAAACATGCATGGATGACATCTCAAACTTCTTCAGGCATGTTTTTATTTGTTGGGAACGTTCTAACATGGCAAGAACGTTAAATAAAACTACCAACATTGCAACATTTATTTCAGAAGACACTGAACTTTGTTTTTGTTTTTACGTGGTTAAGCTCAGTGACTGTAAAGACATTAGGGTCAAAAGATCTACATTTTGACAGCTCACAACAAAACCTACCTCTGATTCTTATCTTTTTTATAATTCCTAACATCCCGAGATCATTTGCTGTGAAATCGAAAAACAAAAACGCCATCACCGTCTTGTTGATGTATGTTGTAATTTGCATTTTAATCTGAATGTATCGTCGTGAAAGGCGGTGAAGGTCTGGTCCATCTCCGCGTTATCTGTGGTTTGGAATCGCTGTGGGATGTTTTAATTCATCGTGTCGGCTTCACCGCGTCATGATGGATCGGACAATAACACGGAGAGGATTCATGCATTTCAGAAGAGCTTTCTCAGACGCTGCAGGTAAGACAGCGGAAGCGTTGAAAATTCATTACGGGAGGCTTTGGTTTTGCCTGAAAGTGGCGTGGTCTATGCATTGCGATGGGGGAGAGGTGGAACGGTGGATTCACGAGCTATGGAAAAGACAGGAAGACAGAAGAGGGGGATGGGAGGTTTGAATAAAAGAGGAGAAACAGACTGGAACACATTTATCCATATGAAACCTGACGCGTCCAAAATGGACTGAAAATTCATCTGTCTTATTCCACTTATTCAGGGAGGGGGTCTAAGCAGGGGCGTGGAGGAGTAGTGAGTCTAGTCCGAGCTCCTCACATCATGTCTCTGAGGGAGAGTCCAGCCTCTGTGGAGGAAATATATTTTAGATTTTAGTTCTGAACCAGGACTTAAGCAGAACTAAATCAGAACAAAACTGAGACTAAAACAGGGACGATAGGTGAGTAGAGGAGCATGGATCTGAACCAGGACTAAATCAGGACTGAACCAGGACTAAACTTGGACTGACTAGGGTCCATAGGTAAGTGTAGGAATGTACATCTGAACCAGGACTAAACTGGGACTGAACCAGGACTAAACCAGGACTGAACTGGGACTAAACCAGGGACCATAAGTGAGGGTAGGAAGGTAGATCTGAACCAGAACTGAACCAGGACTAAAACAGGACTAAACCAGGGACCACAGGTGTAGGTAGGAACGTAGATCTGAACCAGGACTGAACTAGGACTAAATCAGGACTAAACTGGGACTGAACCAAAGACCATAGGTGAGAGTAGGAACGTAGATCGGAACCAGGACTAAACCAGGACTAAACTGGGATTGAATCAGGGACCGTAGGTGAGTGTAGGAACGCAGATCTGAGCCAGGAATGAACCAGGACTAAACAGACTGAATGAACCAGGGACCATAGGTAAGGGTAGGAATGTAGATCTGAACCAGGACTGAACTAGGACTAAATCAGGACTAAACTGGGACTAAACCTGGGACCATAAGTGACAATAGGACTGTAGATCTGAACCAGGACTGAACAAGGACTAAATCAGGACTAAACTGGGACTGAACCAGGGACCAGGCTGAATGGAGAGCTTTTCCTTTGGACTTAGCTCCTTCTTCACCACAACAGTCTGATACAGCGTCCACATCACCCATGTGTCATGTGTCAATCACGTCCGCAAACAGCACAGACGAGATCTTGTGCTCCCCAAACTGGACCCCTCCGGCCCCTGACAGCGCCTACAAACTCTGGTCATAAAAAATGAACAGAACTGGCAGCCCTGGCCAAGTCCAAAACCAAAAAAAGGAGCACTATGTCACATTTTAAAGCAGCCTGCCACCATCTTGTGTCCATGGAGATATTATAGTGCAGGACCAGAGCTTTTAAAAGAGGTGGACGTAGTGTTGAGTGTAGAGTTAAAAACACTCCGCTCTGCTAAAAGTAGCTTCATAACATTTATCATGGAGCACATAAACTCACAAATGTGTAATAAATAGTACAACGGTGCCAGAATTAATTATAATAGTTATATCACTTTAGTTTAAGTTATAATACTAGAGTTATTTTAGTAGAAATTCAAAACTGCCCCCTTGGTACTTAATAATATCGCCTAAATGTAAACTTTATTAAATTTATTGAATGAATAAAATGTATTACTCTGTTAAAACTAAAACTAAAAATAATGCACCCAGTATTAGTGATTATTCGAAATATACTCTGCTCTGTTCCACCTTGTGATGTCATTAAGCGGTAGTTTTCCAATTAACAGTTACCTGTTCAAATAAAACAGAAAACATACACCAAAGTTCTTGAGGTTTATTTGTTGCAAAAAGGGACTACAGATGGAAACTAGCTATTCAGCTATACTCTGGTACAGTGCATCTCTGTCTTTCGATTTAATGTTTCTGTGCATTGTCCCTCAAATAAAGATTAAAGTAAGTAAGTAAGGTGCAAATGCAAGGACAGCAATTTAAAAGTGAAAAAATGCATAGAACACTCAGATGGCCGATGTCCAAAAGGTTTTTTTTTTCTCTCTCTCTCGATTTTTTTTTACGTTCCAGCAAAAAGACTTCATCAGATCATTTTTCTTGCTTTGGACCAGAGTGTACTCTGGTTTGACCTTTAGTTCAGTAGAGATTGTCCATTTTTTATTTATTTAACCTTTATTTAACCAGGAAAGTTCCACTGAGATTACTAATGGCTTTTGCAAGGGAGCCCTAGCATGCGCACAGCACTTTCATACTACTTTCATACTAGGCAATGTGGGTGAAGTGTCTTGCCGAAGGACACAATGACAGTTTTTGCCACTGGCGCCCCCCTGTGCCACCTCCCAGTGGTCTCCCATCCAAGTACTAACCAGGCCCGACCCTGCTGAGCTTCTGAAATCTAACGGGATCAGGCTTTGACAAGACGGTAAGGCCGCCAATTCATCATTCTAGTGAAGGTGTATGGAGTTTAAAAACACAATGAAGCACTTCCTGCATTACCACATGACATCATAAAGTGGAACAGTGTTTTGAATTTGAGAGAAGTACTCAGGTTAAATATGCAGGATTTGTGTGTTAAACATGCATGAATGAAATAAAACACAGCACCAGGTCTGTTTGTAATGAGGAAACATTATAACATACATCTGACGATAGTACGATGGGCCCTTTAATAAGGCCAAACTATGTCCCCTTTGAGACAGAGCAGGTCAAAGACAGTCTCATACACCAGGGCTATAAGTGGATCTCTCTTTACAAAGCTTTACTCTCAAGTCTCTCCTCCCGACTCCTAAATCCTGCCCAACTGTTGAAGGGTTTTCGAGGATCTCTCTGCTGTGAACTTATGCACAAAAGTAAATATACCGAGGCTGAGACAGTACACATCTTTGTTAGCACTTTTGTGAATGGTTGAAGCAGACAGAATGGAGAAGGTTTGGTTTTTGTTTAATGTGTTGGCATGAAACTATGAAAAGACGTATTCTGACAGAGTGCCTCATCCTTTTTAACCGCTTTTTTACTTAGTAGTAGGAGCGGTAGCAGTAGTAGTAGGAGTATCAGTAGTAGTACTTGTAGCAACAGTAGTAGTAGTAGTAGTAGTATTAGCAGTAGTAGCAGCAGCAGTAGTAGTAGCAGTAGTAGTAGCAGTAGTAGTAGAAGTAGTAGTAGTAGCAGCAGTAGCATTAGTAGTAGTAGTAGCAGCAGCAGTAGCAGTAGTAGTAGCAGTAGTAGTGCGGCAGCGGTAGCGGTCAGTGGTGCTGGTAGCGGTGGCTGATGAGTGGTAGTGCTGGTAGTGGTAGCAGCGGTAGCGGTGGTAGTGATGGTATTGGCGGTGGTGGTAGTAGTAGTAGCCGCTGGTGGCGGTAGTGGTAGCGGTAGTGCTGGCGGCGCTGGCAGTGGTGGTGGCATTAGTGGTAGCGGCTGGTGGTAGCGGTAGTGGTGGTCGTGGTAGCTGGTAGCTGGTTGGTGGTAGAGTGGTAGT
The DNA here is from genome assembly GCA_034769755.1 of Odontamblyopus lacepedii. Classification (NCBI taxonomy): domain Eukaryota; kingdom Metazoa; phylum Chordata; class Actinopteri; order Gobiiformes; family Gobiidae; genus Odontamblyopus; species Odontamblyopus lacepedii. The sequence goes on along the minus strand of CM068365.1, from coordinate 32,428,552 downwards.
GGTGGCAGGCGGTAGCGGTGGTAGTGGCATTGGTGGTGGTAGGCAGTGGTAGCGGCGGCGGCGGCTGGTAGGTGGCGGTGGTGGTGAAGTGTAGTGGTAGCGGCAGTGGCGGTGGTAGTGGCATTAGTTGGTAGTAGCAGGCAGCGGTGGCAGTAGCAGTAGTAGTAGTAGCAGTAGTAGCAGTAGTAGTAGCAGTAGTAGTAGTAGTAGTAGCAGTAGCAGTAGCAGTAGTAGTAGTAGTAGCAGTAGTAGTAGTAGCAGTAGCAGTAGTAGTAGCAGTAGTAGTAGTAGCAGTAGTAGTAGTAGCAGCAGTAGTAGTAGTAGTAGCAGCAGTAGTAGTAGTAGCAGTAGCAGTAGTAGTAGCAGTAGTAGTAGTAGTAGTAGCAGCAGCAGTAGCAGTAGTCGTAGTAATAACTAGTCAGAACAGTAGAATTTCAGTTGTGTTTCCCAGATTAATCATATTAATATTTTGGATCTGCTGTTCTCCTTTTTGCAAACAAATTTACCCTCAGGTTGTAATAAAGAAACCTTGAACCTAAAATCCCTCCAAACCCAACTCTTTCACACTCAAATATTTAATTCTCATCCATATTTGTGTCTTTCTTCTGCTGTTTTTGTGCTTGACCTCGGTGTGGTGTTTGCTGGAGGCTGTTTCTTGTTGCAGTCATGTCTCAGGTTCTTATCACTCAAGAGCTGTCAGGGCTCAGCTCATCCGGGCGAAACTCCGAAAAACACACTCGAGACGGAGGAGAGGAGACTTCTGACAAAATATAACACACACAAAAGACTCTACGGCGTTTTTGATATTCACTCCAAGTCTCTGCACAACACACAGAAGATAGACACAAAGAAATGAAGATGGACATAGTGGATTTGATCGGAGTCTGTTACATTAGCAGCTTTGTGAAGTCTTTTTGGGAAATGGTGATTATGTTTTATCTAGAATCCAAAAAGCTTCACACTGGCTTTGAACTCCAGTTGATTTTATTTGTGTTTGACTTGTGTATAAACCCTTTACGTGTGTCGTCAGAAAGTTCAAAATTCTGGAATGGAGCTCATAGTTTTATAACAAAAAATAAGCAACTATTTTGAATTTCCAAGGTACAAATTTAACTTACCGTATTTTTCGGACTATAAATCGCTCCGGAGTTTAAGTCGCACCAGCCAAAAAATGCATAATGAAGAAGAAAAAAAACATATATAAGTCATACTTTTTGTAAAATCAGAGACATTTCATATTGAAAGGCGAGTTATAGAAGTTATAGTAATAAAAACGACCCAACAGAGAAGAATCCGTGTATCATTCGTTCATTCGTTTTTCAATATAGAACAAAAATGACAACAATAAAAAAACTGATAACAATTTTTTTTTTTCATTTTTGATTCATATATACGATTCATATATTTGGTCTATGGACTGTCAGTGTGAAAAATATAATATACAGTTGTGCTCATAAGTTTACAGACCCTGACAGAATTTGATTAATTTCAGAGAATATGAATGAAAACACAAAAACTTTTCTTTCACTCATGGTTAGTGATTCTTGGGTGAAGCCGTTTATTATCAAATGACTGCGTTTCCTCTTTTTAAATCATAATGAAACAGAAACTACACAAATGACCCAGTGAAGCTGGAGTCTTTTGTGATAGTTGTGGATGTGTTCTTTTCTCTGATGGTAAAACTGCCCATTGTTGTTGGCAAAAGGCTCCAGTTCCTGTAAATTCTTGGGCTCTTGTCTGAACTGCAGCTTGAATCTGCCCAGAGGCTCAGTGATACTGAGGTCAGAAGAGACGAACACTCCAGAACCTTCACTTTATTCTGCTGGAGCCAGTGACAGGTCCACTTGCCTTTGTGTTTTGGATCATTATCATGTTGGAATATCCAAGTACGTCCCATGTGCAGCTTCTGGACCAAGAAATCATCAATTCTGCCAGGGGATGGAAACTTGCACAATTGTATAAGTCGCTTCTGAGTATAAGTCAACTAAACCATGAAAAATACTGTACTTTGCTTGTACATGTACAATTTTCTAACCCTAAAATAGTATTTGGGCTTCACAAAAAATATAATGTATGTTGAAATGTGTAATATATCTGTAGATGAAGTAAAATGGTTGTGGGCTCAACATTTCTCTAAGGATTTGGATTTTGCCTTTGTGAAAATGCTTAGTGTCTATTTTAGTTTAGTTTAGAAAACTTTAATTATCCTGAAGGGGCCGTTCTGTTTACAGTCACAGACTACAGCATAAAACACACAAACATTTCACACAGTTATGGGCATCAGAGCTGAGCATTTGTGCAAGTAAGACATAAGGTGCAAATGTGGCAAAAAAGTGCAAAGGCCAGACACAAAAAAGAACAACATTAGAACAATAAACACAGGATTAAAAAAATCTCGATCCTAATCTCTTGTCAAATAACCAAATAATGTAAAACACAACTGTAAATGTTTTTAATCTGGGCTCTGATATCACTCACATGTGTCTGAGCAGTTTTCATTTGCCAAATTGTCCATGAGTTTGTGATATTCTAAAATTAATCACAGTTTTCCCATTAAAATCACATTATGTTCCACTTCATTTTTGCCTCCAATCCAGAATTTAGAATGTTTTTGTTCACAATTTTCCACAGAGTCTATTCTCCTATTCTGTTTTCATACTCTTCATCACTTTGGGGCTGTTTTTAAATGTGCTATAGATAAAGAAAATCAAATAAAAAACTTGAGCTTGACCTTGAATACTTTTCCAAGCTGTGAGTGTGGTGATTCTCCTCGTTTTCAGATCCAATCAGGAACAAAACAAAAGGGCTTAAAGGGAAAATAGAAAGGAGAAAATATCACAGGGGACTGAGAAACATTATGGGTTTTTATTCGTATTCTATGCAGGCTGGAGCAGGAGATTAGAGGAAGCAGAAAAGAGAGCAACGTAAACCAAATGACCTGAGCACACCAGGTTAAACTGAGAACATCTGTATGCAAATATGGAGCGATATCTCAGCGACGACTGACAATGAGTGAACACCTTTTAACAGGCATTGTTTTTTTTTTTTTGTTTTTTTTTTTGTGAGGCATTGATCGAGGAGCTAAACACACTCATAAAGACCTCCCGTGGTTACCTCCCCCTAGAGGTCTGGAGGCAACACAAGAGCGAACTAAGCGCAAGAAAACGAAAGAAAAGCACTAAATTATGTTCTTCTGAGGGGAGAGAAGGTTGATTTTGTGTGTGAATGACAGGACCAATGAGCTTCTTCGTTTCACATGCGAGACTGAAATAAACTAATCTGATTGGATACGATATACCGTAAAATACCAATTAAATGCTGGGTCCCCTTTAAACGTATTTTTTTTATAAATAAGGGCCGGTTTCAAATAAACGGTGAGTCTAATGTTGGTGCTGAAGACAGAAGTGGAGCTGCAACAACAGCAGCAGGACTGATGCTCGCATCGTCTCTACACAAACCAAATTTAATACCACATGGCTCATTTGCATAAACTCTAAGTGCTGAAAAAAACTGCTGTTTGTTTTAACATTTCAAATTAACTCGCCTATGTCTGTATAGAAAGTCGCCTAAATTATCGTCATACTGGTTAAAAGCATCCATCCATCTTCACCCACTTAATCCGGCTGCGTCACGGGGGCAGTTTACTGCCCAATACTCATAGCACCTGACCCCCCCTATGAACCCCTCTGCAAGTGGTGAGCCCACAGGAGGGTGGACAACATGGTCCTTGATGTTAGTTCATAGAGGTGCTGCATGTTTTGAGTTGATGGGGGAAACCGGAGCACCCGGAGGAAACCCATCCAGACACGGGGAGAACATGCAAACTCCACACAGAAAGGCCCGGGTGACCCGGGGATCGAACCCGAACCCCCTTCTTGCTGTGAGGCCTGAGTGTTGCCACTCAGCCACCGTGCCGCCTGGTTAAAAGAATTGAGTACTATATTTTCTCAAATTTCAAAGATTTTTATGAGGAAGGAATGAATCTCCTGCTCCAAATCGCCGCCTGGTCTCAAATAAAAGCCTGGTCTGTTAAGTGATTGAAACAAATAAACGCCTCGGCTCATATTTGGTATTTGACAGTAAATAACATTCTTTTATATGAGTAATGAGATCTACAGTATATTGTTAAACTATAGAGAAAGCAGAGAACAGTGGGATATATTGTTGTGCAAGGTTGGTTTATTGTTACGAGAATAGCAAGAGACAAACCGTATAGAGACAGAGCAATAGAAAATAATGGCTTCCAGGTGTCTGTGACTCACAGCTAAAGCTACAAAAAAAACTGGAAAATATGCTCCATGCACCTTTACCAGGATCATTTGGATTGAGCCTTAGATGGAGAGCAATTGGATACCTATAAAACACAAACCTTTATCAGTTTATTATTGCACAAAGTTAAGCATCAAAATGATACGTTAACATTGGTAGTTCATCAAATTTGAGTCATTCAGCACAATATGTATAATTCAGAAATCCTATGGCGAGCTAGAGACCCTTGATTTAGAGCCTTTTCTGGAAATGAGTGGACTCCACCTCCTCCCATGTTTGCTTTGCTGTTTTGAATACATTTGAATGCAGTTAGGCCCCTGTAGTCAGATCTAAAAGCTGATGTAGTCTCATTTTGAACACCCTGGCATTGCCATTTGAACATTTTTTAGTGGAGACTGAATGTCCTGTGAAAGTGGGTGTTAAGACCCAAACGTTTGTGAAGCCATAGATTTGATGCTTTGTGCACCTTGTTTCACTTTTTAACATGTTTCAGAAATGAAATAAATCCACGGAGAGCATTTGACTGCAGTTAAAAAACTCTTTACTGAGTATACACATAATTCAGGACATGCAAATGTACAAAAAAAGGGAATTTAAACAGGTAAAGGGACAAAGCAGGTCAAAAAACTGTTTGGCTCCACTTCACTCCCATGATGCTCCTGCACTCGCCTTAAAGGGGAACTCCGGCTAAAGCTAAAGTCCGTTGCTAGAGGTGGTGGAATTCTGTCGGAAGCCAAAAAACAGCACAGATCAGTGTTTCCTCGGTGGAGATCTCACTCGCAGTGAGTCTGTCAAGGCACAAACTAGTGTAGTGATGGGGGCAAGTTCTTAACTTCCAGTTAAAACGCCAATTTGCTTCACACTGAAGAAGCTTAACACCACTTTAACCCATCTTACAACAGCCACGAGTCTAACAAACAAAACGCTCTGCCTGGTTCACTCATTAGTGTCTGGAAACGTTAGAAAACAACTTTATAAGCACCTTACACTTCCCTCTGTTGATTTCCCACTGCACATGTGAAAGCCCAAAAGACTCAATCCCTGATGTCGTTTCAAATCCCATTTATTTACCATTCGACCACCTCTAGAATGGACTTTAGCTTCAAACGTGCCGGAGTTCCTCTTTAAATAAAGGAGCCATAGACCACAAAATAATACAAAAAATAAGTATTACTTAAGTAAACTTATGATTAACATTAGCAAGAAAGAAAAGTGTAAATAGATCTAATTATTTTTAAGCTAATAATCACAACAATTACTATGAATCATGCATTTTAAGTAAATATTAAATCAAACTAAATAGGAATAATTATCTCAATAAGGAAAATACACCAAAAAATACAACAGTGGGGTAGAAATCTTTGGAGGAGCTATGGGGGTTATTGCCTCGTCAAGACCCGACTGACACTGCCTCTGCTCACAAGAGATAATTTGAGGTAAAAACGAATGGCTTTTAATATAGACATCCTAAAAACCGTGTCATCTGTGTCAATAATTACTATCCCTGGATGTGTTGTTTGTGGATGGCGTAACTGCTCCCTGCCTGTCCCTGCACATGTACTTTCAAACACCGGATCATTCCCTTCATTTCCTCTCACCTGAAAAGTTGAGAACAAAACCAGCTCGTGCATAAGTAGACGTCGCTCTTCCTCCTCCTCAGCTGCCTCCTCTGCACGGGGCCTATTCTAAAGCCTGCTCATCCTTTGTGCTTCTCCATTGTTTTTTTCCTCCAAAGACACAACAGGAAGAAAATGCAATCACTGTCTAGCTGCGCAGCGTACAGTAGGAGTCTGACAAACTAAATTACACTCTTTCTATCTGTACCCGGCCAATATAACGTCTGTGCTGCGCTCACAGGTGCAGTTCAAACACAGAGAAGCTTAGAGGGCCCATATTACGCTGCTTTCTGCTCCCTTATTATGTTGTTTCCTCATCAAAAACATAGTCGGAGTGCTGCTTTCTTCTTTCATTCGCACATGTTTAACACACAAACCCTGCAGATTTAAGCCGAGTTCAGGTTTTTAAACAGAAAACACTCTGTTCCGCTTACACTTTCGCTAAAATCATGTGGATAATTTCAGGCCCGGAATTGCCGACCTCTATTCATTAAAAAGTAACGGTATTTTAGTCTTAATTTAATGAAAAACGAATAAATAACAAATGAACTACCAAACATTTATGATATAAGCGTTTTACCGCACAATAAATATCATACATAAAGGTGCACTAACCTGTTTGATGATCAGATCTGTGGAGAGGCGAGCCCACTCACGGTAAGAATACCTGTTTTTCACGGTTTTTCAGAGGTTAATGAATGCAAGAGTGATTGTGTAATGCCATGCTGTGGAACATTCCAGACAAAGAGATTACTAATTCTACGGAGACAAGCAGGTAGCGAACCCCCCACCAGAAAAAGTACAAATAATTGGCATGATAATAATACTGTAACATGATTTTTGGACATCATAGACCAGGGGTGTCAAACTCATTTTGGTCCGGGGTCCGTATACAACCAATTTTGATTCCAAAGGGGCCGGATCAGAAAACTGATGGCATATATACCTCAAAAATAGCAATGAGTCCAAATATTTGTGCAGAGAAACGCAAATCTATTACAGAAATTTATTTTATTTTATTTTACAAAATATTATAATATTATGCTAGGTTAGGTTGTTTTCACAGCAGCATCAGTAGCCTCTTGGCCCCTGGGTGAAAACAGACGGCTGTTTCTTCAGTTTCAGCAATAATTCGTTTATCTTCTGTCTTCTCAATTCTCCGTTCAAGTTATTGTATTTTTCGCAGTGTCTCGTAGTGGTGTTTAAGATCATATTCCTTGAGCGCCGCCACTTGTTGCAAACACACCGAGCACAGGTTTCCCATTCACCTCCGTGAACAAATAAGAATTAGTCCATTTTTCTTGGAAAATCCTGCACTCAGCTCCACTTTTCTTATTTTTGACATTTTGCTGATGAGGGTCACGGTCAACAGTCAAAACGATCGTCCTTTAAGAGCGTTTGGAAAGAGGCAGGTCTTCATTTGTCTGGTGGAGGCGCCAGGCACAGAAGCACTGGAGACGCTGCTATGCTAAGCTGCGCAGAAAATTACCAGAAAAATCTGAATTTTTAAAAAATTTTAATAGAAAATCAGACGAGGGCCAGATTAAAGGTCTTGGAGGGCCGGATCTGGCCCCCGGGCCGCATGTTTGACACCTGTGTCATAGACCTTTTTCAAAACGGATGAAAGTGCCGTGATGTCGGATAAACTTCCGGTCACTTCCGGTTAATGTTTTTCTCTGGTAAAATATCTGTGGAAATGTCTCACGTATTTTCCACCTGCTTCATAAATCTCCCCCATCAACAAATCTTCATGCAACAAGGTGGACGAAAGACACATTCTGTCTATGAAGAATTTATCCACAACGATCAAGGGAAGGGATGAAAAAGAAAAGACAGAGAAGAAGAAGAGAGAGGGTAATAGCGGAGAGAGAAAGAGAAGAAAGGCGATGGACACGAGAGAAAAAAACAGAATGTAGAGAGTGAGGTAAGAGTAAGGAAGGAGAGAGGGAGGAGAGAGTGAAAAAAGAGAGAGGAGACAAAATAGAAAGAGGGATGACGGGGACGAGAGGAGAGAGAGAAAGGGAAGAAAGATGGACAAAGCGAGAGAAAATGGAAAGCAGAGAGTGAGGTGAGAGTAAGGAAAGAGAGGGAAGAGGGTGAAAAAAGAGAGGAGATGAGAGAAAATAGAAAGAGGGATGAACTAGAAGAGACAGGAAAGAAAGAGAGAGAGAAAGGGTGATAGGAGAGAGAGATAAAGAAGAACGAGGAGATGAACACAAAAGAGAGGAAAGTGGAAAATAAGGGTAAGGTAAGAGTAAAGTGAGGTAAGAGTAAAGAAAGAGAGGGAGGAGAGAGTGAAAAAAGAGAGAGAAGAGAAGACAAAATAGAAAGAGGGATGAGAGAGAAGAGACACAAAAGAGAGAAAGAGAGGGTGATAGGAGAGATACAGAAAGGGAAGAAAGGAGATGGACACAAGAGAGAGAAAATGGAAAGTAGAAAGTGAGGTAATACTCTTACTTAGGAAGGAAAGAGGGAGGAAATAGTGAAAAAAGAGAGGAGACAAAATAGAAAGAGGGATGAGAGAGAAGAAGAGAGGGAGGGACATAGAGGAGAGCGAGAAAGAGAAGAAATAGGAGATGGACACAAGAGAGTTAGAGTAAGGTGCGAGTAAAATGAGGTAAGAGTAAAGAAAGAGAGGAGGAGAGAGTGAAAAAGAGCCAAGAGAGGAGAGAAAGTAGAAACAGCTGAGTTTGTGCTAAATTAAAATAGCATAAAATCTAAAATCATCACAAATCTCCCTCACATTGTCCCAAAGCCGACGGCATATTGTATCAGCCATCAGGTTCTCTCCATTTGACACAATCTTTATTTCCATCATGAAAAAAAAAACAAAAAACATATTGGTCGATCTCTAGAAAAAAAGAGAGGTAAGTGAAGGGAAAGTGGGCCATTCTCACTGTCCACAGAGAGAGAGAGAGAGAGAGAGAGGAGGGAAGAGAGCCATTCTCACTGTCCACAGAGAGAGAGAGAGAGAGAGAGAGAGAGAGAGAGAGAGGAGGGAAGAGAGCCATTCTCACTGTCCACAGAGAGAGAGAGAGAGAGGAGGGAAGAGAGCCATTCTCACTGTCCACAGAGAGAGAGAGAGAGAGGAGGGAAGAGAGCCATTCTCACTGTCCACAGAGAGAGAGAGAGAGTGAGAGAGAGAGAGGAGGGAAGAGAGCCATTCTCACTGTCCACAGAGAGAGAGAGAGAGAGAGAGGAGGGAAGAGAGCCATTCTCACTGTCCACTCTCCTTTCTCTCTCTCCTCCCCCTCTCTGCTCTCTCTCTTGTCCCTCCTCTCCCTCCTCTCTCTCTCTCCCTCTCTCCCTCCCCTCTCTCTCCTCCCTCTTTTCTCGCTCTCTCCTCTTTCTCTCCTCTCCCTCTCTCTCTCCTCTTCCTCCTCTATCCCTCCTTTCCCTCTTCTCTCTCTCCTCTCCCTCTTTTTTCTCTCTTCTCCCTTTTTTTCTCTCTCCTCACTCTCCTCTCCCTCCTCTCTCTCTCCTCTCCCTCCATTCTCTCTCTCCTCTCTCTCTCCTCTCTCTCTCCTCACCTCTTCTCTTCCTCCTCTTTCTCAGCATGAAGTGCTAAACCGCTCAGAGTGTCCCGGGAACACTCTGTCACGTCGACCGTCTCAAATTAAACTCAGTTAAAGGTGCACTACGTCACTTTTTTTCTGCATCTCCATGGAGACCTTATTGCAGAACCTGAAATATTCCACAGTATTACATTTAACTTACAAATCTTACGTTTACTGAATCCAAGAAAAAAATGATTTAACTTTGCCCAGTAACATCTCTTGTATGTCTCTATAAAGATCTCTAAACTAATGCCATACTGTGGAACATTCCAGATAAAGCAATACAATGCATGTATTTATATTACTTTAGACATTTTATGCTTACATGATACAGAAAAATTGATTATGAGTGAAAACTGTAGCCTAACCAAGCTCGAAATGAAATATTTGACTGACAGCAACGGCATCTCCACGGAGACGAGCAGCTGGCAGACCCGGAAAAGTTACGTAGTGCGCTTTTATAGTAAATAACAAACACAGTATGTCCTTAACAAATATATAGAGTAAAGTAAAAGTATGTGCATCTTTGTCGCCTCGCAGCACATCGCAGAACACGGTGTCTCTATCGTTACCATGGAGACGCACATTCTGGACCAATATTAAAGGCTATAGCTTAGCAGAAAGTCTATACAGCTGTACAGACTGAGGGTTCAATTGCACCCACAGGGAAATTTATCCAATGTATTTGATCCATCCTTCAATGCTGCTGGGGCCACCTGTCAAACACAGATTTAAAACAGGAGACACGAGCGGGAGCCTCAAACTGGCCACGGTATGAGCTAATTAACGGTATGAGTGTGTTTGTAAAATGCTGTCTCTAGATAACACTTACACGGCCTTGAGTCAGTGTGGCATGGTATCAAATTAAAACTGCAAGATGTTTCGGTTTAATTATTGAAATGGGCCAAAGCAGCCTGATTGGGCCCTTGGGATTATGGGAAATGTAGTTGCTGTTTGTCTTTTGCTGTATCAAGGACTCGAGTTGTTTTAATATTATTCTTAAAAGCCTAACAGTATTTTAAATATGAGAAACAGATGGTTGGATGTGTAAATGTTTGATACTTGCAATATAGAGAGGGAGTGGTACATATGCTTGGAATTGTATTGATGCTATCTTGAAGTACTGCTCTGTCTGAAGCTTTAATACTCAAGTCAGACTTTAATCTTAGGTTTAATACAGTCTTTCCCATGACTGAAGAATTCAGTGAGCTGGAATTACAACAGGAGAGCTTATTTTGTGCATTAGCCAATTGTATTTCAATTAATTACTTTGACTTTTTTTTTTCTCTACATTTTCTTCAGTTTATCTGGGACCGGGACACAGGGGCATCAGTCTAAGCAGGGACTCCCAGACTTCTTTCACCCCAGACACTTCCTCCAGCTCCTCTGGGGGACCCTGAGGTGTTTCCAGGCCCAGAGACATAGTTCCTCCAGTGTGTCCTCCCGGTGGGACATGCCTGGAACACCTCCTGAGGGAGGCGTCCAGGATCCATCAGAACAGATGCCCTCCCCTCAGCTGCTCCTCTCCACGGGGAGGAGCAGCAGCTCTACTCCGAGCTCCTCCCGTGTGACTGAGCTCCTCACCCTCTCTCTAAGGGAGCGCTCGGCCGCTCTGCAGAGGAAACTCATTTTGGCTGTTTGTATCCGTGATCTCGTCCTTTCAGTCATTATCCAAACCATCAGCTGCAAAACCTGCATCACTTTTTTGTCTAAAATCAAACTCTTAAACAAGACCATGAACGCTCGTATTGATCACAATTTGTTTTTGAAATCCATTTTGTGTTTTTTCTTGTGTTTTCAGACTTGTGTTTTTTTTCATCTTAAAACTTTTTTGAAAGTGTTTGTTCTGATCTGATCTGATCTGTGCATTGTGTCACCATGGTAACACCTAAACAGTCCACCATTAGAGATGCATGTCTTCTCATTATTTTCGCTATATCCTGAGTTTGTATGTTGCATTTCTGTGTCTGTTGCTCCTCTGCTCCTGTCGCTCTGTTTCATTGGCTGTTACTGTAGCGCTGCTGATGTTTGGTGATTACAATATGAAGACACAAAGTCGGGTCACGCCTCCTCGAACTCAGGGAGAAGCAAATTGCAGCCAAATTGGGCAAGTTCTCCTGTAGTGTGTGGTGGCTTTAAGGCTAGTATTTATCATCTGACGCCGAGCTCTACTTGGACGTGATTGGTCGAGAGCTAAAGGTAGCGTGCTGTGATTGGCTGACGCTAACAGGAAGCAGGAATGAGTTTAAAATAGTCTTTCTGGGTGAATTAGCTCAGATTCAATGACTGCAAAAGGCGAGTTGTGTTTATGCTAATGACACTTAGTCTATATATAGTGTGAACAGACTGTGCCACCCGCCTGCCACCATCTAACTCTAACTCCCACTGTACACAACACAAGGCCTGGAAGAAGATACTTCGCAGTGACATCAGGCTGGGGGGGTTCTACATGTAGCTTTATTGGCGGAATGTTCAGCAGTTACCATGGAGACACAATGCAAACACAAACGAAAATGTACTAAATGGATTTACCGTAAACGGCACATTTTCAGGAGCCTGTCACTGTGGGAATGCATGTTTTTTGTAGTATTTTTGTGCAATAAAACACCTGTACTTGAATAAATGCAACATATGTAGTTTAAAGCAAAAATATCTCCATCGAAACAAGTTTGTGGTCGACACCCTACCCGAAAAGTTACACAGTACAGCTTTAAAGGGCATATATTACACAAAATAAACTCTTGTGATCTTGTAGTCATGTTGGAATGTTGTTTCCTCATCAAAAACGAGCCTGGAGTTATGTTTTGTTTCATTCACACATGTTTGAGTAATGCCTTTATTATTACTTTGTCTGCATCTCCAAAGTTCAAAATGTTCTGTTCCACCTTATGATGTCATGTCCAATCCAGTCCACTATTTATATGAATTATGAATTATTTCCAGAGTGCTGCACAGACAAATTAATACAATGAAAGACATCCATCCATCCATCCATCCAAATTAAATTGCATGAAGCTAAAAAATGATAAAACAATGAATAAGTAAAATGAATAAAAGACACAGAGGACCACACACACTGCAAACAACAAAATCTAGCCAAGTTAAGATGACTTAAATTCAGAAATTTGTATCTCGATTTGAGTCAGTTTCACTTGACAAGTAAAACTATCTGCCAGTGGAACAGGACGTTTTGTACTAAAAATACGAAAATACATGTGGCTACACTTAAAAAAAGGCAACAACTTTTTGCACTTCCATTGGTCGATAAATTTACTTCACAAGTTGAATTTACTCAAATAATGTAAAAGGTTTATATATATATATATATATATATATATATATATATATATATATATATATATATATATATATATAGTCACTTAAATTTAGCTAAATATTGTATTTTTCCAGTGCACCTCATGTGGTGTTAAAAGCCAGAGAGAAAAAGTGGGTCTTAAGACGAGACTTACGTGAGGAAGGAACTATTCCGACATGCCACTATTTAGACATTGACGACTAATTGTCGGAGTAGCGGCATAAATATTATTTTTCAAGCGTCCCACTACTTGGACATTTTTTTGTCATAGTGGCACTTCAAAAATTCAGCTTTTCCAACATGACCAGTATTAATGTGAGAGCCTGTTATACTTTGGTCTCCCATGGATCATAAGAAGCTTGGGTTTAATGGGACAGTAAAGTACAAGGATACAACAAGGATGTTTCTGTATGTAAGTATGACTTGCAGTGAAATTTCAGTGAAAATAATACTTTATACTTTATATTTTTTTCTCTTGTACATTCTTCATCTGTCTTTGAAAAATATAGAACTCTTTTGAAATAGTCAGTGCATTTCAAGCACACAAATAAGCACCACAATAAGCAATACATTGGGTATGCATTCTTTATTTTTGGACTAAATTAATGCATTTGAATGCATTTTAAAGGAAAAGTTCTTTCTTTCAAAATTGTTCTCAAATGCACATGGGTGTCAAATGACAGGCCTCATAAAAAGTGAACGTCCTCCTCAGTTTGTAGAAGACAGCGGACTTGGACTGGTTGTGGGAGGCTGTCATTCCGTTAAGTGGACCAGGCCCGTAGCCAGACTTCCAAGGGGGGTGGGTCGTTTTTTAAGCCAAAAGTGACATTTTTATACGGGTGCCTTTGCGACCCAGTGATTGTACTATAAGTACATGCTCTATGGCATGTGATGCAATGGGTTCAGGGGCATCCTCACCCTGAATGTTTTTAAGTAAAGAGCCTGTTTTAGCACATATAAAAGTTAAGGCTGTTGCATATGCTGAATATAAATAATTATCATGATTTAAGGGTGTACACAGAGGATAAGGTGATATTTTACCTTGATTAACTATTAGTATAGAATCATTGGGATGACAAAGGTATTGAAATTAAAAATTATTATAAAAATACAACCAATTATATAAAGTTATTTGCTTATAAGAACTGGAATTTATTAAATATGAAACAAATCTTTATTAGCATTTTAGAAATGGTTTACAGTATATCGCATTTACAGCACTCAGCACTATTTAAAAAAAAAATTTTTTGGAAAAAGGTGACCCCAGTCTCGGGGGGCGTTAAATTGCATATATCTGTCCACAGGCTACGGGCCTGTGGACAGATATATGCAATTTAACGCATTTCAATGAAAACATTATTTCCATCACATTGCATATAAATGCAGAGTTGTAAAATTGGGCCTAATGTAAAGCCCTCCTCAGTCTGGAGAACTGTCAGAGCAGACTTGGGGCAGTTGTGGAAGACTCTCAGGGCGTTATGTGGACAAATCTATGCAATTTAACACATTTCAATGGAAACGTTCTTTCCATTAGAATGCATGTAAATGCACACAGTTGTTAGATTGGGTTTACTGAAAAGTGAACGCCCTCCTCAGTCTGGAGAAGAAGCGTGAGAGTGCAGACTTGGGACGGTTGTGGAAGGCTGTCAGAGCGTTATTGAGATGGGTCACTGTGGCTGCTTCAAAAGGTGTTTTATCTCGGGACTCCAAATCCCTCAGGACGGCAAGAGTGGAGCCATACTGCACCTTCAGAGTTTTGGCTGCTTTTTCCCCAATTTTTTTCAGGTCTTTAAAGCTGACATAACCATCTGCCGTGACTAAGAGGTGCTCCTTAATCTGTCTATGCAGCCCCTTAGCCATTCGGCAACAGTCATACTCATCTAAGTGCAGGATCTTAAACATATTTTTGATAAAAGCATGTGTGATGAGGTACGACACTGGGGCCATATCCTGGGCTGTGTCAGGTTCTATGTCCTGGAGCGTTACAGGGGGCATGTCCTGGGGTGTGTCAGGCATCATATCCTGGGGCATATCCGGTGCCTTGTCTTGGGGCGCGTCAGTTGAGATGTCCTGGGGTGCATCGGGTGCCTTGTCTTGGGGCGCATTAGAAGTGATGTCCTGGGGCGCATCAGACGTGATGTCCTGGGGCGCATCAGTCGTGATGTCCTGGGGCGCGTCAGACATGATGCCCTGGGGCGCATCAGACGTGATGTCCTGGGGTGCATCGGGTGTCTTGTCTTGGGGCGCATTAGAAGTGATGTCCTGGGGCGCATCAGACGTGATGCCCTGGGGCGCGTCAGTTGAGATGTCCTGGGGTGCATCGGGTGCCTTGTCTTGGGGCGCATTAGAAGTGATGTCCTGGGGCGCATCAGACGTGATGTCCTGGGGCGCATCAGACGTGATGTCCTGGGGCGCATCAGACGTGATGTCCTGGGGCGCATCAGACGTGATGCCCTGGGGCGCATCAGACGTGATGTCCTGGGGTGCATCGGGTGTCTTGTCTTGGGGCGCACCAGGCGTGATGTACTGGGGCGCATCAGGTGCCATGTCTTGGGGCGCATCAGGTGCCATGTCCTGGGGCCCATCAGGTGCCTTGTCTTGGGGCGCATCGGGTGCCATGTCCTGAGGCACGTCAGTTGATATGTCCTGGGGCACATCAGGTGCCTTGTCTTGGGGCGCTTCAGGTGTGATGTCCTGGGGCATATCAGGTGCCTTGTCTTGGGGCGCGTCAGTTGAGATGTCCTGGGGCGCATGAGGTGCCTTGTCTTGGGGCGCTTCAGGTGTGATGTCCTGGGGCATATCAGGTGCCTTGTCTTGGGGCGCGTCAGTTGAGATGTCCTGGGGCGCATCGGGTGCCTTGTCTTTGGGCACATCAGGTGTGATATCCTGGGGCACATCAGGGGTGATGTCCTGGGGCGCATCAGGTGTAATGTCCTTTGTCGCATCAGACGTGATGTCCTGGGGCGCATCAGACGTGATGTCCTGGGGCGCATTGTGGATGAGACCTTCCATCTTCACCTCTTTAAACTCTACTGGCAGGTGGTGCTTTTGTGCCAGTTCATAAACCTGATTGACTTCATGTTTGTAGTTGATGTCAATCTTTTTCTGTAAGGGCATCGCGTTTCCTGTGTAGCCTGCCATTGTTGTGCTTTTTATACGCCCGTTTTGAAGACGGGACGTATTATGGTATGGCGCTGTCTGTCCGTCTGTCCGTCCGTCCGTCCGTCTGTGGACACTTCAAAGCTTTGAAGTCTTTGTTTTATCTTCCATCTCTTTTATGTTACGTGCCGTAGATCTGAACTCTCTTCTCAAATGTTCTGCTGCTGAAAGCGAGAACAACCCACATTCTCTGCTTCTTTGAGCTTTGACACATTAAAGCTTTGTAGTGTCTTTAAGTTCTGTTGCTGCAATCTGATTGATGGAATTCCGATTCCTCCCCGTGTCTGGATGGGTTTCCTCCGGGTACTCCGGTTTCCCCCATCAACCCAAAACATGCCCGCACCCCTATGAACTAACATCAAGGACCATGTTGTCCACCTTCCTGTGGGCTCACCACCTGCAGAGGGGTTCATAGGGGGGGTCAGGTGCTATGAGTATTGGGCAGCACGCTGCCCCCGCGACCCAGCCGGATTAAGCGAGAGAAGATGGATGGATGGATGGATGGATGGAATTCCGATTCTAGAATGTGATGATGTCATACTCATACTCCTACTGCAAGAGCCAGATTTCCCTATTGATTATCCGTCCGTATGTCTGTCCGTCTGTCTGTGGACAATTTCTTGTCCGCGCTCTAACTCCACAACCGTCTCACCTAGGAATGTCAAACTTCCAAACTGCACCAACAATTCATCTTTAACTAGGTTTGACAAATTCTAACTTAATTCTATATACAATAATTCAAAGTACGGGCGTATTTTTCCCCGCTGGCGGAGCTCTTGTTGAGTCTTGCTTTATAAACCTGTCTCTCTGCTTCAGAAATGAGACTTATCTCTTCAGAAGATCTGGATATATGAACAGTCTTCTGAATGTGTCCTCCCTACTCAAAATCTTTGTCTTGAAGTCTCTTTGAGAAAGGTCTTTGAGCAGGTGACATCAGAAAGGATGGAATGCCATCGTCATGGATAAATGAGTTTCAAATATGCAAAATTTGGAAGGTTGTCATAGCAATGAACACATTTAAACATTGCTGTTCAATTCTAAATTCTGGACATGACAAAATGAAGTGTAATGTACTTTCAGTGGGAAAACTGGGATTAACCACAGAATATCACAACATATGAAATGTCCAGGGGGGATTTATAACTATTTTGTACCGATAACAGTCAATGCAAATTTTTGATGAAACTATGAAGAAAACTAACTAATATTTGTTGTTTATTGTTTTAAAGTCTTAAATGTGTGTAAAATCTATCGATGAAAAAAGCTAAAAAAAAAAACTTATTTTATTTATTGAATTTTATTCTATTCAGTCTAGTCTACTTTTTATATTTTGTGAGAAAATACTAAAATGTTTTCATCACTCACTCACATACCAATCGAAACAACTGAAGTGGTTGAGGTGTCTTTCCTAAGGACACAACAACAGAACTTGGCCTGAGTGGAAATCGATCTTCCAAACCTTCACGTTGGGGGAGCACTTGGTCAGTGTGGCCCCAGGACAAACAGGAGTGTTCAGTCTGAGGCAGGTGCCAGCTAAAGGTAAGACTGGCTTTGACTTGAGTTCTGTGACTGGAAATGTAAGTGAAGGGTGATGAATAGTGCATCAAACACCAAGCCCAGCTGCATCTTTTTCTGCATCTGTATTACAAATTATATTCAAAATGCAGAGGTGGTCACATGTGCATTAAAACACTCCACTGTTGGGGATGTTGGGATATGGGGAGGCAGAGTTCCAGAGCATGTAGTGGTAGAGTTCAAGTTAGCAGCTCCTCTTACCTTTAGCTCAGTAGAGATTTGCGATTTGAAATGATCCAAATGATTCTAGTGAAGGTGTATGGAGTTTAAAAACACAGTGGACCACTTCTTGTATTACCGCATGACATCACAAGGTGGAACAGAGTGATTTCTGAGAAGAAAACACCCTAAATCTGCAAGATTTGTGTGATAAACCTGTGTACTGCAAAAAAGCTTGTCCAAAATTGAAGATATAAACACTTAAATCAATCAGAAAATGACTTAAAAGCAGTGAAATGATCTGTCCGTGCAGCAAGATCATTTTACTTGGCAACTTATCTTAAAATAAACTCCGTCTAGACTAGAATTAAACAATGTCAGAACTAGTAAGTAGATCATAAATCTGAAAACAAGATGAATAACTTGATAGAAGTGCAAAATCTTGGATCAAAGAAATTTATAGTGAGGTATTTTTGAGGAGGGAAACACCATTATAACCTCGATTAGAAAAAAAGTATAATATGGACCCCTTAAAAAACAAACAAACGGACAAACAAACAGTGGTACAGTCAGATTTTGCGTGCGAGAGGACTATTCCAGGACTATTAGCTTTGTTTACAGTCGTGTTCTGGTATAGGGGCGTTATATCACACACACACTTAAAATAGCCTGATGACACCCGACACCACCATCACAGGGACGGATCTCACGCTGGAGAGACAGAGCCCCCTCTTGTTCCCAGGGATATGTCATTGCTCAGCCTGGAATGTTCCACAGTGGGACATTAAACATTAAGCTCTACATTGCATTTATTTAACTACAGGTGGTTTTATAGCTCAAAAATACCCAGAAAAAGAGGCATTCTGACTGTGAGCGGGGTCGCCTCTCCACAGATTTTGTTTTGTTTCATTCACACGTTTGAGTAACTCTAGATTATTACTCTATCCACATCTCCAAAGCTCAAAATGCTTTTTTCCCACACTGTGATGTCACAAAGTGGTAGTTTTCAAGTTAACAGCTCCTTTTACCTTTAATTAGAGATTGGCAATTGCAGGGCTGAAATCATCCAAATGAGCACTTCCTGTATTACCGCCTGACATCACAAGGTGGAACTAAGTGTTATGAGGGAAGAGCTCAGCCTAAATATGGCGGGTTTGTGTGTTAAACATATGTAAATGAAACTAAACACAACTCCAGGTCTGTTTTTGATGAGAAAACAGTATAACATAGATCAGAAAATAGTGTAATACGGCCCTTTAATTTAGCTTGAAACAGAAACATACTAATACATAAAATATGGAGACCAAACCAGACCAAGTTACAGGTCAGATCTGTGGAGAGGCGACCCCGCTCACAGTCAGAATGCCTGTTTTTCTGGGTATTTTTGAGTTATAAAACCACCTGTAGTTAAATAAATGTAATGTAGAGCTTAATGTTTATGATGAGGAAACATTAGAACACAGATCAATATGGATAAATATGTCAATTATTTATTATGGATGTTTTGTATATTAAGTTCTGCATGGACTTGCCCCCCTCCGTTACAGGATTTTATTAAAACAAAGACGATCAGTAGGATGGAAACAAGGGCCACAGCCCGGGGGAACTGTGAGGTTTCAAACGCAGTACATTCAGACAAAGTGTGCTCTCAGTCAGAGGCCCTAAGTTCTGGAACAGCCTCATCAATAAGAGAGACTCCAACGCTGGGAGTCACACTTGAAACAG
The DNA here is from genome assembly GCA_034769755.1 of Odontamblyopus lacepedii. Taxonomy (NCBI): domain Eukaryota; kingdom Metazoa; phylum Chordata; class Actinopteri; order Gobiiformes; family Gobiidae; genus Odontamblyopus; species Odontamblyopus lacepedii. Next base: position 32,409,176 of record CM068365.1, on the reverse strand, counting down.
CAGCTAAAGGAAAACCAGATTAATGTATAATTTCCGCTATTGTCACTTGTTAGAGGGGTACGCATACATTATCTATTTCCTTCAGCCTCCTCCTGTTGAGCACTGTGCTTCTTTTGCTCTGTTTTTCCTTACACTTTTATGTTTTCTTTTATTATGCTCAAATAAACAGTGATGCTGATGCTGATGTTATTGTTTTTATACGCCCGTGATAAAACGGGACGTATTATGGTATGGCGCTGTCCGTCCGTCTGTCCGTCCGTCTGTCTGTCCGTCCGTCCGTCTGTGGACACTTCAAAGCTTTGAAGTCTTTGAAGCTTTGTGGTGTCTTTAAGTTCTGTTGCTGCAATCTGATTGGTGGAATTCCGATTCTAGAATGTGATGATGTCATACTCATACTCCTACTGCAAGAGCCAGATTTCCCTATTGATTATCCGTCCGTCTGTCTGTCCGTCTGTCCGTCTGTCTGTGGACAATTTCTTGTCCGCGCTCTAACTCGACAACCGTCTCACCTAGGAATGTCAAACTTCCAAACTGCACCAACAATTCATCTTTAACTAGGTTTGCCAAATTCTAACTTAATTCTATATACAATAATTCAAAGTACGGGCGTATTTTGCCCCGCTGGCGGAGCTCTTGTTACTGTTAAATCTGTGGTGTCACCTGCCGAGGGACCACAGATGGAAATGAGCATTTTTGCTATAATCTGTCATATTTACACTGCAACGTTGTAGATTTTCATTAATATGCACTGCCCCTATTAAATAAATAAATAAAATAAAAAAATAATGTAATACGGGCCCTTTATTTTAGCTTGAAACAGAAACACACTAATATGTGGCCATACCGGCTTGTCAAAGCCTGATCCCGTCAGATCTCAGAAGCTAAGCAGGGCCGGGCCTGGTTAGTACTTGGATGGGAGACCACTGGGAATTCCAGGTGCCACAGGGGGGCGCCAGTCACAGAAACTGTCATTGTGTCCTTAGGCAAGACACTTCACCCACATTGCCTAGTGTGAAAGTGATGTGTGCATGGCAGGACTCCCTTGAAAAAGAGATTAGTAATCTCAATGGGACTTTCCTGGGTAAATAAAAGGTTAAATAAAAAAAAAATGTAAAACATGTCGTAAAGCGTCAATTGTATACTTAAAGCAGCCCTGTTATGTAAAATCGGCATTTTATATCTTTACACCCACTTCTCTGTACTTATGTGGTGAAGTAATATTGTAAATCAACATTACAATTGTTATCAGTTAGGTCATACATATGGAATTTAATCAATAAATTGTAATCAGACGCATACAGTTCCTTTAAACTTTTCAAATAGAAACCAGTCAGAATGAATATGATACAAGTAATATATAAAATAAATGTAAAATCCTGAGTTTCTTTTTAAATGGGTGTATTTGCAGTAAAGTGAAAGAGCAGCAGCGTCTCTTCCTCCTGTATAAGCTGTAGTGTATGGGCAGAGTCCTCCTCAGACCTGTGCAGAGCTGTCAGGCCTGGACTCCCACGCTCTCCTCTTTTAGACTCACATCACACTTTAACCACCGCTGTGTGTCTCAGATCACTCGAACCAGCAACACTCACACACACGTCAACTGCTCCCTGTGGGCCTCACCTAGTCCTGCTTTAGTCCTGGTTTAGTCCTCATGTAGTCCTGCTTTAGTCCTCATGTAGGCCTGGTTTAGTCCTGGTTTAGTTCTGGTTTAGTCCTGCTTTAGTCCTGCTTTAGTCATGGTTTAGTCATGGTTTAGTCCTGCTTTAGTCCTGGTTTGGTCTTGGTTTGGTACTAGCCTAGTCTGGGTTTAGATGTAGTATTGTCTTGTTTTAGTCCTGGTTTAGTCCTCATGTCTTCTTGGTGTAGTCCTCATGTAGTCCTGGTTTAGTCCTGATGTAGTCGTGTGTTAGTTCTGGTTTAGTCCTGCTTTCGTCCTGGTTTAATCCTGGTTTAGTCCTGATGTAGTCTTGGTTTAGTCCTGATGTAATCTTGGTTTAGTACTGGTTTAGTTCTGATGTAGTCTTGGTTTAATCCTGATGTAATCTTGGTTTAGTCCTGGTTTAGTCCTGATGTAGTCTTGGTTTAGTCCTGATGTAGTCCTGGTTTAGTCCTGGTTTAGTCCTGATGTAGTCTTGGTTTAATCCTGATGTAGTCTTGGTTTAGTCCTGGTTTAGTCCTGATGTAGTCTTGGTTTAATCCTGATGTAGTCCTGGTTTAGTCCTGGTTTAGTCCTGATGTAGTCTTGGTTTAATCCTGATGTAGTCTTGGTTTAGTCCTGGTTTAGTCCTGATGTAGTCTTGGTTTAATCCTGATGTAGTCCTGGTTTAGTCCTGGTTTAGTCCTGATGTAGTCTTGGTTTAATCCTGATGTACTCTTGGTTTAGTCCTGGTTTAGTCCTGATGTAGTCTTGGTTTAATCCTGATGTAATCTTGGTTTAGTCCTGGTTTAGTCCTGATGTAGTCTTGGTTTAGTCCTGATGTAGTCCTGGTTTAGTTCTGATTTAGTCCTGATGTACTCTTGGTTTAATCCTGATGTAGTCCTGGTTTAGTCCTGGTTTAGTCCTGATGTAGTCTTGGTTTAATCCTGATGTAATCTTGGTTTAGTCCTGGTTTAGTCCTGATGTAGTCTTGGTTTAATCCTGATGTAGTCCTGGTTTAGTCCTGGTTTAGTCCTGATGTAGTCTTGGTTTAATCCTGATGTACTCTTGGTTTAGTCCTGGTTTAGTCCTGATGTAGTCTTGGTTTAATCCTGATGTAATCTTGGTTTAGCCCTGGTTTAGTCCTGATGTAGTCCTGATGTAGTCCTGGTTTAGTTCTGATGTAGTCCTGGTTTAGCCCTGGTTTAGTCCTGATGTACTCTTGGTTTAGTTCTGATGTACTCTTGGTTTAGTCCTGATGTAGTCCTGGTTTAGTTCTGATTTAGTATTGGTTTAGCCCTGGTTTAGTCCTGATGTAGTCCTGGTTTAGTTCTGATGTAGTCCTGGTTTAGCCCTGGTTTAGTCCTGATGTACTCTTGGTTTAGTTCTGATGTAGTCTTGGTTTAGTCCTGGTTTAGTCCTGATGTAGTCCTGGTTTAGTCCTGATGTAGTCCTGGTTTAGTCCTGATGTAATATTGGTTTAGTCTTGTTTAGTCCTGATGTAATCTTGGATTAGTCCTGGTTTAGTCCTGATGTAGTCCTGGTTTGGTTCTGATGTAGTCTTGGTTTAGTCCTGGTTTAGTCCTGATGTAATATTGGTTTAGTCCTGGTTTAGTCCTGATGTAGTCTTGGTTTAGTCCTGATGTAGTCCTGGTTTAGTTCTGATGTAGTCTTGGTATAGTCCTGGTTTAGTCCTGATGTAATATTGGTTTAGTCCTGGTTTAGTCCTGATGTAATCTTGGTTTAGTCCTGGTTTAGTCCTGATGTAGTCCTGGTTTGGTTCTGATGTAGTCTTGGTTTAGTCCTGGTTTAGTCCTGATGTAGTCCTGGTTTAGTCCTGATGTAGTCCTGGTTTAGTCCTGATGTAATATTGGTTTAGTCTTGTTTAGTCCTGATGTAATCTTGGATTAGTCCTGGTTTAGTCCTGATGTAGTCCTGGTTTGGTTCTGATGTAGTCTTGGTTTAGTCCTGGTTTAGTCCTGATGTAATATTGGTTTAGTCCTGGTTTAGTCCTGATGTAGTCTTGGTTTAGTCCTGATGTAGTCCTGGTTTAGTTCTGATGTAGTCTTGGTATAGTCCTGGTTTAGTCCTGATGTAATATTGGTTTAGTCCTGGTTTAGTCCTGATGTAATCTTGGTTTAGTCCTGGTTTAGTCCTGATGTAGTCCTGGTTTGGTTCTGATGTAGTCTTGGTTTAGTCCTGGTTTAGTCCTGATGTAGTCCTGGTTTAGTCCTGATGTAGTCCTGGTTTAGTCCTGATGTAGTCCTGGTTTAGTTCTGATGTAGTATTGGTTTTGTCCTGGTTTAGTCCTGATGTAGTCCTGGTTTAGTCCTGATGTAGTCCTGGTTTAGTCCTGATGTAGTCCTGGTTTAGTTCTGATGTAGTATTGGATTTGTCCTGGTTTAGTCCTGATGTAATATTGGTTTAGTCCTGGTTTAGTCCTGATGTAGTCCTGGTTTAGTCCTGATGTAGTCCTGGTTTAGTTCTGATGTAGTCTTGGTATAGTCCTGGTTTAGTCCTGATGTAATATTGGTTTAGTCCTGATGTAGTCCTGGTTTAGTTCTGATGTAGTCTTGGTTTAGTCCTGGTTTAGTCCTGATGTAATATCGGTTTAGTCCTGGTTTAGTCCTGATGTAGTCCTGGTTTAGTCCTGATGTAGTCTTGGTTTAGTCCTGATGTAGTCTTGGTTTAGTTCTGATGTAGTCTTGGTTTAGTCCTGATGTAGTCTTGGTTTAGTCCTGGTTTAGGCCTGATGTAGTCCTGGTTTAGTACTGATGTACTCTTGGTTTAGTCCTGATGTAGTCCTGGTTTAGTTCTGATGTAGTATTGGTTTCGTCCTTGTTTAGTCCTGATGTAGTCTTGGTTTAGTCCTGATGTAGTCCTGGTTTAGTTCTGATGTAATATTGGTTTAGTCCTGGTTTAGTCCTGATGTAGTCCTGGTTTAGTCCTGATGTAGTCCTGGTTTAGTTCTGATGTACTTTTGGTTTAGTTCTGATGTAATCTTGGTTTAGTCCTGGTTTAGGCCTGATGTAGTCCTGGTTTAGTCCTCATGTAGTCCTGGTTTAGTCCTGATGTAATCTTGGTTTAATCCTGGTTTGGTTCTGATGTAGTCTTGGTTTAATCCTCGTTGTTGAATTCTAGTAGAAAATCAAACGGAGTCAAGGACAGGTCTCTCTGTGCTGTTTTCTGATCTATTGCCACAAAAACAGCTGATTTGAACGTGTACCATTGGATATTGTCACAAAATCAATACTGCTACCAGGCTTTTTTATTCACCCTCATTCTTCAAACAGTCTATTTTTAGCGTCCCTCGGTGTTAAAACGGAAAGTGTTCCCTTGTGGCTGATTTTCATAAAAGAAATCGCAAATTGCGCCTCTCTACGTCAACCATCTCGTTTTGAAAAATCGATCGCGCGTCAATCCCACCTCCAGCCGTGAAAATAATGAGGGAAAAACAGGTCTCGGGAAAGGTTAGCGTGTTAGCGTGCTAGCATGCTACGACACCTCCAGTCAATTACTCCTATCGGCCCCCAGATTCCCCCAGTGCCGAGCTATAGCGAGCTCATTAGCGGAAATCAAACGCCAAATGCTCGCTCTCGAGCATTTATACATAACATTGACTTCCTGAACCAGAATGCAGCGAATGAAAAGATTTGATGAGGAGTGAAAGAGAAAGAGACGGATGGCTACACAACAAAATTAGAACTAAACACACTGCAAAAAGGCAATTCAAATGGCTTACCGGAGCACTAACTAATGTCACTTTTTGGTTGGGGGACCGTCATCTGCTTGTTTCCATGGATATCTCATTGCTCTGCCTGGAATGTTCCACAGTGTGACTTTAAACAGCTCTACTTTATATTTATTCTTTCTATTTATTTAAAAAATGGGACAATGCATATTCATTGACATGAACACACGAACATGTAAATATGCCAGATTTAGCGGTAAAGGCTAATTTTCATCTGCAGTCCCGTGGCATTCAATCACAGGTGTTTTTTTAGCTCAAAAATACCAGGAAAAACAGGTATTCTGACTGAGTGTCGTCGCCTCTCCACAGATCTGACCTTGGTCTGGTTTGGTCTCGAAAGGTTTAATGCCCTACTGCGAAACATTCCAGACTAGGGCTAGAGCAAAAACCTTATCTCAATACAATTTGCTATATCTCGATATATGATACAGTATATATCTCGATATAACCCCCTCAAAAACTGCTGCAAAAACAGATTTGCCAAATTCCACAAGGTCTTTTTTTACTGAAGTGCAAAGAGGCAGTTCATGTTCATGTCAAGTTCTTCTGCGACATTTAAAAACAATCCCTGTACACAAAAATGATTACGCTGTAAAATAAGTTGTAAACTGCAGCAGATTCTTAATTAAAATCTGCATAAATAAACTTTACAACTTATTAGCCATCACTACTGTAGAGCCACATCAGGCCGTTTGATATTAGAATGTGTTTAATGCAGCTTTGCGCACATTTGTTTACGTTTTACAGAAACAAAACTTCAAACCATATGGCTCATTTGCATGACCTATAAGTGCTGGAAAAACTGCTCATCCCTTGCGGCCTGATGCAGTCAGCTTCTGTCGGACTGAAGGAGGGTGGAATATGAATGTTCTCTTGGTGACAGGGGATGTGCAACTGATGGTGAGTCGGGAAATAGTGGAAAAGGTTTGTGGTGCTAGAAGCTTTGTTTGGCGTCAGCTTTTGGCATTCACGGGCTGTTGTGGCACTGCCGTGTTGAATGAGACGAGACGCGAGGGGAGGGGTCACAAAAGGAGGCGGGGCGAGCACAGCACAGAGAAGGCAAACAAGTGAAGCAGCGAAATTAGAATTAAATATAAGCGGTATATCGATAAATGCAAACCCTCCACCAGAAAATGTGCACAATGCGCTTTTAAATTTAGACATTTTTATATTTTAGTAATACCTTGAAAACATGCATTCAGGCTCTGCTCTCCACAGATCTGTCCTGTAACTCGGCATGGAGGAGTCACGTGCTTCTCCATGTATAGACGTGTAATGCCATAGTGTGGAACATTTCCAGTAAAGCAATAATCTCCATGGAAATAAGCAAGTCTAACAGAAATATTGTAACTTAATCTGACATTTTTGAATAAATACTTTTTGTCACTCCACCAGTCTCATAGATCAGTGTTTTTTTGGTGTTGGAGTGACAGTATCTCAGCCGGTAGAGTTTGTGCACAGGTTAGGACACTTGACTCACCTTGGCCCTTGGGTGAGTGGTTCCTTGAAGTGCTCTGAGGTGGAAAAGCTCTTTAGAAAAATGATTGAAAAATGTGACCGTGACCGTTTTACCATCCCAACTTCAAAGGGAACTTTTCACATAGTTTACCCACTCCAGCTACTCATTTCTTCTCTCTCATTTTCTCATTTATCTGAGCCAGTTTGAGTCCCTCCTGTTTGAAAAGAGAGACGGAGAGAGAGAAAGAAGGAAGGAAGGAAGGAGAGAGACAGGGATAGAGGAGAATGAAAGAGAGAGGCACACACATATATAGAGAGGAAAGGAAGAGAGACAGAAAGAGTCAGACAGAAAGAGACAGAGAGACAGAAATAAAGAGGCATAGTCTGAGAGAGAGAGAGGGAGATTCAGACAGAAAGACGGATAGAAAGAAAGAGACAGGCTGGGAGAGAGACACACACATAGAGAGAGAGAGAGCGAGAAAGAGCGCGAGATGGAGAGAGACACAGAGAGAGAGACCGAAAGAGAGCGGGTGAGACAGAGAGAGAGACAGAAAGAGAGTGGGTGAGACAGAGAGAGAGACCGAAAGAGAGTGGGTGAGACAGAGAGAGATACAGAAAGAGAGAGACACACAGAGAGAGAGAGAGAGAGTCAGAAAGAGAAAGACACAGAGAGAGAGAGAGAGCCAGAAAGAGAGCGGGTGAGACAGAGAGAGAGAGCGGGTGAGACAGAGAGAGAGACCGAAAGAGAGTGTGTGAGACAGAGAGAGAGACAGAAAGAGAGACACACACAGAGAGAGAGAGAGAGAGAGACAGAAAGAGAGAGACACACAGAGAGAGTGAGAGACAAAGAGAGCGGGTGAGACAGAGAGAGAGACCGAAAGAGAGTGGGTGAGACAGAAAGAGAGATACACAGAGAGAGAGAGAGAGAGAGAGAGAGACAGAAAGAGAGAGACACACAGAGAGAGTGAGAGACAAAGAGAGCGGGTGAGACAGAGAGAGAGACCGAAAGAGAGTGGGTGAGACAGAGAGAGAGACAGAAAGAGAGACACAGAGAGAGAGAGAGACAGAAAGAGAGAGACACACAGAGAGAGTGAGAGACAAAGAGAGCGGGTGAGACAGAGAGAGAGACCGAAAGAGAGTGGGTGAGACAGAGAGAGAGACAGAAAGAGAGACACACAGAGAGAGAGAGAGAGAGAGAGAGAGACAGAAAGAGAGAGACACACAGAGAGAGTGAGAGACAAAGAGAGCGGGTGAGACAGAGAGAGAGACCGAAAGAGAGCGGGTGAGACAGAGAGAGGGAGAGAAAGAGAGAGAGACACAGAGAGAGAAAGACAGAAAGAGAGAGAGAGACAGAAAGAGAGAGATATAGGCAGAGGGAGAGACAGACACAGAGAGCGAGAGAGACAGAAAGAGACACAGAGAGCGAGAGACAGAAAGAGACAGAGAGCGAGAGACAGAAAGAGACAGAGATCGAGAGACAGAAAGAGACACAGAGAGCGAGAGAGACAGAAAGAGACACAGAGAGCGAGAGAGACAGAAAGAGAGAGACACAGAGCGCAAGAGAGACAGAAAGAGAGAGACACAGAGCGCAAGAGAGACAGAAAGAGAGAGACACAGAGCTCAAGAGAGACAGAAAGAGACACAGAGAGCGAGAGAGACAGACAGAGATAGAGAGAGAGAGAGTTAGAAAGAGAGTGAGATACAGAAAGAGAGAGACACAGAGAGAGAGACACAGACAGAAAGAGAGATAGATAGACAGGGAGAGAGAGAGACACACATACACAGAGGGAGAAAAAAAGAGAGGAGACATGGAGAGAGAAACACAGAGAGACATACAGAAATAGAGAGAGATAAGCAGGGACACACACACACACACACACAGGAGCGAGGCAGAGTTACCGAAGCGGCCGCTGCGATGTCTATCTGCTGGAAAGGCCAAGCGCTGCACAATAGAACACCTGTGCAGGTAACAGAGCTGGAATTTCCCCCAGCTCTCGAACACACCACAACACCGCACATTATCTCTGCCAGGGAGAAACTGGCAAACGCACAAATGAAGCGAACTCCTTTTGTACAGACCATGTTTAAGGGAATTTTTAGACAATAGCGACGCAAAATAAAGTAACCGATACATACAACAGAATGAAATGTCTGTATTACTATTATTTGATTTTACTCCTATTGTATATCGTTTAAAGTTATGCACATGGTTCTAAACTTAAAATAATTGTGCGTTCAAGTGTAGGAAGTGTTCAGTTAGATGCGGATTTTACTTTCACTTTTGTCTCTGGCCCAGCTGCAGTTCAGTGGCGCTGGAGTGTGTAAAACTCGGCCCGGGTCACTGGTGTCGTTGATGAAATCATGAATGAAATGTGATGTGACATTGTGTTAACCCAGCAGAGATGTGTCACAGCTCTGCATATCCTCCACTGAGCAGCACACTTTAAACGGGTCGCACAGCCACATCTTCTGATCTGTGTCAGAATGTTCATCATCAGAAACAGACCTGGAGTTGTGTTTTGTTTCATTCGCACGTGTTTAACGCATAAACGCTGCAGATTTAGGCTGAGTTCTTCTCTCAAACTGAAAGCGTTCTGTTCTATCTTGTGATGTCATGTGGTAATACAGGAAGTGCTCCAGTGTGTTGTTAAACTCCACACCCCTTCACAAGAATCAGTTGGATCATTTCAGCACTGGGATTGCCGATCTTTCCTGAACTAAAGGTAAAAGGAGCTGTTCACTTGTGATGTAAACAGACTAATAATAAAGTGTTACTCAATGTGTGAATGAAACAAAACACAACTCCAGGTCTGTTTTTTTGTGGAGGTGGTGTTGTAGTCAAGGCTGCGCTAATCGAGACAAAGACCTGTCCGACACTACAAGGTCCCGAGACCAGAACAAGACAAAGACTTCTGAGGGTCGAGACTGAGGCACATCGAGACCAAATTGAGACCATCTTTGTATTTCAGTTATTTTGGCACACACACACATTGTGTGGAGGTATAAGGTTGTGGAGAATGACCGAGCCAAGATCCTGTGGGACTTCCAGATACAGACTGACAGAACAGTGATGGACCAACCAGACATAGTGGTTCTGGATAAGCGAGAGAACAGAGCCGTGGTGGTGGACATTGCGATACCGAGCGATGGCAATGTCAGGAAAAAGGAACACGAGAAACTAGAGAAATACCAGGGGCTCAAGGAAGAGCTGGAGAGGGCCTGGAAGGTGAAAGCATCGGTGGTGCCAAACTGCATGAGTGGTTACAGCAGATTCCAGGAAGGACAACAGACATCTCAGTCCAGAAAAGTGCAGTACGTATGTATATATATATATATTTTGGGTTGATGGGGGAAACCGGAGTACCCAGAGGAAACCCATCCAGACACGGGGACCCGCAACCTCCTTGCTGTGAGGCCTGAGTGTTGCCACTTAGCCACCCCTATGAACTAACATCAAGGACCATGACGTCCACCCTCCTGTGGGCTCACCACCTGCAGAGGGGTTCATAGGGGGGGTCAGGTGCTATGAGAATTGGGCCCCGCGACCCAGCTGGATTAAGCGGGAGATGATGGATGGATGGATGGATGGATATATATATATATATATATATATATCCATCCATCCATCATCTCCCGCTTAATATATATATATATATATGCAGTCGAGTCTGAGACAAGACCAAGACAGTGTCGAGTGTCGAAAAACAGTGTTGAGTACTAACACTCTGAGGAGTTAACATTCGAACATTAGCCTTAAAGCTCACAAGAGTCAACGTTGCATATTATAGGATCTTTCAAATTTAGCAAATAGTCAGTAGGGTGGGATACGTAGAAAAAACAATGATAAGTATTTGAATTTTTTGAAGTTCACGTACACTTTATTTACCCATAGGAAAATCTGTCTTCTGCATTTGACCCATTGTTCAGTGTCGCTGGGTCAGCCTCTCCGGAGCAGTGGGACCCGTCTCTAGATCTTGAGCTAGTCTTGGTTAGGACTAACTTTGCTGGAGGATTTGCCCTGTGCATGTTTCGGGTTGAAATGCCTTGAGGAAACCCACTCGGACACAGGTAGAACATCAAATCAAATTAAATGTATTTGTAAAGCACATTTAAAACAGCCAAAGCTTACCAAAGTTCTGAACATTTACAGTGAAATAAAACATACAATAAGCAAAACAAGCAGAATGAAAATGATAAAATAATAACAGCGAGGTACCAAGGTGTCTCTTTCTGACTCCGGACAAATGTCAAGGAGAAAAGGTGCGTTTTAAGCATGAATTCAAAGTGCTCCAGCGACTGTGCAGTTCTAAAGTGCAAAAGTGTTCCACAGTCTTGGACCGACCACAGAGAAGGTCCTATCTCCTCTGGTCCTCAGCCTGGTCCTGGGAATAACCAGGAGCTGCTGATCGAAGAGAGCAGACCTCTGGATGGGACACGGGGCTGGAGGAGTTCAAATGAATAGGAAGGTGCCATTAAGACTCTTAAAAACAATCATTTATATTTTAAAATGGATTCTAAAATGTACAGGGAGCCAGTCCAGTTAAGAATAGGAGCGCCGTGGTCCCTCCACTTTTTTAAGAAAACGCAAACTCCATACATAAAGGCCTGGGAGTTGCCCCTGAATCCTTGTTGCTGTGAGACCTGTTACCATCTATTCAACATACTCCATACAGACCCTCTTAGCGCTGTGAAATAAATGCTGTAACCTGTCATAATACCATGAATAAACCTGCCAAGAGCATTTGAAAAACTCATTTTGATCAAACCCCAGTGGCTCCCCGAGGAATCTATATTTTTCTATATTTTTTATTGAGAATCGTCAAAGTAAAAGACGGTAGAAAAGCAATTATTAAAGGCCCCATTTATCTTGTTGGCCAGAAGCACATGGACAGATACAGCAGCTCAATAATGAAGTCATCGATTCGGGAATGGTCAAGGCCATGTCAGCTCTGTGGGGCTCTGGTCCTAAACAGCTCTCATGGTAAAGCAATATCAAGAAAAGCCATTAATCCCATTGCTCTGAAACGCACCATCGATACTGCAGGCCTTACAGTCTCACTAATCTGCTCCCTCTGCTGCTGCCAATACATCCAGCTGGCTGCATTTTTCTTGGAGCTTGTGTAGTTCTGCAGATTCTAACCAACTTGATCAATTCAAACAAGAAATATATGTTGTTTGTGTGGATCTGAAAACAGTATCTGTCTTTCAGTGTCATGTAGTGTAACTTTGATGCCTTTATTGTGTTAAAGTCCTATATTAAACAGAAGTGATTCGTGTGAGCTCTAAGCCATGTTATAATGCTGTTGCCTCCTCAGAAACATACTGCACTTGTGTTTTGTTTCATTCACACATGTTTTTATTCTCTGCATCTCCGTAGCTCTGTTCCACCTTGTGATGTCATCAAGTTAATAGCTACTTTTTACCCTTTAAACTCTAGACATGGGCAGTCCCAGGGCTGAGATGAACCAGATGATTCTAGTGAAGGTGTGTGGAGTTTTAAAACACACTGGAGCACTTCCTGTATTACCACATGACATCACAAGGTGGAACAGTGTGTTTTCAGTTTGAGAGAAGAACTCAGCCTAAATCTGCAGAGTTTGTGTGTTAAACATGTGTGAATGAAACAAAACACAACTCAACATATTTAATGTCTGTATGTATCTACAATCTAGAAAGTAATAAGAAAAATCAATTAGTCAATCTTATTTATAATCAACTTTATTCACAGAGTGCTTTTCATACAAAAAAATGCAACACAAAGCGTTTCACACACAAAGAAACAAAACACTGAATGAGAGAATGAGAAAATAACATTTTTAACTGGTACATACACTACCTGAAGTGGAAATACACCCAGAGCATCACCCAGTATAAGGTGTTTGCTGCTGCCATACGTAATTTAACAGTATTTCTGTTTACCAAAATATCTTTATGTTTCTATAATGGTTAATCCTCCAGTATCGGCAAGATCTTTTATCAAGTCAAGTCAAGTTTATTTCTATAGCACATTTAAAACAACTTCAGTTGACCAAAGTGCTTCACATAAAGGATAACAAACATATGCATATACAACACCATATGAGGACAAAAGAGAAAAAAAAAGAATAAACTAATAAAACAAGATAAACTGACTAACTAGTATTAAATGCCAGGGAAAAGAAATGAGTTTTCAATCTAGTCTTGAACTGCGTTACGGACTGAGAGGATCTGACAGGAAGAGGAAGGTTATTCCACAGTCTGGGCGCTGCCACAGAAAAGGCTCTGTCTCCCCTCGTCTTGAGCCGAGTTTTGGGCACAACCAACAGGAGCTGGTCGGCTGACCTCAGGCCTCTGGGTGGAGTGTAGGGCTCCAGTAGTTCTCTCAAATAGACTGGACCCAAAGAGTGTAGACATTTAAACACAATTAACAACATTTTAAATTGCACCCGATAGAAGACAGATCAAAACCAGATCTTTAATGCTAAAATAGAACTATTGTTGTATCCATACATTTTCAAGTTGAATGTTTTCCAAAAAAGACACCAAAGTCTCATCCAAAGCAAATCTCTGGGAACAGCTGAAACTATGAATACCTGTGCCAAAGGTGCTCACACAAAATATCCACATTTATGGTTATTACTTGTCAACAAGGACGATTTTGTTATTCCAATTGGTCATTTTCTTCATGAAGTTTTGGTTAGTTATTTATGTTTTCTTGTTTTCATGACAGGTGCTCTAATAAATTTGTTAAGCACTATACTACATACAGATGACATCAAATATATGAAGATACAGTATATAGATTTTTTTTTTGGTTATGTAATTTCATATATCTTACTTCTGTTGTGTTTGGGCACTTTCCTCTGTATATTTTGTTTTTTCCAGTTTTTATTCAAACAAGTTATTCTTATTTTTCAAAGATTTGGTGTCTTTTGTATGTAGAAGAAAATGAATGAAATGAAAAACATTTTTGACTGGTATAAAAAAAATTAAAAATAAATAAATAAAAAATAAAATAATAATAATAATAATAATAATAATAATAATAATAATAATAATAGAAAAATATTCAAAAAATAAGTAATAAAAAATTAAATAAAATAAAAAACATAAAATAATTGCAGACGTTATTGCTCCTGCCCCAGTCTGAAAGCACTAAATTAACCATCATACTCTACAGTAGAAAACAGCAGTCATGATATAAGTGCGCCGATAAACCCTTTGAGATTCTACCATGTCTAATCCGATCAGGAAATGCTCAAATGACGGCAACGTAACCGAATTAGAAACGGTTCCGCGCACGGCTGTCTCCTCTCACGGGTGCGTTCAATGTTAAGGATGTGTGATGGATCTGTTACCGTGGCAACCCCATAGGACCGAGGGCTGAGGGGAGAGAGGCCGGATAACGAAGAGGAGTCCAGGCAGGTTCACTTTGACACGTTCTAGCGTGGCATTCTGACAGATACACGGTGAACGAAATAACATCTCTCTCTAATAGACTCACCCCTGCACAACACTTAGCCTTTTCTCTTCTTTGGGTTTGGAAATGTCACTCGCAAAGAACTTTATTCAATATGGTTTGTGGATATGCTATCGTCTTGCAGTGAAATAGTTGTAGTTACAGATTTGAAAATTACAGATTTTCTATGGCTTTTTTTTTTTTCTTTACTTGACCGGGTATTATTTTAAACTATATTATGTACACTAATAGTCAAAATTTGATCCACTTTCTACATTTTTATACGCCCGTTCTAAGACGGGATGTATTATGGTATGGCGCTGTCCGTCCGTCTGTCCGTCCGTCCGTCCGTCCGTCTGTGGACACTTCAAAGCTCGACCCTTTGCGAAAACCTGCCCGTCGCTCTTGCTAACTGTGATCGTTTCCATCTCTGTCTTTTTATCTTCCATCTCTGTCCTTTTATGTTACGTGCCGTAGATCTGAACTCTCTTCTCAAATGTTCTGCTGCTGAAAGCGAGAACAACCCACATTCTCTGCTTCTTTGAGCTTTGACACATTAAAGCTTTGTAGTGTCTTTAAGTTCTGTTGCTGCGATCTGATTGGTGGAATTCCGATTCTAGAATGTGATGATGTCATACTCATACTCCTACTGCAAGAGCCAGATTTCCCTATTGATTATCCGTCCGTCTGTCTGTCCGTCTGTTTGTGGACAATTTCTTGTCCGCGCTCTAACTCGACAACCGTCTCACCTAGGAATGTCAAACTTCCAAACTGCACCAACAATTCATCTTTAACTAGGTTTGACAAATTCTAACTTAATTCTATATACAATAATTCAAAGTACGGGCGTATTTTGCCCCGCTGGAGGAGCTCTTGTTTATACATACAGAAGATTATTTATTTCTCCTTATTTCCCTAGCGATACTGCCCATGTGCACGACCTCCGAGCACTGTTGCAGTTTAAATGCTGTCGATTTATGCTCAACAAGGCGCATTTTAAAAGTGTGTTGGTTTTACTGTCGGTTTGGACCAGTTACGCTTTTTAAAAAACGACATGTGCAGGTTAGATTTGCGACATAACACCTATGTTTAGATGATTTAATAGATTTAATATTTGATTTTATCGTTATCATTTTCATTACATGGTATTTTATGTTGTTTCCATGTGTAGAAAACACAGTTGTATAAATAGGACATTCACACTGTAGCCTATGATATTAACTATTATATATTTAAGGCTATTTAATATAAAGATTTCCAGTTATTTCTTTCTCTTATGCAATGGGAGCCTTACTTGATAGAAGATACAGGCCTGTCAAAATGAGCTGCAAATATTCATATAAATGAGTGAATAATGGTGATTCTACAGTGGGAGCATTGTTCGATGGCTAGATTGCGCTACCTTTAGTCAGAGCCCTATTTGATAGCAGAATACAACTGTCCAAATGAACTACCTATGCATTTTCATATAAATGAGGTGAAATTTAACATGACTAAGGTGTAAAGTACAATCACCGCGTGCAAACAGCATCACACCCGCTGTCTCTAATTCAAAGAAATATGGAGTAAAACTGGGGAGGTTCACTTTACTGGATCTAGACAACTGTAAACGGAAAAACGTAAGGTTGCTTATTTTGTCGGGGGAGCGTGAATCGATAGACGTCACTGTCAATTTAGGCTGCGGGGAGCTCATTTCGATGGGACCATTCTTTTATTTATTTCCAATTTCATCATTTACCTACTCAGGCTCACACACACACACACACACAAACAAACACACAACACAATCACACTCCCATATAAGAGGAACAGAATATACTTATTGTATCATCACCCCTTTAAACCATGATGTATGTCAGTGGCGTCAAACTCATTTTGGTCCGGGGGCCATATACAACCTACTTTAATCCCAAAGGGGCCGGATCAGAAAACTCAAGGCATATATATACCCCAAAAATAGCAATAAGTCCAAATATTTGTGCAGAGAAACACAAGTCTATGACAGAAATCTTTTTTATTTGATTTTATTTTACAAAGTATTATAGTATTATGCCTGGTCTTAGTAGTGGCGTTTAAGATTATATTCCTTGAGCACCGCCACTTGTTGCAAACACACCAAACACGCAGGTTTTCCATTCACCTCCGTGAACAAAAAAGAATTAGTCAATTTTTCTTGGAAAATCCTGCACTCAGCATACACTTTTCTCATTTTTGACATTTTGCTGATGAGGGTGTCACGGTCAACAGTCAAAACGATCGTCCTTTAAGACCGTTTGTGCTGCTCTGGTGGGAGGCGCCGCACAGAAGCACTGGATACACTGCTATGCTCAGCGGCGCAGAAAATTATCTGAAAAATCTGAACATTTTAAATATTTTAATGGAAAATCAGCCAAGGGCCAAATTAAAGGTCTTGAAGGGCCGGATCTGGCCCCCGGGCCGCATGTTTGACACCTGTGATGTATGTGCTCCCTATTCCCGCAAGTCAAATGTCTAATGTTTTTTCTTGTTTGTTTTCTCTAATATCACAAAAGAAGTAAAAAAAAAAAAAGTGATTCTACTAAAATATAAGTACGTTAAGTAAGGGACAAGCATTAGAACCTGGTTAAATTATCATAAATATACATATGTTAACATAAGAACTCTTCAAAATAAAAGCTCAAAAAGTCAGTGTAGCAGAATACGGGGTTAATAATAATAACAACAACAATAATACATTTTATTTATTAGGCGCCTTTCTGGATACTCAAGGTCGCCTTACATCAACATAAATAAATAAGTTAAATACTATTAAAACATACAGCCAAAAGCCTACAGTTAAAGTGGGACAGTATTTTCATTGATTGACTGGGTTAACTTGGTCCACTGCGAAAAAGCTTAAGATATAAACACTTTAATCTATCAGAAAATGACTTAAAATAGTGAAATTATCTTGCTGCATGGACAGATCATTTTACTTGACTTTATTTCCTTGAAGTTATTTTAAAATAAACGACCTCTCAGAACTAGTAAGTAGGTAATAAATCAGAAAACAAGACGAATAATGGCCAGATCACAGAAAAAATTTACTTTTTCGAGCTTTCTACTATGTTATAACGTTGTTCGCTGATCAAAAATATTCCTGAAGAGGTTTCAGACGTTATTCATGCATGTTTGAGTAATCTAGCGTTCTTTTGCGCTATTCAAACCCTCCTTACTTACATACATGATGCAAAACAATCCACTGCAAGTTCCCAAACCGGATTGTGAAGGCGCTCTGAATCTGGAGGTGGAGGGAACATAACAAAGCTTAAACTTATTAAACTAAGTATTTCTCTTCTTTCCATTGTCCAAACTCCTGCATTATGTTGTCCTCATGCAAAGCACCCAGACCGGGCCTAAAGCGTCATTTGGAGGCTGTTCAGAGATTAGATGGTGAGATAGCTGAAAACGCTCTGCTAATGCTGCTCTTCTATTCTCATGGTAATTTCTGAAACCTCATTTGGACCCAGTCTCCATCCAAAAGTTTGTGATTTTAACAGCAAATCTCTGGTGTCCCATGATTCTAATTGAGAATCTTAATTTTGCGTAGCCGTTAATGACCACATATGCAAATGAAGCAGCGCTAATGAGCTAACGTTACAAATGTTCAATTATCGTTTTTGGATTGGGAATTTCACTGTTGAGTAAATATTAAGGCTGAAAGGAGTCATTACTTTGCATTATAATTTAGGATAATAAGTATTCGTCCATCCATCCATTTTCTCTCGCTTAATCCAGCTGGGTCGTGGGGGCAGTTTACTGCCCAATACTCATAGCACCTGACCCCCCCATGAACCCCTCTGCAGGTGGTGAGCCCACAGGAGGGTGGACAACATGGTCCTTGATGTTAGTTCATAGGGGTGCGGACATGTTTTGAGTTGATGGGGGAAACCGGAGTACCCGGAGGAAACCCATCCAGACACGGGGAGAACATGCAAACTCCACACAGAAAGGCCCGGGCGACCCGGGGATCGAACCCGCAACCTTCTTACTGTGAGGCCTGAGTGTTGCCACTCAGCCACCAAGTATTTGTGATAAAACTATATGAAGTGGTGCAAGAAGCACTGGAAGAAGTTTTGATACTTAAGTAAAAGTACAGATACTGAATGTAAAAGTAAAAGTATCACATGACAAAATGTACTTTTGATTTGTTTGTTTTTTTTATTTTGAGTTTGTACCAAAAGAGATACAATAATCATATACATACTACATATACACTGTAAACAACAGAAAAGCACATTTCTTGAAGAAAAAAAATCTTATATTAACCCACCTCTATTTATTACCTAATTTAAAAAATATTTAAAAAATATATATGTGGTTGCTATGCATTGATGATGAATCTTCACAAATATTTACATATAGAAAAATAAATAACATACTACGCATGCTGAATATAATTTTAATCCAATTTCTGTCTTTTGTTTTATTGTTCTGTATTCTGGTCATACAAATTAATAATAATGATTGATGAGTTTATCGTTATCGATTGTATCAAAATAAGCAAAATGAGAATGAAAAATGTAAGGATTTTTTATGTATTTTTTGTATTTAGTATTGTATTTCATTAGTATTAATATTTATTATTTTAGTATTTAGTAATGCAGTATTTTATTTGATTTTTGAATTTTGAATTTAGTTGACTTACAATTAGTTATGAGCTATTCTCCCTGGGGACCTGTAGCTTGTTTTGGGTTGAGGGGGGAAATCGGAGCCTGGAGGAAACCCGTCCAGACACGGGGAGAACATGCAAACTCCACACAGAAAGGCCTGGGCGACCCGGGGATCGAACCCACAACCTTCTTGCTGTGAGGACCTTCTTAAGTAACCGTATTAAATATTAAGTATAGTAATATGTGTTTTGCACAGATTTCCAATCTTAAGATTTGAAGTGATTTTGAATGATTGTTCTGAATTTTGCTCAACAGAATCTTTTTCTATTTTTTATTTGTATATTTCTGTTGGTTCAAATTAAAAATGTAAAAATAAACCCTCAGTCTTTTCAGCGGGTCTCAATAAATCTCTATAAGTCTCCATAATAAAAATGCTTTTACTTTTCAGTCCTGTTCAAAAATGTAGTGGAGTAGAAAGTACAGATACCTGCTCTCAAATGTAGTGAAGTAAAAGTAAAAAGTATCCACTTTAAAATGTACTCAAGAAAAGTATAAATACCTAAAATGTACGAGTCTACTTAAAGGTGCTGCTGTGGCATTTCTAAAGTGCAAAGAATGAAAACAGAAGTTGTCTTTAATGAGAGAGTCTGATTTATTTGAGCAGTGACCTGTAGTGCAAACCTGTGTTTTTCATTCATCTAATCACTGGTATAAGTTGTGCTTTAGTTAACCTCATGATCTGTAATCACAAATGAGGCTCGTTAATGACCCTCGAGCTACAACAGAGCACCTCATCAGAATGTTCCTCATGATTATGTAAAGCACATGTGTCAAACATGCGGCCCGGGGGCCAGATCCGGCCCTCCAAGACCTTTAATCTGGCCCTCGGCTGATTTTTCTATTAAAATACTTAAAATTTTCAGATTTTTCTGTTAATTTTCTGCACCGTTTAGCATAGCAGCGTCTCCGGCGTTTCTGTACGTTGCGACTCCCACCAGAGCAGCACAAATGAAGACTTTCCTCTTTCCAAACGCTCTTAAAGGACGATCGTTTTGACTGTCGACCGTGACCCTCATCAGCAAAATGTCAAAAAATGAGAAAAGCAGATGCTGAGTTCAGGATTTCCCAAGAAAAATAGTCTAATTCTTATTTGTTGACAGAGGTGAATGGGAAATCTGTGCTCAGTGTGTTTGGAACAAGTGGCGTTGCTCGAGGAATATAATCTTAAACACCACTACGAGACACGGAGAAAAATACAATAACTTGAAGAGAGAACTGAGTTTTCTGATCCAGCCCTTTTGGGATCAAAGTAGGTTGCATACGGCCCCCGGACCAAAATGAGTTTGACACCCCTGATGTAAGGGTTCCATTATACTGCACTATGTAACTTCACCTGCTTGTTTCTATGGACATATCACTGCTCTGCCTGGAATGTTCCACAATATGGCATTAAACAGCTCTACTTTACATTTATTCAACTACAGGTGGTTTTATAACTCAAAAATACCTCGAAAAAACAGGTATTCTGACTGTGAGCGGGGTCGCCTCTCCACAGATCTGACCTGTAATTCGGTCTGGTTTGGTCTCCATGATCATCGCAGCGTTTGACGAACCCCCATCAGAAAAAGTTTCACAATGCACCTTTAAGTCCAGTACTTTTACTCCTACTGTTTCACTAACTATTTTGTGATTTGTGTTTTGTTGTGGCCTCTCGCCGAACCGTAGAGACAGACTGACTGGACAAAACAGTTACTGGAAAACACATCACACTCGATTATAATTGAGCTTTGCCAGATCCTCCAAAAATATTTCCTGGATTTGTAACCCCCCAGAAAGTCCGATAAACTGTAATCTGTAACGGGAAATGGGTGAACACTGCTGAGACTAAAGGCTTTGCGCACATACGATCAAAGCTCTTCAGTTTCTATTAATGTTGCTGGGGTTTAGATAACATCACAGTCATCTACAGAGACCATTTTACAGAGGATCGGGACATGGAAAACTGTGTAGATATGCTTGATTAATGCTTTATGTGTAAGATAGTCTGTTCAAAATGGTAAATAAGGGTTCTGTAGTACACTAAATTGATTCTTGGGAGCTTTAAGTAATGTTATAATTCTGTTACCTCATGGAAAACATAGCCAGAATTGTGTTTGGTTTCATTTACACAGGTTTGACTAACCCTTTTTATACGCCCGTGATAAAACGGGACGTATTATGGTATGGCGCTGTCCGTCCGTCCGTCCGTCCGTGGACACTTCAAAGCTTTGAAGTTTAAAGTTCAAAGGTGACACACAGTTCCAGCTGCAGCGGTTGCTAGGCAACGGGAGCGAGAGAATACAAGACAACTACACATTACCTTGTCCGCGCTCTAGCTCGACAACCGTCTCACCTAGGAATGTCAAACTTCCAAACTGCACCAACAATTCATCTTTAACTGGGTTTGACAAATTCTAACTTAATTCTATATACAATAATTCAAAGTACGGGCGTATTTTGCCCCGCTGGAGGAGCTCTTGTTTTAAAAGCGGTAGTTTCTTTTAAGTTAACAGCTCAGTTTATTCAGTAGAGATTGGCAATTCCAGGGCTGAAGTTAACCAAATGATTCTATACTGCAAAAAGCTTAAGATATAAACACTAAATCTATCAGAAAATGACTTAAAAGTAGTGAAATTACTTATCTTAAAATAAACGACCTCTAGACTAGAATGAAACAGTCTCAGAACTAGTAAGTAGATAATAAATCTGAAAACAAGATGAATAACCTGATAGAAGTTTTAAAATTTTGGCCAGATCAGAGAAATTAGCTGTGTAGTGAAGGTGTGTGGAGTTTAAAAACACAGTGGAGCACTTCCTGTATTACCACATGACATCACAAGGTGGAACAGAGTGTTTTCTGTTTGAGAGAAAGTCTAAAGAAGTCTAAATATGCAGAGTTTGTGTGTTAAACATGTATGAATGAAACAAAACCATTCCAGGTCTGTTTGTGATGAGGAAACATTATAACATGGATCAGAAAAATACATAATAGTTATACGCCAGATCTATGGAAAGGCAAACCCCCATCCACAGTAAAAAAAAATTAAAAAAATAAAAAGTTATCCGAAAATATTTTTGAGCATTCCTGTACTTTAATTAAAAGATGATGGATGTTATAATGTGAAACGTTACATTCAAAGCGCTAACGTCTCCATGGAAACAAGTGATTTTCCATGTAAGCAATAGACAGATGTGGCTCTCGTCCTCCATCTGCGAATGTGACGTCATCACAATCAAGAATGTGGAAACCACCAGTGATGGTCACACCACATAAGTACGCCAATCCACTTTTTGGAGCCTTTCCATGTTCTAATGTTGTTCCCTCATCATAAACATGCCTGAAGAGGATTTACAGCATCCATGTTTGAGTAATCTAGTGATCTCTCCTGGGCCCTATTTGAACCCTCTTTAAGTTTAGCTGTCAGACTCTGTCCAAGACCCAGAAGTCTACACGCACAGCTCATTAGCACAGCGTGATACAAAACATTAACTTCTTAGGTTCCTTTCTAAGACAATGTAGCCAAGTGTATTTGTACCTTGTTGACATGTTTCGGCTGCTGCTGCGAGCCATCTTCAGAACTGTCACCGGTGTTGGTGGTGACGTGTCATATATCAGCTGTTGTTACTTCCGGTAGGCGTGGTCAGCCTGATGGGACCTGCAGGTCGCCCAGACTGACCACGCCTCCTGTCGCCCGGTGGTCTCTGGAGGAGGGTGTCCCAGGTGTGTGAAAGGAGGAACGCGCCGTCGTCACGGTTGATGCTGTCAGTGCCTCGTTTCCTGATCTCAGTGGCTTCCCTGATCCAGCGTTTGAACTTGTTGTTCTCCGATCCAATGACCCGAGCCCCGTCCCAATCCATAATGTGGTTATGGGACCTGCAGGTCCCATCAGGCTGACCACGCCTACCGGAAGTAACAACAGCTGATATATGACACGTCACCACCAACACCGGTGACAGTTCTGAAGATGGCTCGCAGCTAGCAGCCGAAACATGTCAACAAGGTACAAATACACTTGGCTACATTGTCTTAGAAAGGAACCTAAGAAGTTAATGCATTAAGAAGACAAAAGGAATATTTTTGGCGTGATACAAAACACTCCACTACAACTTCACAAACCTGTGTTGTGATAGCGCTATGAAGGGGGTGACTGAGGCAAGGTAAGTTTATTTGTATAGCCCAATTCGTACACAAAGTAATTAAGTAAGAAAAGTGCTTTACAGAATAAGAAATGCATTAAAATCACAATACAACCAAATCAAAACATAAATAATCATCATAAAATTAAAAAGAGAGACATTAAATGAGAGAGAAGAGTGCACAATGAAAACTGTAGAGATCCCAATCAAGAATTTTGGCTTCTGATCCGATACCTTTTTGTGTAGTGTCGTGAAGGCAGTTCATACCGTGGCTCCAAAAAGTCCATTACGCGACAAAAGCCTCTGTTTTCCACGACAGCGCTTGATTGTCTAAAGCGATGAATTCGACAGTCCTCTGTTATTTTCTTGGGCTTGTTGCCATGTTGACGTAGCTTTTCTCTTCTTTGAAATGCCTCCTCCAGTGTTTGCTGCTGTGGCTTTGCCGTCTTGTGAATCTCAAACTGGTCCAGATGATTTTTTTTTAAAGTGACGACTCAAATGTGTAGTGTTTGTTTGCAGCAGTTACACGTCGCTGTTTGACTCTGGTTTGTTGTAGTGAAAAGTCCCACACAGAGGACATGGCGGAGTTTTGATTTACGGCTGCCATAAAGTGTGCCACAAAAACATGTGAAACTGGTCCGATCAAGTGACTAAATCCAATACTATCTGATACTCATAAAAGAGCCGGATTGGAAGCCGATACCAATACTGAATATAGGATTGGAACATTCCTAGAAAACCATTCAGTCCTCTGCACAACTGAACAGAACTGTTTTTTTGTTTTTTTTAAGTCTATTCTCTGAGCAGCAGGGGGCAGTGCAGAGACTTGAGTTGGAGTCAGGACCCAAGCTTCAGAGTTCTGGATGTTCTGGATGTTCTGCAGCTCTCACAGTGAGCAGGTCATTACAGTATCTAACCTACTGGAGACAAACACATGGAGAAGTCTCTCCAAGTCTGCTTTAGACAGTAGACCTTTGATTTTTGCTGTTTTATATGGTAATAGGTGCAGATATTATTGATTTGTGTGGCTGTTAAAGTTCAAGTCTGAGTCCATTATTACCCTGAGATTTCTAGCCTGATTTGCAGATTTTAGAGAGAGAGACACTGGAGGTGTCTCTTTGTTTCTGTGGCCAAAGACTCTGACTTGTGTCTTGTCTGAGTTTAGTTGGAGAAAGTTGTTCTGCCTCCACACACTGATCTGTTGGATGCAGTGCAGAGTGAGTCCACTGGTCCATAGTCCTGCTGCAGATGTAGATCTGAGTGTCGTCTGTATAGTCGCAGGACACATTAAACTTATAAAATTTTAATCCGTTGATTTTGGCAAATATAGCATTTTTAGAACAATAAAAGGCAGCATGGTGATCTAAGTATGTTATGTGTTCACAGTTAATACACCAGGCAGGTAACATACCCCCTCTTTAAACTGAATAAAATACAAAAATACTTCATAATGTCAATTATTGTTAAAAAAAAATGGTTTCGTCTTTCGGGACATGCTCGCTGGGTAAAAGCACATTTCACTTATCGTCTCCCGTCTCAGTTGTCTCTGTTCTACTTGGTCAGATCAATACACCTCCCATCACTCCACTCACATCCCTCTATTTCTGTCAGACTGAGGGACAGAGCTGAGAAATCCAGATAAAGGCATCATATTACACTATTCTGGCTCTGTTCTAATGTTGTTTCCTCATCACAAACACACCTGGAGTTGTGTTTTGTTTCATTACACAAAACCTCCATATTTAGGCTGAGTTCTTCTCTCAAACTGATAAAAACACTCTGCTCCACTGTGTTTTTAAACTCTACACATCTTCACTAGAATCATTTGGGTAATTTCAGCTCTGGAATTGCCGATCTCTACTGAACTAAAGGTAAAAGTTAACTGTTAACTTTAAAGTGCGCTATGTAACTTTTTGGTTGGGGTCTTTCACCTGCTTGTTTCTACACTGGAAAAAACGATATCTACGTAAGTTAAAATGACTTAAATTAAAATATTTTACTTTATTTGAGTAGATTCAACTTGACAAGTTAAATGATCAACCAATGGAATAAGTGTTTTTTTTTTCTTAATTCAAGCAACATTGGATTTTGTTTTGTTTTTTATTTTAAATGTAAAAGGTCGTTGTTTTTCTTATTTTAAGTGTAGCCAGATGTATTTTCATATTTTAAGTACAAAAAGTCTTTTTCCAGTGGCAGACGATTATCACAACAGCAGGAAGTGCCACAATGTTGAGCCACGGCACTTCTGGTCAGTGCTTTGCTATGAAAAATACCTGTGGAAAAGTGTCGCTTATTTTTGAGCAGCTTCAGAAATCTGCCCCAACACCAAATCTTCATCCAAGAAGGTCTACAAAGAACAACAAGTTCCTTCTGTTTTCTTCATGACCATAACGCTAGTGTTGCTCAGTAGTTTCACTGATGCTCGTTGTTGTTCGCCTTAAGTTTTCGTCTTTCTTCCCTTGATCGTTGTGGATAAATTCTTCATGGACAGAATATGTTCCTTGTCGATCTTATTGGATGAAGATTTGGTGTTGGGGCAGATTTATGAAGCAAAAATATGGACACTTTTTACAGGTATTTCACCACAGAAAAGTATTAACTGGAAGTTGCGCAACTCAACATCGCAGCACTTCTTGCTGTTGTGATAATAGTCTATTGTACTTATCAAGTGAAATTTACTCAAATCATGACAAAACTTCAGTTAAGTCATCTTGGCTTGACTAGATTTTGCTTTTGCAGTGTGTGGATATGTCATTTCTCAGCCTGGAATGTTCCACAGTCTGACCTTACACAGCTCTACTTTACACTTATTCAAATACAGGTGGTTTTATAGCTCAAAAATACCTAGAAAAATAGACATTCTGACTGTGAGCGGGGTTGTCTCTCCATAGATCTGACCTGTAATTTGGTCTGGTTTGGTCTCCATGAAGATAGAATGTTTTAATGCCATACTGTGAAACATTCCAGACAAAGCAATAACATCTCCATGGAGAAAAGCATTGGATGGACACTCCACCAGAGAAGTTGCACCTTTAAACCACCACTTCATGACATCACAAGGTGCAACAGAGAATTTTGAGCTTTGCAGATGTAGACAAATAATATGAATGAAAAAAACAACTCCAGGTCTGTTTTTGATGAGAAAACAACATTAGAACACGACTTTAATCTCTCAAGAGTCCACGTTGTGTAATTTGGCACCTTTAATTTCCATTTTGAACAGACCTGCTCGCACGTCACGCATAAATCAAATATATCTGTGAAATCCAGGGACCTATCACTCTGGATGTACGTGTGAGCTCGCGGCGACGTTGCATGTGTGAGCGCCCGTTAGCAGCCCGTCCGACGCTGCTCGGCTTAGAAAAAACGCTTGACCTTTCCCATCCGCCAGCAACGATCAGCTTGAAGACTTAATTGGATTTCGATCATAAATCTTGGACGGGTTACTAAAGAAATTTCTGAATCTGTAATTGTGCTGCTCCGAGGGTCGTTCTCTCCCTTAAAGGTGCACAGTGTAACTTTTTTTCTGGTCTCTAAGGCAATGTTATTGTTATACCTAGAATGTTCCACAGACAGAACAGTATTACACTTGTCCATTTTGCGTTTATTCCATTACTACTTAAAAATATCCCTAAAAAACATTATTTTTACGTAAACACTACAGGATTTTTTGGGCTTAAACGATTTTTAAATGTGCGACAAAATGCGCGAACGCCACAGACACGAGGAGAAACTTATGAGACTTAAAATCTCTGATCTCCCAGACTGCAGCAGGATCTGTGTGTGGAGCACAGGATATAAAGCTGTGAGCACGATGGCGTCAGCTGTTTCCTGTCTACAGTAAAACCACTCGCTCTGAGACTCTGAAGTGTTCAAAGATCAGACTCTGGATTTCCAGTTTAGACACAAGTCCAAACTGTGTTATTATTATGTGTGAAATGTGGAGCAATACTTCAGATACAGGATTTTTAAAGCAGAAAAGAGGAGATAAAGTCCACAGGAAGTAAAGTCACTGTCGCTAAACTGCAGCTTCACCTCGATCCGTGCGCTGTGTGGATGGAAACAAACACACGTGAGGAACTATCTCCACTTTTTACTTTCCTAAAGAACGCCTCAAACTGGATTAATAGTGCCGTTTTGTGGACTGGGATAATTATTTGCAGAAGACAATTTCTATGGATAATGTGGGTGAGATGCTGCACTTTAAATCCAACTTCCCCCGCATATTAAGAGCGCCCTCTTCAGTCAATACTTTTAAGTCTCGTTTAAAAACACTCACCGGCTTTTAACACGGAGTGAAAATTGTGTGCTCCTCTGACTGTCTTTTATTGATTTTATTTGCTAGTTTTCTATTACTAATTTTGTATTTTAAGGCTTTTTATTGATTTGCTTTTTATTTATTTTATGCTTTATATTAATTCATGTGTTAATCTATATTGTGCCTACTCTGTACAGCACTTTGGAGACTTTGTGTTGGTAAAATGTGCGATACAAATAAAGTTGGATTGGATAAATGTACCACTTTATGAGGGGTGAGGGATAGTCTTTATTTTTGATGTTTCCCAAGTTTGTATGTTGCGTCTCTGTGTCCGTCGCTCCTCTGCCCCTGACACTGTGTTTTATTGGCTGTTACCGTAGCGATGCTGATGTTTGGTGGTTGTGATCTCACACTGACACCACACATGATGAGCGCACACGAACACAAAATGTCGGGTCATCGCAGCCAAAATCGGGCAAATCCTCCTGGAGTGTGTGTGATGGTCTTTAGATACAATGAGAAGCGTCTCCATAGATCTGACCTGTATCTTGGCTCTAGTTTCATGTCTGCTTATCTTAATGGAGATAGATAAGTTTAATAGTGCACTGTGGAACATTCCAGGCGGACCCTCCACGTGACAAGTTACGCAATGCACCTTTAAAGAAAGTCCGACCTTTAAAATCAATACCACCTCGTTTTGTTTCTCTGAGGTGAGCGATGTGTCGTTCAAGGAAAACTAGGAAACTACAGCACTTTTTCTGCTTGAATGAATTGGCTGTTACATTGGCTGCCCCCTCAGGAAGTAAGGACAGTACGGCAATAAAACAGGGCACGCATTTAGTTTCGCTTTCCCTTTCTGCAGAACAGCGATTTTAAAATGAATCATATACCATTACCAACAGAAAGGACCTGTAGCTTGGAAAAGGTCTAATTTGTCACTTTATTTCTAAAACACATTATATAAACTGGACTATTTCCTGCTTTGCATAGAGAATTAAAAAATCAAAAGTTAAATACAATAAAAACAAATAAATAAAACCATAAAATAGGAATAAATACATACATATACATATCATCATACTTGTCTCCATGGAGATGTTATCGTCGTACCTGGAATGTTTCACAGAATGGCTTTAAATGTTTCTGTCTCCATGGGGACAAGTATATGACAAGTTACAGGTCAGATCGTTGGAAAGGTGACCCCTCATATTAAGAAAGTGTACTTTCGCTATCCGCAAAAAAACAATTATCATTGGCTAAATGCAACTTACGCTCATTGCTTTACTGTGGAACATTTTAGGGAAACAGTTGGAAGAGACGTCACTGGAAAAGTTACATTGTGCGACTTTAAATCCAAATTGAGTCTACAGACCATATTTTAAACATTTCCGGATTCATTAAGGCTGCGTTGTGTAACTTTTCAGGTGTAGAGTCCACCACCTGCTTGTCTCCATGGCGATGTTGCCGTTTATACAGTATGGAAATAAACTTGGTAATAATCACAATGGAGACAGGTTAATAGTCAGAGAATGGAGAAGCAAGCCTGCACATGGTAAGAATTGATGGTTTTTAAGGTATTTCTGAGCTATAAAACACCTGCAATTGAACAAATGCAAGGGTAATATGTATGTTTAATGTGATACTGTGGAACATTCCAGGTAAAGAAATAAAATCTCCATGAAGATAAGCAAGTAGAAGACCCCAAAACTTTTTTAAAGGTCTAAACTAAAGATTAAGCAGATTTTTTTTACATATAGGATCTATTGGCTTAGTTCTAAACGTAAATCACAGTACCTCAGTTTGTTTTTTTAGTCAAATAAATACCTTCTTAAAAAATACAAAGTGATAAGTAAAAAGTGAAAATGATTCCTTGAAGTCACCGTTTCATTGATCAGTCGTAGTCATTGGTTTGTATTTTCTAATGTAATGTCCCAAAGTTTAAGGCCAGTTCCCGGATCAAGTGTCCTGTTGTTCCAGACTGGGGAGTGACTGCTGCTATATCGAGCTCCACCAAGACGTTTAGTGCTCTCATATTATTGTCTGTGCCAGTAAATATGTCTCTCCAAAGATTCGTTCTATGAGTATTATAGAAGATCATTATATTATGTCTGCAGGCCATTGTCCTTATGCAGTAATGAAGCAAGTCTCAATTATTCCCAGTCACCGTTTTCATTTGCCAAATGGGGTTTTGTGAAGTGTGTTAGCTGATGACCATAGACTGTATATATACACGGACATAGCTAACTCGCTGGTTGCCCCCTTCCAAAACAGGAAGTGACCATGGGGGCGCTTCCGTCTCCATCGGCTCTGGCTCCAATTGTCTTTACATTAAACAATTCTCAGGCCCCTCTCTGTAACTGCTACTGTGACCGTTGTCATTTTGGTCTGAAAATGTTCGTACTAACCCGCTCTACCTGATCCTGCTGTTTTTTATTTTGCGATCTTGTCCGTAAATAAATTTGCTCCTGTAACGGCTAGCCTTGTGAGCTTCATTTGACTGAAGCCGAACGCTATGGGTGATGTTGCGCTCCCTTAATCCACTTCTTTATATAGTCTATGGGATGTAATGATATCCAAGTCTCACGACACGATATCGTCACGGTATGAACCTCACAGTACGATATTTATTGCAATATTGTGGGAAAGCTCATGATATTACGATATTCTACAGAATAACAAGACTGACATTCTAAAATGCTTTGACCAGTCATTTGGTACAACATTTATTGTCATTAGGGATGGAACGATATCCAAATCTCTGGACGATATTTTCAGAAAAGCAGTTCTACCTCTTCAGAATTCTAGGAGTTCTTGTGCAGTGACAGAGTGACACAAAATGCATGTCGGGGCTGTGGCTTCAGTGGCTCTTCAGAAAATAGTGTCTTTGTCTATATGAGTGAGGAACAGCAGCTCTACACAACGTTATTTACACAAATCTATCTGCTGCAGCCAAGATTGTGCTACATTATTGTGCTACACTTTTTCTACCAACTTTACTGATGCCCCTAACCTTCAACTTGGATAATTCCCAATTTATTCCCTTTAATTCACGAAAATTCCCATGGAAAGCTTAGGTGCAAGCGACAAAATAACTTGAAGACTTTGGTGTACACGCAGTCAAAACAGCGGTGAGTTTTTTGATCCAATATGGCCGACTTCCTGTTGGTCATAGGGGGGTGTGACAATGACATTTTCTGCTTGTCTCCTTTATTTCTATCACTGTCCCGAATTTTGTCGGCCTACGCCAAAATATGCTTTTCAGCTCCCCATAGACTTTAAATTTTTGCCTTTTCCAGGGGGCGCTGTCGAGTGGGGGCACTTTGGGCATTGTCGCGATGCCCGTTTTATCAATTTTTTTGCCGGGCCGGTCGATCTGATACCCCCATGTGAGACTTTTCGTCGATGTTCAGGCCCTCAAAATTGCAATCGTTTTCGAGCAAGAACAATACCCCTCGTCACTTCGTTAGGCGAGGGCCAATTAGTCACAGTAACACCATATATGGTGGTAAAATGCTGAGAAGGTTTAACGATATCAACATTTGGATACCGCCCAACCCTAGTGTAGATACAAACTAACTACAGACCAAGTTGATATAATAATTACCACGACACGGGTGGTCACTGAGGTTGGATTTGTCGACATAAATTGGAGCGTGGTAAAGTCAAAGCCTCGTCCTTTAAGTTGTGTTCCTCTGTCTTTACTCTGTCCCTCTTGTTAATCACCTCCTGCAGTTGGTCCAAACACACTGACGGTCACTGAGTCACACTAATTACTCTTCTCATCTATCAGTATGTGTGTGTTTCTGTTGTAATCATCTCTTGTCAGGACGAGGTGAGGCCAAATCAAAGCCAATCAGATATGGACACAACCAGCTCACACTCTCTCTCTCGTTTGCATGTCATTAAATCTCCAAATGAGGTGTTCTCAGGTCACCCGCTGCCCGCCCTAAAATGAATTTTTAAGATGGTTTTACATTCTACAAACCTGTGCCAGCAGATATGCACAGACATGCCTTCACTGCAGAAAAGAGGCTGTTCAAAATGTATCACAGGTGCACGCACCAGTACAGTTTGCTCATACAAATTATGTTAGAGGAAGAACTGTATTTAAAGTTTCATGTTAAAGTTTGGACGTTTGGAAAGATGCGATTACAACTGTCGGTGGGCGGTACTTTTGGTCTTTTTGGTCTATTCGCAGTAGTTGCACCTATTACTACAACAAATAGTGATGCCGAATAGACTGGAAGTACTGCCCGCATCTGTAATCGCATCTTTCCACGTTTTTTTTCCAAAATCTTTCCAAATCTTTTCAGTCTTCCTGGTTTGTGATGTGATAGGCGGCACGGTGGCTGAGTGGCAACACTCAGGCCTCACAGCAAGAAGGTTGCGGGTTCGATCCCCAGGTCACCCGGGCCTTTCTGTGTGGAGTTTGCATGTTCCTCCCCGTGTCTGGATGGGTTTCCTCCGGGTACTCCGGTTTCCCCCATCAACCTAAAACATGCCCGCACCCCTATGAACTAACATCAAGGACCATGTTGTCCACCCTCCTGTGGGCTCACCACCTGCAGAGGGGTTCATAGGGGGGGTCAGGTGCTATGAGTATTGGGCAGCAAGCTGCCCCCGCGACCCAGCCGGATTAAGCGGGAGAAGATGGATGGATGGATGGATGGTTTGTGA
Organism: Odontamblyopus lacepedii; assembly: GCA_034769755.1. Classification (NCBI taxonomy): domain Eukaryota; kingdom Metazoa; phylum Chordata; class Actinopteri; order Gobiiformes; family Gobiidae; genus Odontamblyopus; species Odontamblyopus lacepedii. The sequence goes on along the minus strand of CM068365.1, from coordinate 32,377,154 downwards.
TGTAATGTGAATAGAGCCTATATGAACTTGTTCTTGTATTTCTTTCTTTCTTATTTTTGGTATAACAAAATAAATAGCACAATGTAACAATTATATAATAATAAAAGATTATAAGTAGACATTAGAAACTTTTTTGTGCAAATTTGCTTTTTTGTTTTTTTTTACACTGTATAAACACACATTGTGTTCTGCATTCTGATTGGCTAAGTTAGAACCCGTGTATTGTGTTCTGCATAATCAAAGGTGACATGTCTATTTCTAAGAATAAAAAACAGCGCCAACAACTACCCATAACCCCCCCCCCCCCCCAATTTAGATCACGGGCCGATTTGCGCGGAGCGACCCCCGCTTAGAGGGGGGCAGGTGGGTTTTGCAGCCATGAAACATGCATAATACTTTTAAAAAATAAAGCTGACTACTTGGATTTCACTTATTGTGGGTTATTTTTAGAACATTACGATAAACGAGGGACCCCTGTAATGAAACAGAATTAGTCTATTTGGTGCATATGGCCTCCAGAACATCTCATTTTACGTGGCTTTCTGAGAAATAACTCAAGTGCCCGTCATAAGGGACCTTTTTGAGTCCTGGCCCACATATTGTGCTGCGGGTTACGGTTTCAGGTGTCGGGTCCGGCCTGGAGGTTGTGCTCGTGTAGACCGTTGGGTGACTGCAGGTGAAAAGTCCACACCCCACGAGGTTAAGCAGTCTTTTACATGTATGTGTGGCTAATGATCCTGCTCTGTGTGAGTGAGAATAACAGAATCACACTGAAAAAAAAAGAGGTGCAATCAATTTTTGTGGTGCTTGGTTTCTATGGATGGCAAACACTGATATGTTGTTGCCTGGAATGTTCCACAGTGTGACATTAAACAGCTCTATTTTACATTTATTCAATTACAGGTGGTTTTATAGCTCAAAAATCCCTAGAAAAAGAGACATTCTGACTGTGAGCGGCGTCGCCTCTCCACAGATCTGACCTGTAACTTGGTCTGGTTTAGTCTCCATGAAGATAGAAAGGTTTAATGCCATACTGTGAAACATTCCAGACAAACCTTGCATCAATGGGCTTCTTCTCTCAAACAGAAAACACTCTGTTCCACATTGTGATGTCATGTGGTCATACAGGAAGTGCTCCACTGCGTTCTTAAACTCCATACACCTTCAGTAAATGTGTGAATGAAACAAAACACAACTCCAGGTCTGTTTATGAGGAGGAAACACGCATTAGAACATGCCTTAAAGCTCACAAGAGTCCATCGTGTGCAATATTGGCCCTTTAAATGATGAATGCGTCAAAGCCGCAGATACACGCTGTTTGTGATAAATGAGGTCTGTGTCTGAGGGGAGCAGCGGCTCGAATGGTGTTAGCCTAGCAGATGGTCCCGGGGTGTCCGGACAGCAGGCTCCCGGTGTCACACAAAGCTAATCATAGCAACCAGCTAAAGCTAATCATGGCGAAGAGCTAAATGATGACAGAGGAAAACGGCCTCATCACGGCGGGACACTGAGCCAGGCCACATGTTTACACGGGGACTATCGGGGACAATTACAGAGGCTTTATGGACTGAATTACACCGTCTGTCTTCATCTGCACGCCACTGGGGCATTCAGGGACTTCAGGCACTTCAGTTACTCTTCCTCTTTTAACCACTTTTTGGACTGATATTGTTAATTACTATGGCAACAGCTCAAAATTACAGTGTTTAGCGCTTGAATTAAACTGTCTGTCTTCATCTGCACGCTGCTGTGGTATTAATAGACTTGTTTTAAGGACTTCTTTGGATTGGAATTGTTAAATGCTATGGCAACAGCTCAAAGTTAGAGATTTACTCACTGAATTACTGGCTTCATCTACGCACTGCTGTGTTATTCATGAAGCTCAGTCACATGACCACTTCCTGTTTTAATTAGAGATGTTCCGATCAAGATTTTTTTGGCTTCCGATCCGATTCTTTTTTAAGGAGTGCTTTTTTCCGATACCGATCCGATACCTTTTTGTGTAGTACCGTGAAGGAAGTTTGTATCTTGGCTCCAAAAAGACCACGAAAGCCTATGTGTTTCACGACAGACAGCAGTTGATCGTCTAAAGCGCTGAATTCGATAATCCTCTGTGTTATTTTCTTGGACTTGTCGCCATTTTGAGGTAGTTTATCTCTTTTCTAAAACGTCTCCTCCGGTGTTTGCTGCTGTGGCTTTGTAAATCTCAAATGTATCCGGATGATTCTTTTGTAAGTGACGAATCAAATTGGTGGTGTTAAAGTGGCTCTGCTGGTTCCTCCAGGAGAAACTGTTTGTTTGCAGCGATTGTGTCGCTGTTTGGCTCTGGTTTTGTTGTAGTGAAAAGTCCCACACAGCGACATGGTGGAGTTTTGGTTTACGGCTGCAGTAAAGCGCGTCGGTGCTGCAAAAACATGTGACACTAGCTCAGTCTGATCACATGACTGAATCCAGTACTGTCCAATACTGTCTGATAGAGCTGGACCGGGAGCCGATACTGATACTGAATATTGGATCCCTAATTTTAATAATTTTTTGGGTTGAAATTGTTAATTGCTATGGCAACTGCTCAAAATTAGAAAGTTTATTGACTGAATTACACAGTCTGTCCATCCAAATGCTGCAAATGATATTCAATAGTCATGGATTTCTATCACAGGGCCTCTTACTGGTTTAAGAACTTTTTGGATTGATATTGTTAATTGCTATGGCAACATCTCCAAATGAAAGTGTTTATGGCCTGAATTACACAGTCTGTCTTCATCTACACACTATTATGTTATTCATAGTCTTGTTTTAAAGTCCTTTTGGGTTGGAATTGTCAAAATTAGAGTGTTTATTGACTGAATTATAGTTTATAGTTTACTGTCTTCATCTTCACTCTGCTTAGTTATACCTGAAGCTCCGTCACAGACTCACACCACTACTTGTTTTACTCTTTTCACATGACACAAGACTTTTTGGACTGAAATTGTTTATTGCCATCTTAACAGCTCAAAATATGTTCCACTCTGATTAAATTTGTGGCTGCCATTTTTATTTGATTTCACTTTTGTATCATGAATATCCAGAGTTCATTTAGAGAGCACTTTCAGCTATAGAACATGTAAATATCTGGATACTGGCTAAAATACTACTTTAAAAGATAACACTCTAACCTTAACTTGTACTTCTGGCGGTAGAAGAAGTAAAAAGTGTAAGAATAAAACCAATTAATATGACCTTTAAGATACATATCTGAAAATATAATGTAAAGGATTCCTAAAATTCCCACCTGATGCAGATCGAAATGGAATTATTGTAGATTAGAAGCTGTTTTTACTGTAACTTGTGTATATAAGGGTTGGGGTTAGGCTGACGTTTACCTGCTCAATTCAAGGCAGTCGGTTTCCATGGTTTCCAAGTAAGATGAACTCATTCTTAAAGTAAAGAGTTTTATGAATGAAAACTAAATCACACTGAACTTGCTCTGCCTGGTTAGATGAAAGAGGAATTTCCTGGACACGACACTGAGGAATTAGCTTTAGATTCACAGTTCACTTTAGTCACATTTTTCATCGGTTTCCTAGATTTTCTTCAAGTAAAGTCTACTTATTGGAGTTTACGATGTGTCAGAAGCTGTGAAAAATGGGTGATGAGAATGAAAACGATATATGACCTTTGGGGGAAAAAAATAAATCGAACATATTGAGCAGTACCGCCTTAAAAAACACCCCCATGCGTTGGCCTGGAGTCCTTTTGGCAGCAGGAGCGGTGAAACTGGGTCGTCAGAATGGAAATGGCTGGAGGCTGCATATGGCCCACAGAGCCCCCTGGAGGTCACTGGGAGCAGTACGGGCCAAGCATAAAGCTACAGGGAGAACAAAGCAAGAAGTACTCTCTGCTCTGCTCTCTACCCCTCTGTCGACTCTTTCACTCTCTCTTCGCGCTTCCTTCTCGTCCTTCTGTCACGCTTTCACTCTTGTTTCCTGTTTTCAGTCTCTCTCTCCCTCCTCTCTGCCTCTCTTCTTCTTTCATTGTCTTTCTTATTGTCTCTCTTCTCTAATTTTTTCTCTCCACTCTTCCCTCTCATCCTCTCACTCTTTCAGTCATGTTTCCTGTTTTCTTTGTCTCTCTGTCTCTCCCTCCTCTCTTTCTCACTCTCTCTCCCTCCTATCTCTCCCTGCTCTCTCTCTTTGTATCTCTCCCTCCATCTCTTTCTCTGCCTCTCTTCTCTACACCTCTCTTTCTCACTCTCTCTCTCATCTCTCTTTCTCCCTCCTCGCTTTCTCACTCTCTCGCTCTGCCTCTCATCTTCTCTCCCTCTCTTTCTCACTCTCTCTCTGCCTCTCAGCTTCTCTCTCTCTCCTTCCTCTCTTTTTCTCTCTCTCTGCCTCTCATCTTTTCTCTCTCTCCCTCCCCTCTCACTGTCTCCCTGCCTCTCATCTTCTCTCTCTCTCCCTCCTCTCTTTCTCACACACTGTCTCTGCCTCTCATCTTCTCTCTCTCTCCCTCCTCTCTGTCTCCATCTCTCTCTCTCCCTCCTCTCTGTCTATCTCTTTCTCCATCTCTCTCTTTCTAAACCAGAAACTAGATGAGTTCTTGAAAAGTTTGGAGACTATTTGTTGCTCTTTTACCCCTCTTTCGCTCTGCCTCCTTCCATTTTCCTCTCTCTCTCTCTCTCCTCTCACTCCCTCATTGCTTCTCTTTCACCCTTCTATCTACCTTTCTATTTCCATCTCTTTCCCCTTTTCTCTCTGAATTATCAACTATGAGAAATGGCAGAAACTGATTTTGGTTGTTGTACTCTTTCTCTATTTATTTCTCTATCTATCTTGTCTCAATATGAACCCACTTCTATCTCCTTTTTCTCTCTCACTCCCTCGCTCCGACCCTCCTCTTTCTTGGAGCGAGAAGAGTCCTTGAAAAGTTGGAGTTTGTAAATGTCAAAAGTTGCTCGAGAACATCCACAAGCCACGGGGAGTCCTCACAGCCAGAGATACCACTCTCTCTCTCTCTGTCTTCCTTTTTCTCTCTCTCAATCTGTCCTCTTTTTCCCTCTTTCTTTCCCTCTTACTAAACGAGCACCTATAGGAGTCCTTGAAACTCTCGTTTTCAGTTTTTTTGTCTCGGCTTTATCTCACAGTTCAATCTCTGCCTCCGTCAATATCGTTTCAATCTCTCTTTCTCTTTTCTCTTTTGAACCTGCAGCTTTAAGAGTCCTTGAAAAGTTCGGAGATTGCAGAAGGTGGTTATTTCTCTCCCTCTCCCTCTTTCCATTCAACTTTAAGTCAAAAAAAAAAGTACAGTTTCTATAAGACGCTCTTCCTGTTTCTCTGTTTGGAGCAGAGTTCAAACTTCGGTGGAAAAAACGTGACTTTTTTTTGTGTAAAACGGCAATGATTAAAAGTCATTGTTTTGTTTCGTTCAGGGAATTCTGTCACTCTTTCCTTTCACCCCCTCATCCCCCCTTTCCACCACCCCTCCTTTTCTCTCTTCTATCTCGTCTTTCTCCATAACTCTCTTGCTCTTGTCTTATTTATGCTTCCTATTCTCTTTCTGTCCCTCTCTTTTTCTCCCTTTATATCTTCTCCCTCTTTCTCTTTCTCAGCGATCTTCTCTCTTCTCCCTCTCTCTTTCTTCTCTCTTGTTTTCCTCTCTCTGTCAGTCTGCTCTATCTCTCTCTTTCTCCTTCTCTCTGCATCTTTCTCTTTCCTCCCTCTATCTCATTCACTCCCTTTCACTCTTTCCTTTCTCTTCTTGCTCCTCTTTCCATCTCTCCCTTCGCCACCCTTCCCTCTCTCTCCTCTCTTTCTCCCTCTCTCTCCTCCCTCTTTCTGTCTTTCTCTCTCTTCCTTCTCTCTCCTCCCTCTCTGTCAGTCTTCTCCTCTCTCTCCTTCTCTCTCATTCTCGTTGACTCTTCTTTCAGTGTTTGCTATATTTCTCTCTTCTCTCCCCCTCTCTTCCACTCTTCTCTCTTTCAGTTTTCTCCTCTATCTCCCTCTCCTCCTTCCCCTCACTCTCTTTCTCTCTTCTCTCTCTCTCTGTCTTCTCTCTCTGTCAGTCTTCTCCTCTATCTCCCCCTCTCTCTCTTTCACTCATCTGTCTTTCAGTACCTCCTCTACTCCTCTTCTCTCTCTCTTCTTTCTCTCTCTGTCTGTCAGTCTTCTCCTCTATCTCCCCCTCACTCTCTTTCTCTTTCATTCTTCTCTCTTTCAGTCTTCTCTATTCCCCTCCTCAGTCTTCTCTCTCTCTCCTCCCCCTCACTCTTTTTCTCTCTTCTCTCTTTCAGTGTCATCTATCTTATCTTTCTCTCTCCTCTCTCTCTGTCTTCTCCCCATCTCCCTCTTTTCTTTCTTCTCTCTCTTTCAGTCTGCTCCTCTATCTCCCTCTCCTCCCCATTTATCTCTCTCTATGCCTCTTCTTTCGTTCAGTCTTCTCCTCTCTCGCTCACCCGTCTCTCTTCCTCTCTTTTCTCTTTCACTGTTCTCTCTCTTCTCTCTGTCAGTCTTCTCCTCTACCCCTTCTTCTCTCTCTTTCAGTCTTCTCCTCTTTTTCTCCTCCCCCTCATGCTTTCTCTTTCCCTATTCTTTTTTTCAGTCTTCTCCTCTTTCTCCTCTCTCTTTCAGTCTTCTCCTCTATCTCTCACCTCACTCTCTTTCTCTTTCCATCTTCTCTCTTTCACGCTTCTCCTCTCTCTGTCAGTCTTCTCTTCTATCTCCCCTCTCTGACCCCTCACTCCCTTCCCTCTTTCCCTCCTCTCGCTCTCACTCTTCTCCTCTCTCCATCCCCCTCTCTCTCTCTCCCTCTCCTCCCCCCTTTCCTCTCGTTTCTCTCTTTCTCTCATCTTTCTGTGGTAAAAAGTTGGTGTTTGTCGATGTCAGAAGCGACGGTTGCTGGAGAACTTTCACAAACAGGAAGACAGGAGGCGGGGGAGGACGAGGAGGACGAGGTGTCATCCATTAGTCATTATTTCAACAGTATTTTTTAAAAGTGAAATAAACGACTTTTTGGATGTAATTAACAGGGTTTCTCTGAGGAGCTGTGACTCCTCTCCGGGGTTCACACAGTCAGATGTCCTCCAGCTCTTTCTGTCTTAATTTGATCTCATTATTTCCACCAAGAGAATAAATGTCACTCCATTTCCACTGGTCTGTTTGTCTGGAGGGAGTTCATGTGCCGCGCGAAAAAGAGCTCGGCGTGTTTTAAGGCGGCGGTTCTCAAGCTGTGGTGTAGCTCCTCTGATTGTATTAACTGTACTTAGTTTTAAAGGGCCTATTTTCTGATATTATGTCCAGGGCTGTAACAGTAACCGAAATCTGGTGATGTCGTATCGTCAAAGGTCTAACAATATAATATCGTGGACCATCACAAAATATCGAATCCCAAGTCTCTTTGCTTAAATGAAGAGTTCTGATGCAGAAAAAGCTAAAAAAAACAGAGGGAACTACATAGACCACATGTGTCAAACATGCGGCCCGCGGGGCAGATCTGGCCCTCCAAGACCTTTAATCTGGCCCTCGGCTGATTTTTCTATTAAAATACTTAAAATTTTCAGATTTTTCTGTTAATTTTCTGCACCGTTTAGCATAGCAGCGTCTCCGGCATTTCTGTACGTTGCGACTCCCACCAGAGCAGCACAAATGAAGACTTTCCTCTTTCCAAACGCTCTTAAAGGACGATCGTTTTGACTGTCGACCGTGACCCTCATCAGCAAAATGTCAAAAAATGAGAAAAGCAGATGCTGAGTTCAGGATTTCCCAAGAAAAATAGTCTAATTCTTATTTGTTGACAGAGGTGAATGGGAAATCTGTGCTCAGTGTGTTTGGAACAAGTGGCGTTGCTCGAGGAATATAATCTTAAACACCACTACGAGACACGGAGAAAAATACAATAACTTGAAAAGAGAACTGAGTTTTCTGATCCGGCCCTTTTGGGATCAAAGTAGGTTGCATACGGCCCCCGGACCAAAATGAGTTTGACACCCCTGACACAGACCATGATCCTTTGCTCCGTTTCAGTGCAGACGACATGAAGAAATAACTGTTCTAAGCACTTTCACATCTTCATTCTTTGGATTAAGTCTTGTGAAGCATTTTTAGAGGAAAAAGAAGCAGATTCACAGTTTTAATATTGTAATAAATCTGCTACGGTGAGATGTTTATGGTGAAAATCTGGTACAGAGAGATTTGGATTTCATTCCATCCCTAATGACAATAAATGTTGTACCAAATGACTCAAAGCATTTTAGAATGTCCGTCTGTTATTATGTAGAATATCGTAATATCGTGAGCTTTCCCACGATATCACAATAAATGTCGTACTGTGAGGTTCATACGTGACAATATCGTATCGTGAGACTTGGATATCGTTGAATAAAGAAAAACACACTTAGTCCATTAGTAGATAATTTTACTTTGAATTTATTCAAATAAAGTAAAATGTTCTTCATTTGTTTTGGTTTTTGTGGTGTGGAATCGCCAATCTCTACTGAACTAAAGGTAAAAGGTGGTTGTTAACTTGAAAACTACCACTAGATGACATCACAAAGTGGAACAGAGCATTTTGAGCTTTGGAGATGTAGACACTCATAATAAAGACACTCGCAAACTTGTGTGAATGAAGCAAAACACAACTCCAGATGTTTCCGAGGAGGTGACGTTATTATTTTAGGCTCACGTGACTTAAAGTTCAGAGTTCATTTTCTAAAGCAGGGGCGTCAAACTCATTTTGGTCCCGGGGCCGTATACAACCTACTTTGATCCCAAAGGGGCCGGATCAGAAAACTCATGGTATATTTACCCTAAAAATAGCAATAAGTCCAAATATTTGTGCAGAGAAACACAAATCTGTTACAGAAATCTTTTTTATTAGATTTTATTGTACTAAATATTGTAATATTATGCTAGGTCAGGTAGCTTTGCTCTCACAGCAGCATCACTAACCTCTTGGTCCCTGGTAAAAACAGACGGCTGTTTCTTCAGTTTCAGCAATAAATAGTTTATCTTCGGTCTTCTCAATTCTCCGTTCAAGTTATTATATTTTTCGCCGTGCTGTCTCTCCTAGTGGCGTTTAATTTATTCCTTGAGCACCGCCACTTGTTGCAAACACACCGAGCACAGGTTTCCCATTCACCTCTGTGAACAAATACGAATGAGTCCATTTTTCTTGGAAAATCCTGCACTCAGCTCCACTTTTCTTATTTTTGACATTTTGCTGATCGGTCAACAGTTAAAACGATCATCCTTTAAGAGCGTTTGAAAAGAGGTGAGTCTTCATTTGTGCTGCTCTGGTGGGAGTCGGCCGCGCACAGAAGAGCTGGAGACGATGCTATGCAAAGCGGCGCAGAAAATGACCAGAAAAATCTGAAAATGTTAAGTATTTTAATAGAAAATCAGCTGAGGGCCAGATTAAAGGTCTTCGAGGGCCAGATCTGGCCCCCGGGCCGCATGTTTGACACCTGTGTTCTAAAGCCTTTAAAGATGAGGTGCAGGTTTTAAACAATCAAAGATATTGTTCTGTGGAAATCATGGAAAATACCTGCCTGACACTGTCCCAGACACCTGATGCCCTGTCACTGTGTGTTCTGAAGAGTGAGAAAAACCACAGCGTACGACGAGACTGATGAGAACAACCTGAAAACAGCTGCATGATACTATTACTAGACAGGTGATGCCATTGTGCACTGTGAAGAGTGGGAAATGTATTATTAATTTTTTTTATATATATTTTCATTATTATTTTATTTTATTATCATTTATTTCTTTATTTATCTTTTATGTACCTTTACATTGATATTTATTTTATGTGTGGGGAAAAAAACTGCATATATACTGTGATTTGAGAACCGGGGGGAAAAAGCACTGAATGAATGGCAAATTTAAAGAAAAAAAAAAGAGTGGCAAAAAATATAGAAAAAAATGCATGAAAAAATCAGTTCCTTAATAATTCCTTATTATTATTATTATTATTATTATTATTATTATTATTATTATTATTATTATGTATCTTTACTGTGACTTGAGAACTGGAGAAAAAAAAGCATTGAATAAATTGCACAAAAAAAAGTAAATAAAGTGGAAAAAACACAAAGTGGGCGGAGACTCATGAGAACCACATGGAAACAGCTGCCTGACTCTACCCCAGACGGTTCTTTAAGACGTTTTGCAGTTTGTAGTTTAAAGTTAGTCCTCCGGTTGGGTCTATTTCTAGTCCAGACCTGGTTTAGTCCTGGTCGGGATCTGTCTTATCTCCTGTCGTCCCGTTTTCTGTTGGTTTAGTTTGTTTTCAGTGCAGTACTGTGGAACATTCCAGGCTCGGCCAAAGCATCACCGTAGAGACGACAGTAGCTCAGTCGGGAGAGTGTTTGTTCACTGATCTAAAGGTTGGACCAGTGAATGCTGCCATTGTGTCCTTGGGCAAACACTTCACTCTGTACACGGGTGTATGAATGTGTTTGTGAACAGTGGTGGGAAAAGTGTTTGTGCCAATTTTACAGTTGATTCTATCCATTAAAACTGAGTAAATCTATTTTAGAATTTGCATTTTCTTGAATATGAATGAATAAAAACACTGAAATTTTTTAATGTTTTGCACTTTTTATTAAGCATAGTAAAACCATATGTGTAAAACTGTTTTTTTTTTAAATTAGACAAAAAAAGGTAAATGGTTGCCTAACTTTTTTTTAAGTTGTGTAAACCTACTTTTTTTTATTACTGTAAATTAAAAATATGTGCAAGTATCACATAAAATCGTCAGTATCAATTAATAAAAAAAATACAAAAAATACATAATGTAAAACTAAATTAAATTAAAGATTTTGTGTGATACACATTTTAAAAATTTACATTAATTAAAAACAAAAAGACTATAAATTAAAAAAAAAAAAAGTTAGCCAACCATTTACCTTTTTTTTTTTTAAATTACTGTTTAATTGTTTGGATTTACAGTGTGATGTAAAACACTTTGAGATCCTTGTATGGGGAAAAGTGCGATAAAAAATGTGACTATTGACCATATTCTCCATCAGAAAAGTGACATAGTGCCCCTTTACAGTTTGGGACGTCGCTTTAGGACAGGGGTGTCAAACTCATTTTGGTCCGGGGGCCGTGTGCAACCTACTTTGATCCCAAAAGGGCCGGATCAGAAAACTCAGTTCTCTCTTCAAGTTATTGTATTTTTCTCCGTGTCTCGTAGTGGTGTTTAAGATTATATTCCTCGAGCAACGCCACTTGTTCCAAACACACTGAGCACAGATTTCCCATTCACCTCTGTCAACAAATAAGAATTAGACTATTTTTCTTGGGAAATCCTGAACTCAGCATCTGCTTTTCTCATTTTTTGACATTTTGCTGATGAGGGTCACGGTCGACAGTCAAAACGATCGTCCTTTAAGAGCGTTTGGAAAGAGGAAAGTCTTCATTTGTGCTGCTCTGGTGGGAGTCGCAACGTACAGAAACGCCGGAGACGCTGCTATGCTAAACGGTGCAGAAAATTAACAGAAAATTCTGAAAATTTTAAGTATTTTAATAGAAAAATCAGCTGAGGGCCAGATTAAAGGTCTTGGAGGGCCGGATCTGGCCCCCGGGCCGCATGTTTGACACATGTGCTTTAGGAGATTTATGTTCCCTAGTGTCTTTTTTTCTTGTTCTTATTCTGCTCAGTCCATCCTCTTTCTTGTACTTGAGTCCTGCTGTGGCTCTGAGCCGCTCGCTCCTCCGTCTGGGCTCTGTAAATTAGAGCTTCTGTTAAACTACATGATAATTACAGTGGTTTGTACCTGGCAGCTTCTGTTTTTAGACTCTCCGGTCACTGAATCCGACGTGATTGACAGCACCAGCGCAATGAGATCCGAGCGCTACAGATTACAGCGTCAGGGTGTCGTTATGTAACTGTTTGTCGAATTTCAATGTTACACAGAGTTGGTTTACACAAAAATAACGTGAAAGTTCTGTAATTAAGGTCGTTTTAAAGTACGACAAATGAAATCTAAAGGTAAAAGTTGTGGAAGAAGCAGTTCTGTTGTTGGAGCGTTGGCAGTGCAAGACCCAATACTTTGCAGGCTGCTGTTAGGCCTTTGGCAAGACACTTCGCCCACTTTGACTTGCAATTCTGCCTTAAAAAAACAATATAATGAAATGGAAGAGAAAAAACAACATTATTATTATCGAATTTTAGTTGGCAAAGGTTTCATTCACGTTCCAGAATTTGATTTTGTAACTTTGGAAGAAATATCCAACCTTAAGGTCCACAAATGTTGAACTTTATCATTATTATAATCCATTTATAGTATTGGTATTTAAACGGTTCATATTGCGCTGTTTTCTGATCTATTTTATAATGTTTCCTCATCAAAAACATACCTGGAGTTTTGTTTCATTCACACGTTTAACACACAAATGCTGCATAAAATACCAAATAGGGCGTTTGTTTAACAGACCAGGCTTTTATTTGAGACCAGCGGCAATTTGGGGCAGGAGATGAATTCCTTCCTCACAAAAGTCTCTCTCAGCAAAACTGGGAAAATATGGAACTCAGATTCTTTTAACCAGTATGTCTATAATTTCTGTGACTTTCTATACAGACGTAGGCGAGTTCATTTGAAATGTTACAACTAAATATCTACAGAGTGGAGAGTTTCCCACATTTGAAAGCGACTCCTGAATTACAGAAAGTCGTTCAAACCCTCCACAACACGCAGACATTTACTGTACTTTATCGAGTTAAGACTAATAACAGATGCAGCGATTGTGGAGCAGCAGAGTGAGAACGTTCATCCACCATCAGGGCACAAGGAGGGAGCTGTTTTTTTCAGCACTTATAGTTTATGCAAATGAGCCATGTGATTTTAAGTCTGGTTTGTGTAGAGACGACGCGAGCATCAGTCCTGCTCCTGTTGTTGCAGCTCCACTTCTGTCTTCAGCACGTACACTGCAAAAAAGGATTTTCTAACATAATTAGAAGCAGATTCATCTTAAAAGATCAATTTTAAGATTTTTTTACTTAATAAGATGAGATTTTTTTACTTGTTTCAAGATATCCCATCCTGATTTATCTTATCTAGATATTACAACTTATTCTAAGCACTTTTTATCTTAACTCAAGCCAGGTTAAGCCTCTTTAACTTCCTTCTCAAACCAATAAGGTGAAAAATCTTGTCATAAATACTTGAAACTAGTGTTTTTTGCTTAGAACGAGATTTGTATTTCGTCTTGTTTTAAGAAAACTCGGTAAGGGAAAATTTCTTACTGCACTGGCAGAGAATTTCACTTAAAATAGGGGATTTTACCCCAAAATTGGTATTTTTTCTTATTTTTTCATAGGCCTTTTTTGCAGTGTACATTAGACTCGCCGTTTATTTGGAACCGGCGGTTATTCATCAAAATATACACCTGCACCCGATGTTTAAAGGGGACCCACTGTTGAAATGGAACTCGGCTCTTCTATGGTATTTTACAGTATTTGATGAGTTCTCTCAAAAAGAAAATATTTAATTCAACCTTTAAACTCCACACACTTTTACTAGAATCATTTGGATCATTTCAGTACTAGAATCGCCAGTGTCCTAAAGGTAAAAGCAGGATTCCTACAGTGTCTTAAAAAGTCTTAAAAGTATTGAATTTATGAATTTGGAAATAATACTTCTTGAATTTTTTGGGGGTCTTTCTGGGTCTTAAAATATGTGCAGTTCTCCATATCGCATTTCTCCTCAAAAGTTTAATTTGTCTAACATTATTTGGTTAAATAATGTAGCCTAAATATAGAACGGCGGAACCAATAATAGAGCGTATAAAAAAGTGAGTGTGACGATGCCACAGTTAGAGGAGCGAATCTGGAGCCAGACTCTATGTTTTGAACAGGATTTTTTTCACACACAAAATAGCGAACAAAAAACAATTCCGGATCATGTGTTGTGGGTTCATACGAACATTTTAAGAACAAAATGACGAGGCCACAGCAGCAGGTGCAGAGAGAGAATCTACAAGATCTCAATGTAAATCAATGGGAAAAAGAGTCAGAAGGAGCCAGAAAAGCCTCCTGGAGCACTTCCTGTTTGGCATGTGATATATATACGGTCTATAAGCGCAGCCCCGGGTCAAAATACTTTGACCACTACTCCCCAGATTCCTTTGTTTGAGAAATAAACAAATACAAATTCAAGAATTTTGTTTTGCTTTGCCGGTAAGTCTAATAGGCCTGAAATAGGCTGTGGAAATAGCTATTAAGTTTTTATATAAAATGTCTTAAAAAGGTCTTAAAAAGGTCTTGAATTTAACTTGAAGAAACCTGTAGGAATCCTGTAAAAGGAGCTGTTAACTTGAAAACTACCACTACATGACATCACAAGGTAGAACAGAGCATTTCTAAAAACAAAACACAACTCCGGGTCTGTTTTGGAGGAAGTAACAACATTATATCATGTCTTAAAATGTACAAGACTCCATTTAAGTTTTGGAATAGTGGTGAGAGGGACAAATAAACTCAGGCCATGTACACACGTAGCCGGGTATTTTTAGAACCGAACATTTCCCCCCCTCCGTTTATAAAAATAGTTTTATCCACACCACCTCGTCTTCGAAAAAAATACCTGCCACACATAACCGAACATCTGCGTTTTCAACCACATTCATACACATTCCAAACCTGTAGATGGCGTTATTTCCATTGAGCCCTCACTTCGCCGTCACTTCCGTCTAAACTTAAACAACAGAAAACATGGTGCCGAGCTCCTTTGTCTGGACAGACTCGGAGTCAGAATTGCTCCTAAACACAGTTTAGGAGCAATTCTGCTCTCAACACACACACAGCTCTCAAGAAACGACTCCGATCCATAGTCTGCTCTGGCTTTGGCTTTGGCTTTTGCAGTCGCCTAAACAAAGGTCGGACGTTTGACGTCAGGGCAGATTCATATTTTTTGGCGCAGACAGTGACGTTTTAAAACGCAAAACCCCAGTTATCTCTGTCCACACAAACACGCATAAACGGAGTTTTCAAAAATCTTCACTTTGGCCGGAGTTTTCCCTGAATACTCGTTTTTGATGCGTGTTCGTGTGGATGACAGGTCAAAACGCAGCAAAACATCTTCAGTTTATCAGATACCCGGATACGTGTGGACAAGGCCTCAGTCAAATAGCAAAAAAACTGTCTCTTTCCGCATGCAAAACTCATCAACTCATCATTTCTTTTTTAAGTGGTAAAAACTTTCTTCTGTACTTCAAATACCTTTACGGTTAGTTAAAAAAACGCATATGGAATGTTAATGTTGCGTATCTATTTCTTCAGCCCATTACTTACTCCCCTCATTACTTTGATGTTTGCATAAGACGCCTGATCAATTATTTATGGTTTTTAGCGGCGAAACTCTTCTAAAGTGTTGCGTTTACACTTTTTCCTTACAATATTTTTTCTCTACAACGACGACCATGTTAAAAGGACCATTCTGTATTACGCAAAATGCACGAAATGGAGCTTTAAGTCATGTCAGAATCTTTTTAAATCCTCAAATCTGATCTGTAACTTGGTTTGGTTTGGGTCCCATGAAGATAGAAAGGATAGAATGCCATACTGTGACAGCCCCTCCACCAGAAAAGTTACACAATGCACCTTTAAATCAAGCACAAACACCTAAAATGTACTCCAGGACCGTACTTTGCTAATTTTACTGTTACATTCCACCACTGTTTGTTGGTGGTTTTCTGCACTTGAGTCCATGTTTCTTGCGGCTTAAGCTTTACTTTTCAAACGTGTGTAGAATGTGCGTGAAAGAAAATGTTTTTATAATTACTAAATCCATCAATATCACCCAAACATGTTGTTTTTCTTACACTTTGTCTGTTTACATCGATGGTGCAAAGTGGGTGATTGCGACTGTCGGGTAACATTATGATAAGTTGGCCTCCAGCGAAAATAAAAACACATTTACAGACGCTTCCTCCGGCCTATCATTTTAGTATTGTCTCTCTCTTTCCATCTCACCTCTTTCTCTCTGTCTGTCTCTCTCTCTCTGTCTCTGCTTCTCTCTCTCTCTTCATCTTTTATGTATTTGAGGGAAAATGTTTCTTGCTGCATGACAAATACATTGTTTAAGCAGTAGCAGGAAGTGCACTGTTGCTGTCTCTGTCTGTCTCTCTTTCTGTCTCTCTTCCTTTCTCCCTGACTATCTCTCTCTTTCTCTCTTTCTTTCTCTCTCTCTCTCCTTCTCTCTTTCTCTCTGTTGTTTTCTCTCTATCTCTTCCTCTCTGTCTCACTCTCTCCCTCGCTCTTTCTCTCTCTCTTCCCCTATCTCTTTTGCTCTCTCTTTTCTTTCTCTGTCTCTCTCACCCTCTCTTTCTCTCTGTCTCTCTCTCCCTCTTTCTTTCTGTCTCTCTTTCTCTGTCTCTCTCTTTCTCTCTGTCTCTTTCTCTCTCTCCCTTTCTCTTTGTCTCTCCCCCTTGCTCTTTCACTATCTCCCCCTCTCTCTTTCTCGCTCTCTGTCTCACTCTCTGTCTCTGCTTCTCTCTCCTTTCTCTCTTTCTGTCTCCCTCTCTCTCGCCCTCCTTTGTATTCAACCAAAAATGTGTCTCACCTCTTGACAAATATATTGTATAAGCACCATCAGGAAGTGCGCTGTTAGCCTGTCTGCTGTGAGTTTTAGCGTGATGCCAAACCTCCATGTGTGCTTCTTAGTCCCCTTTGCGTCTCAGTCTCAGCTGAACAGGAGCACTGGTCAGGGAGGATCGGCAGATCCTGTGGAAGAGCCAAAAGTGCCCCTCCCTCCTCCGTGTCCTGCAGCGTCACAGCAGCCTCCAGGGGGCGCCGGGTGAGCACAACAGGAAACGCCTTGCTCTTATTTCGCTCTGCTGTTGAGATGGTTCTGGTATTTCTTCTGGAAGGTTTTCACCAAATTTGCTGTCTCAAAAGTCCATAGTTAGTTCCTTATCCTCTTGCACAGTCTCCATGGATACGGGAAAAACAAAGACATGATTTCACACAATCCAACAGTCCCTCATGTTCATTGTCTCAAGTATTTCTTCTGGAAGGTCTGCACCAAATTTGCTGTCCCATATCTCAAAAGTCCATCGTTCCTTATCCTCTTGCACGGTCTCCATGGATACAGGAAAAACAACTTCATTTCACTCAATCCAACTGTCCCTCGTGTTCATTGTCTCGGAGTATTTCTTCTGGAAGGTCTTCCCCAAATTTGCTGTCTCAAAGGTCAGTAGTTAGTTCCTTATCCTCTTGTACATCTCCATGGATACGGGAAAAACAACTTCATTTCACTCAATCCAACTGTCCCTCGTGTTCATTGTCTCGGAGTATTTCTTCTGGAAGGTCTTCCCCAAATTTGCTGTCTCAAAGGTCAATAGTTAGTTCCTTATCCTCTTGTACATCTCCATGGATACGGGAAAAACAACTTCATTTCACACAATCCAACAGTCCCTCGTATTTATTGGCTTGAGTATTTCTTCTGAAAGGTCTTCTGCCACATTCACTGCCACATACGGTGAAAAAACCTGTAGTGTCTTACATAAACTCATCATGAGAAATAACTTCAAACCTTTTCGAATGAACTATGGAATCTCGTATTCTTTTGGTACCCCGTTCTAATTCGACAAATATGCAAATGATTTGCTCACAACTGCCAACAGAATTTGTCTAAAAATGACTCTATTTCGATAGTTTGCATAACCACCTACAGCGATGGCACGTGCATTTGAATGTGTGTTCTTGGATTGTCCTTTCGCCGACGTCCCGCTCATCGCGTATGGAGCGTGTGTTATCTCGGCACCGGAGCTAAACAGATTTCGCCGCCAGATTGTCCAATTTTCGTGCCATTTCGAAAGCCTGATTCTCTCCAAAGCCCCTGAGTTATCTGGTGAACGCGCAACACTTTCTCCTCAATCTGTCTCCGCAGCCATCTCTGTGCAAAGTGGTTTGTGAATTATATATGGGCAGGAGATTAAAGGAGCCGCTAATTAAATGTAAATGGATTAGATTAGATTAGGATGAACAAATTATTCCAAGGATCTGTGATGTCGAGATTCATGCGTGCAGCATGTTTATAATCACAGGAGTCAACACGGTTAACCCCAGTGGAACGACTGGGTTTGGTTGTGTTCTGCTAGACTCGTGGACTATGTAAATGAATGTCAATGAAAAAATCTATTAAAACATCTATAAATCTTCAACGCACTTCAAGTAATGTTAAAGGTGCACTGTGTAAGACATCTTTCATTTGCATGTTTTTTATGGATATGTCATTTCTCTACCTGAAATGTTCCATAGTATGACATTAAACACTTTACTTTACTTTACATTTATTCAATCACAGGTGGTTTTATAGCTCAAAAATACCTAGAAAAACAGACATTCTGACTGTGAGCGGGGTCGCCTCTCCGCAGATCTTACCTGTAACTTGCTCTGGTTCGGTCTCCGTAAAGATAGAATGGTTTAATAGTTTAGATAAAGCAATAACATCTCCATGGAGAAAAGCAACTGATGCACCCTCCACCAGAAAAGTTACACAATGCAATACTTTACAGGGCTCATTTCAAGGGACAGTTTGGAATGTTGGACATAGGGCATCATTTCCTGGTGAGCCAGAGTGTTGGAGATGTGTGGAGACACTTTTTTAAATCTTCCATCCAGTCCTTGTATTTGGAGAGGTTGCTGGTGCTAGCCTAGTGCATGTCAATGGCCACAGTTAGCCCTATGTCCAAAATTCCAAACTGTCCCTTTAAGAGTTCTTCTCTCAAATGGAAAACACTCTGTTCCACCTTGTGATGTCATGTGGTCATACAGGAAGTGCTCCACTGTGTTTTTACACTCCATACACCTTCACTAGAATCATTTGGATTATTTCCTCTCTGGAATTCCTTTTTTCTACTGAACAAAAGGTAAAAGCAGCTGGTAACTTGAAAACTACTGCTGACATCACAAGGTGGAACAGAGCATTTTGAGCCTTGAAGATGTCAACAAACTCATAATAAAGAGACAGACTAATATTAGAAGAATTACTCAGACATGTGTGAATGATACAAAACACCCAGGTATGTTTTTGATGAGGAAACAACATTATAACATAACTTAACGCTCACAAGAGTCAGTTTTGCGTAATTTAAGACCTTTAAGTTAAAAGAGGAAAAAAACACATCGCCACACGACCACACGAGCCAACAGGACAATGTTGCATTTCTAATGCGAGAAAATCAGTAAAAGTCACTGTTACCCTGCCTGACCTCTGCTGTCAGCGGAGTCTTTGAGGGTCTATCACAGAAAGACTACATCACCCATCAGCCTTTGCAGCGCCTCTCTCTGAATAAAGAGCACACTCTTCTGCGCCTTCATTTGACGTGGAGAGCTCCTCGTGCACACTGAGGGCTGTTTTTGTTTTCAGGCCAGAGCCAATTATTCAGCTGTTAAACAAGTGGACAGGTGCCACAGCTGTTTATACCGCGCTGTTCATTTGAGACGAAGAAATATTACACGAAATTCTACTTTGGATTTTATGATTGTAGCTTTTTAAAGGGCCTGTTTTATGACACAAAATGGATTCCTGTGAGCTTTAAATCAAGTTATAAAGCTGTTATCTTCTTAAAAACATAAGCACCATTGCGTTTTGTTTCAGTCACACATGTTTGAGTAACCCTAGTCTACATCTCCAAAGCTCAAAATGCTTTTTTCCATCTTGTGATGTCATGAAGTGGTTCTTTTCAAGTGAACAGCTCCTTTTTATCTTCAGTTTAGTAGAGTTTGGCAAATCCAGGGCTGGAATGATCCAAATGTTTCTAGTGAAGGTGTATGGAACACAGTGGAGCACTTCCTGTATCACCACATGACATCACACGGTGGAACAGAGTGTTTTCTGTTTGAGTGAAGAACTCTAAAGTCTAAATGTGTGGGATTTGTGTGTTAAACATGTGTGAATGAAACAAAACACAATTCCAGGAATGTTTGTGATAAGGAAACATTATAACCTAAATTTAAAAAATAGCGTAATAGCGCCCATGTACTTTTGAACTTTTTTTTTAATTTAAAGGTACAATATAAACACTGCACTGCAAAAATCAATATCTAGGTAGGTTCAAATGACTTAAATTAAGAACTTCTGACTTTATTTGAGTTGATTCAACTTGAAAAGTAAAATGATCTCGAAATGGAATAAGAGTTATAATTTTAATTGTAAAGAATTGTAGTTTTTGTTTCTATGGAGATGTCATTGCTCTGCTTTAAATGTTCCACAGTATGACATTAAACAGCTCTACTTTAACTTTATTCAATTACAGCTGGTTTTATAACTCAAAAATACCTAGGAGTTTAATGCCATACTGTGAAACATTCCAGCAAAGCAATAGCATCTCCATGGAGAAAAGCATCGACGGGCCCTCCACCAGAAAAGTTACACAATGCAGCTTTGAGTCTAACAAGATGTATTTTCAAACTTAAGTCTTGTTCTGTTTTTAGATATTTATACTCATCAAAACGGACTCAAATCAAGATAAAACTTTCTTAATTCAACTCGTCTTAACTTAAAAATATGAGTTTTTGCAGTTTAGAAATGGTCTGTCACCTGATTCCATGGAAATAGTTTCCGTTAAAACCACAATTTGGAACATTCTCCATGCAGTTTAGTGTTATGCCATACTGTGGAACAACATCTCCATGGAAACAAGCAGTAGGAGGCTCTTCTTAATCCAAATATGAGTTAGGTTTGTTTCGATGCAAGCTACTTACACTTGTTTTTCAGCACAAAAAACAAACAAAATGGAAAACAAATATTACAGTTTATTTATTTGGCTAAAAAGTTACACATTGAAGCTTTAATTACCGCTCCATCTTAATGGGCGAAATCACAACGGGGAATTCTAGAGTTAGTCAGCACATCCCTGGTTTTCTTGGCTTTTGTTTTTAATTGTTGGATTAAAACTATTTGAGAATTAAACAGCCTCATTACACAGCCATCCTTGAGATTTATTAGTGAAGTGAAAGAATAATAACACTGCAATTTATTAATTTTCATTTTGTAATACTGTTTAATCACTGTCTTGGTTCAGCCTTTCTTCTCTGACATCGTAAAATGACACTTGAAATTCCAGGGAGTGAAATCTAAAGTGATTCACTCAGTTTTAAGCCAAAAATGTGCAGTTTAACATTATTGAAGGAAAAATAAAAGCAGGGAGAAAAGTCTGATACTTCCATCGATTTTATCAACACTGAAAATTCTAAAATCCTAAAACAGGTTATGTGCAAACAAGACTTTTGTCAGTTTAACCCTGCTTTAAAGGTACAATGTGTAACTTTTCTGGTGGAGAGTCAATGAAATACTTTTCTCTGTGCAGAGGTTATTGTTTTGTCAGAAATGTTTCACACATGGTATAGTATAAACCTTTCTAAACCAGGCCAAGGTCCAGGTCAGATCTGTGGAGAGGTGACCATGCTCACAGTCTGAATACCTGTTTTTCTAGGTATTTTTGAGCTGTAAAACCACCTGTAACTGAATAAAAGTATGGTAGAGCTGTTTAATGTCACACTGTGGAACATTCCAGGCAGAGCAGTGACATCGTGTCACGATACATAAGTACAATCCACACTATGCACATGCAGGAGATTCAACTCACCCCATGAAGACCTGTATGTGGGACACGTACAACACAGTGTAAAAGAAAACAAAAACATCGAATAAATAAGTGCATAGTACTAGTAAGGCTACAACAAAGACGACAACACGTGTAAGATATTGGACTGCTTAAAATATTGCACTCAGTTAAACTATTGCACTGTATTAAATATTGCACCATGTAAAATATGGCACTGTGTAAAATATTGCACTCTGAATTAAATTAAATATTGTACTCAGTTAAATATTGCACTCAGTTGGATATTGCACTGCATTAAATATTGCACTCAGTCGAAAATTGCACAGTATTTAATATTGCACTGTATTAAATATTGCACACAGTTAAATATTGCACTGTATTTAATATTGTACTGTATTTAATATTGCACTGTATTAAATATTGCACTGTATTAAATATTGCACAGTTAAATATTGCACACAGGTGGATGAAGGGGCTCAGGGGATGGAGGGACAGGAGTGTGTGTTCAGTCAGTACAGGTGTGTGTTCAGAGTGAGCAGGTGACGGACCTTCCACCAGAAAAGTTACACCGTGCACATTTTTTAAAAAGTTCTGCCGTTTATTTTATTAGTCAGATTATAACTACTGTGCAATTTAGACAAGTTTTGGCCCATGTTAACATCATAGTTGCTAGGTAACAGTTCTAAAATTACCTCTACGCATGTCATATCTGCTGCTCGTGTCAAACCCAGAAAGTAAAATTATAAACTACACCAAAAATGATACAATTAGGCAAGATTTTTTGTAATTTCTCAAATATATATGTTTTTGTGAAATGAGTCTGACCTGTCATATCCACTTTAAACAGCTGAAACGTCAGTGAGTGGAATCTGAAGTGATTTTCTAAAATGACAAAAGTTTTTGGACTGTTCCACCTGAAGCTGAAGCTGTCTCCTGAGTCTGTGTCTGTGGTGTTCAGGTCTGGAGCTCCCGTCTGATTCTCCGCAGGACTAATGAAAATCTGACAAAAGTTTGAGCTGAAAAGTGGAGGAAAATGCGGTCGTGGAGAGGAGTAACACAAATGGTCCGGAGAGCTTTGAAACGAGATTATTCTGGATAAAATTAGCATAGAGCACTTTGCCTCTTCTGAAAGCTCCGTCCTCCTCCTCCTCTCTCCATCACTCCATTTCTCTCTCTCATCCTCCCCCTCTCTTTATCACTTTATCTCTCCCCTCTCTCCTCCCTCTCTCCTCTCACTCCCTCTGTCCTTCACTCCCTCTGTCCTTCACTCCCTCTCTCCACCTCTCTTCTTCTTTCCCTCTCTCCCTCGCTTTCTCTCTCAGTCTCCCCCTCTCCCTCTCCCCCTCTGTCTCTCTCTCCCTCACTCTCTCTCCACCTCCCCCCGTCTACCCTCTCTCTCCTCCTTCCCCCCTCTCTTTCTCCCACTAAGTCTCTTCTCTTCCCCCCCTCTCCCTCTCTCTCCCTCTTTCCTTCTCCTCTTCTACCCCTCTCTCCCTCTTTTCTTCCCAACCCTCTCTCTTTGTCTTGGTTCTATTCCTCCTCTCTCCTCCACCCCCTTTCTACTTCCCCTCTCTCTCTCCCTCTATTGTTTTTCTCTGCTCCCTCTCTAACCCTCTCTCCTTCTTTCCTCCTCCTCTTCTCCCCCTCTCTACTTCCCCTCTCTCTTCTCCCTCTATCTTTTTTCTCTTCTCCCTCTTTTTCATTCTTACTGCCCCTTGCCTTTCCACAGATCCGACCGTAACTTGGCCGACAGTGGCGTGACCTGCTTGTCTCTATGGAGATGTTCTTGCTTTGTCTTAAATGTTCCGCTGTGTATCTTTAAACTATCTCTTGATTCAATTCCAGGTGCCTTTAAAAAACGTTCAGATGTGACCTCGAACTCGGCCTGTAACGCCGTCACCTGCTGTCTCCACGGAGAACTTTAATGCCACGCTGCGGAACATCTCGGGCAAAGCGATCAAATCTTCATCCCTTACAAAACTTTGTCAGCGAAATTACCCCCGCAGATATTTTTATAGCGTTCCAGTTCTGTGGGTGTTAAAGTCCAGATCTGGTGTCGTGTCTCATTGCCCGGGGGTTAATGAAATGGCCTTTTTATTGGAGAGAGGAGAGTCTTTGTGCAGCCCGTCTCACACTGTCACATACATCACACGGCTAATGGTCCTCCTGCGCGTCCAATTATAACATAATCAAGGCTCTTTTTCCATCTGAACAGCCCTCCATCACAGGTAATACATACTGGGGACGGGAAAGGCACATGCAGGCTCCAGCGTCTGACACACTGTACATGTCACTGATTTTTGTTTCGATCCTATTGACTTTACATTAAAAGGCTCCTATTCTCATACTCAACTGAAACAGACATTACTCACCGAACACTCATTCACTTGTTACATATGTGAACCCTCCACTAGAGGTAAGATCGGGCCTAAAAAATCCAGCCCGACCCGACCCGACCCGCGGGTATTAAAGCCCGACCCGACCCGAGCCCGACCAATTAACTTGATTTGCAGGCCCGAGCCCGAAGCAAACCCGAAATGTCATGCGGACCTGCGGAGGGGAAGATTATTAAGAGGGCGTCGTTCACGTGCGCAGAGCATGAGCGGCTCCTGTAACAGGCTCTGGCTCATGCTCTGTGCACGAATTTAACTGTTTATTTATTTTAAAAAAGTCAGCGAGAGAGAAGCTCGGGCTCGGGCTCGGGCTCGGGCTCGGGCTCGGGCTCAGGCTTAAGATCTTACCTCTACCCTCCACCCCTCTGAAATACACTTTTCTTTGTCTGTGGGCCAGCTCCCGAACACCCGTCACACTATCGCACACTACACAAAATATCATCGCCACTTACTATGATTGTTATACTCTCCTTTTGCCTGTTGTTTCATTCCTATTTCTCGTGGTTTCGGTTTTGTTGCTGTCATCGTTGTTCTCGTTGTTGTCGCTGTTGTTGTTGTCTCTGCGGTTATTATCCTCTCCATCACTATTCTTGTCTCATAGTTTGCTAAATTTGAGCGCCCATAACAGGACAGGTGAGAGGTGGTCTCCTTGGGATAGTGCACTCACAAAATGTACTCATTCTTTTAATGCACCTTAGACACCACATCAGAAGAAATGAACAGTTAGGGATTTATCTATTACTTTACAGTGCATCGCTACTTGGCCCACCTACACGCACACACGCATCAATACAAACTCACTCACCCATACACTTCAATTTCATTCAAACAACTGAAACCTGTGGTCTACTCTGTTTGTTGTCATTACTGTTATTACTGTTGTCTCTGTTACTACTTTGTTCCTGTCAATGTAACGTTAGAGTCAAGTCACAATAAAGGGGAAAAAAAAGGGGAAAAAAGGCTCATATTCTACTAGAATTGTTAGAATTGTTGTTTCCTCATCACAAACAGACCTGGAGTTGTCTTTTGTTCCATTCACACATGTTAAACACACAAATCCTGCATACCATAAAATACCAAATAAGAGCCTGGTTTCAGTTAACCACCAGGTTCCTTTTAAACGCCGGGTGCAGCTGTATATTTTGATAAATAAGTGCCGGTTCCAAATAAATGCAGAGTCTCATGTATTTAAAAAAAATTAAAATCCAGGAAGAAGCCATGACCTCTGACGCTGTTCGTTTTTGTTCTTTACCTGTTTAGTTTTGCTTTGTTTTTACGTAGCCGACTACTTTACTACTACCTACTTCTTTCACTCAGTCTTTGACCACATTGTTGATCGCCATGGCTTCGGTGCAGCGAAAGAATAAAAAAATATGACTTAAAATTACTACTTTTTGTGGTAAAAAGGGGAAAACTCGGAAGAAGCAGCCGCGAGATGTTTTTCTGTCTGGTGGCAGGAATTGTGCCGACAAGGTGGGCACAGTAGTCGCCAGGTCATCGTATTACGACACTTCCTCCAAGGTGTGCCATAAAAACTGTAAATTCTAGTCATACTGGTTAAAAGAATTTGAGTTCCATATTTTTCCAGTTTTGCAGAGTGAGATTTTTGTGAGGAAGGAATAAATCTCCTGCCCCAAATCGCCGCCTGGTCTCAAATAAAAGCCTGGTCTGTTAAGTGAGTGAAACAAATAAACGCCCCGGTGACTATTTGGTATTTTATGGTATTTAGGCTGAGTTCTTCTCTCAAATAGAAAACACTCTGTTCCTCCTAAGAAGTGCTTCACTGTGTTTTTAAAGGCCATACACCCTCACTATAATCATTTGGAGGATTTCAACCCTCTAATTGCCAAACTGTACTGAACAAAAGGTATAAAGAACTTGAAAACTACTGCTTCATAATCCGAAACCTTAAACCTGGATTACTCAAATTAAATGAAATAAAACACAGCTCCAGGTATGACTCTGATGAGGTAACAGCATTATAACATGGCTTAAAGCTTACAAGAGTCCATTTTGTGTAATATAGAACCTTTAAAAAAGAAAATTAAATCTGAACACTGCAAAAAAGCTTAAGATATAAACACTTAAATCTATCAGAAAATGACCAAAAAGTAGTGAAATGATCTTGCTGCATGGACAGATCATCAAGTTCTCTTAAAATAAACGACCTCTAGACTAGAATGAAACGGTCTCAGAACGAGTAAGTCAATAACAAATCTGAAAACAAGATGAAGAACCTGATAGTTTGAAAATCTTGGCCAAATTTGCACTTATAACTGCTGCTGTTTTGTCATTTTGGCCTAAAATGTTTGTAGTAGCCCTCTCTACATGATTCTGGTGTTGACGTTAAATTCCCTTAGTCCACTTCTTTACGCAGTCTGTGTTTATTATGTGAAAAATCGTGTACGGAGCCTTCAAACACGTCCTCTTTTCAATGACAAACCACTGACTGCTTTGGCTGATTTCATGTGAGCGTGTTGCCTTGAGCCAGACGCCCCGAGGTGAGGCGGGACCGTCTAAAGCAGCCTGAAGAAATGAGTCGGCGGCAAAACACACATTTTAGAAGTCTCTGATGTGTCCTCACTACCGCACACTCGCACAGGCGTAAGTCATTTCCCTTGTGAAGTCATTTCTCGTGTGGATCAATAAAGTCCGTCAAGGTCTATAGTTTAGATGTTTGTGCGGATAATACATTCATTTTGCGTTGCTGAGCAGACTGTATAAAGAAGCGGACTAAGGGAGTGTGACGTCAACCGTAGCGTTCAGCTCATAGACCGTAATATATGAGTGGACACAGCTAAAGCGTTAGCCGCCGCATGCCAAACAGGAAGTGCTCCAGGAGGCTCTTCGGGCTCCTTCTCTCCCTTTTTCCCATTGATTTACATTAGGATCTTCTCGCTCCTCTCTCTGTACCTGCTGCTGTGGCCTCGTCATTCTGGTCTTAAAATGTTTGTATGAACCCGCGACACAGGATCCTGAATTTTTCATTTCGCTGCTTTGTTAGTAAATCAAGATATGAACATAAATAATGGACCAATCAGACGCCTTCATTCCCTGAGGTTGCTGCCGCCCAGCGTTAGCAACAGGTTTGATTGACAGCTAGTGTGTTTTGCTGTAAAGTAAGTTCCCTTCCCACTTTGCCCCGATTGACTATTTCTGAAATAAAATGACAAAATATCTCAAACAATTACAATAGCTAACGTTACTAGAATCTTAACTAGCATAACAACTAGCATAAAGTAAAGTGAATTTTGTTAAATAGCAACTCTATTGTTGTTCGTACATAAGACAACATACAACATAAATCAATGACTTAAACTTACTATTTAAAGTTTGATGATAAAAGCTAAACGTTTCTTTATTATTCTCAAGAATCACTGAAATCCAGCGGTCCGTGCAGGTGCAGAGTTTCACATCGCAGCTCTGCCATGGGAGGGCGGCACATTTAATAACCTCAGTCATGATTGGCTCTTGTGGTTGCTATGATACTCGTGGTCGGATTTCCTAATATGGAGTCTGGCTTCAGATTCGTTCCTGTAACGCTCACTTAGTCCACTCATATATACGGTCTATGCTTCAGCTCCAGTCAAATGAAGCTCTTCGAGGTCAAAATTTATTCACGGACAAAATAGTGAAATAAAAACCCCAGGATTGTGTAGAGTGTGATAATACGAACATTTTAAGACCAAAATGACAAGGCTCAGTGCAGCAGTTAGAGAGAGAGGAGTGACGATTTTTCAATGTTAAGTCAGTTTGAGTGAGAGTCGGTGAAGCCAGACATGCCCCCATGAACACTTTTATTTTTATTTTTTTTTTTGGTTTTGTTTATTAGCATGAAAAACCTGTATCCTTGGTTCTTACTAAGCAGGCTTGCATCTCCACAAACCTGACTCTTATCTGGTCTGGAGGAGGGGCTCTTCTGCTTGTTTCATTGGAAATGTTCCTTTGGCTATAATCTTCAGCACAGCATACAACTCTTCTGTGTCCATGGCAGGTGGTCTGAAGTATAGTTTTAACTTTCTGTTTCCATGGAATCATGCAGTTGACTTTCCATCTCCCAGAAGTTACACACTGTAGCTTTAACGTAGCTGTCAGAATTATGGCTTCTGTTGTGAGTCCATGGTCCTCTCTATTAGCCAGTCATATTCAAATGAGCGTTGCACTGGAGCAGAGGAAGAAACATGCCTCATAAACAGCGCGTTGGATCTGTCTGGTATTTGCCTTCATCTCATCTCTGTACACTTTGTCTAGTGGAGTTTTGCCCAGGATTCATTTGTGAGCCAAAAGTGAAAGCATTTTGTATTTGCAGCCAGAGAAAGCTAACGAGAGACAAACTACAGTGCAATAAAAAGAGCCGACTGCTCTGGCATTCCTCATGAAAGAGTGAGACAGAACCCCAAAGCAGCGTTTGATCAGAAAAGCTTTAAAGCTGAACTACATGCAGAGCGCCTCCAGTCAGAACGCACCCTTTGGTGTCCTCCGTGTGAGGGAGAAAGTGTCTGATGATTCTGTGTTTTGTTTGGCTGTTGGTGCAATTTGTGAAGCTCCTAATCTTCTCTGGAACTTTGTTCTCAAAATGTTCAGTTTGTTATAGGTTAACTATGTTTCAAAACTTCTTTTCTCCCTGATTGCTTTCTTTGTGGCATTCAACTTATCTGTCTCCGTGGAGACAAGAATGTGTCACACCGGGCCACGTTCCACAGACGCTCTGCTCAGACAGGTATTTTTGGAGGATCACTTAAACATCTGTCATTTGGAAATTGCTTCTTCAAAAAAGGTACATAGTGCACCTAAGAAACCACTTCAACACAGGCACTATAGAAAACTAATCAGAGAGAGTTCATTCAGAGAAAAAAAACATTCTGTTCCACCTTGTGATGTAATGTGGTGATACAGGAAGTGCTCCATTGTGTTTTTAAACTCCATACACCTTTATTAGAATCATTTGGATGATTTCAGCCCTGTCTCTCTAAGGAAAAAGAGCTTGAAAACTACCACTTTATGACATCACAAAATGGAACTGAGCATTTTGACTTTTGGAGATGTAGACAGACTGATAATAACGAGTTACTCAAACATGAAACAGAACATGACTCCAGGTCTGTTTTGAGGAGGAAACATTCTAACATGCCTCACTCAGTCTATGTTGTGTCCTCCAGGACTTTCAGAAGCTCATTGGAGAACAGGACTTGGCTCAGTGTAAACCAGGGCCCTGTGTGTGCTGAGTGTTTGAGCTGTGCTCCTGTGTGTACCTTATGATGTGGGCTAATGTTTAAAACATGCCTAGTGTAGCCGTCTGACCCTTTTAAATAAATGACATCTCCACAGGAGGAGAGTCCGCTCACGATTAGCTTAGCTCAGGGTCAAAAGCCCCAGAGAGTTAACACCACAGCTCCACACACAATCATTCACAGGCTGAACACAGGCTGTACATACTAAACACACGATTGTTCCACTGGCTACTCTCCCTGGGCAAATACTGCCGGACAAGGCCTACAGGAAGTGCTTCATATTCTGTAACATTTTGTAATGCATTAACCATTATTGTGACGGTAATTTATGACTGTTTACATTGTGACTGAAAGATTTCTGTCAGTCTGTCTTTGTGTAAATGAATGTGATTTGTGCCCAGAGTAGACATGCTCATGTCTGAAGAGTCCACAGACTCTGCTCCACAGACTCTGTCCCACAGACTCTTCTCCACAGACTCTTCTCCACAGACTCTGTTCCACAGACTCTGCTCCACAGACTCTTCTCCACAGACTGCTCCACAGACTCTGTCCCACAGACTCTGTTCCACAGACTCTGCTCCACAGACTCTGTCCCACAGACTCTTCTCCACAGACTCTGTTCCACAGACTCTGCTCCACAGACTCTTCTCCACAGACTGCTCCACAGACTCTGTCCCACAGACTCTGTTCCACAGACTCTGCTCCACAGACTCTGTCCCACAGACTCTGCTCCACAGACTCTGTCCCACAGACTCTGTCCCACAGACTCTTCTCCACAGACTGCTCCACAGACTCTGTCCCACAGACTCTGTTCCACAGACTCTGCTCCACAGACTCTGCTCCACAGACTCTGCTCCACAGACTCTTCTCCACAGACTCTGTTCCACAGACTCTTCTCCACAGACTCTTCTCCACAGACTCTTCTCCACAGACTCTGCTCCACAGACTCTTCTCCACAGACTCTTCTCCACAGACTCTTCTCCACAGACTCTTCTCCACAGACTCTTCTCCACAGACTCTGCTCCGCAGACTCTTCTCCACAGACTCTGTTCCACAGACTCTTCTTCCCAGGTTCCCGCAGGAAAACTCCTTTGTCGTTTTACCTGTCCTCAAGTGTCAAAGTTGATGAACTGGCTGTGAAAATAGCAAAGGAGAAATTCAATACTGTCAACTGGACAAAGGTTTTTTGATCAAATACGTGTTGAAAACATGTGGGTCTGTGGCCAGGGCAGGATTAGTCTCTGTCCATATCAGCTGTAACAAGAATGAACATGTTTTTGTAGTTCATAAACTCACCAGGCTTTGCAGATGGATTATTGTTCCACAAGAGAGATACATCATGTTCCACAACAACATTTTGACACAATGAGTCTACTTATGTTTCTTGAATTTACTTGAGAGAAAAAGTTGCATGCCTTAATTTACCATTCTGACTGTGTCAGAATAAAATGTAACACTGAACACTAAACCAAGGCCAAAACAAAGCAAAATTAGATGAAAAAAGTCTTGATTAAAATCTGACTTTTTTATTATTATTATATTTCTGTTAATGCCATTTATTCATTTTATTACGGTAATGATTATTGCATTGCCAATATTCCAATATTAATATTTTCCCACTGTATTGTGCAGCATCTTTTCAGCTACTCGTACGATTATTACTTTTTCCAAATACAGATACCCCACATTGGAGCACTACTTTGACACAACAGTCCTATACTTGAGAACAAATGCTGCCTCCTCTCCTCCTGACCCGTTTCATTGTTCTGTTTATGCAGCGCTTTGACAGACGATACAAAACTGTACAAATGACTAATTCTATAGTAGACACAAACATTCCCTAAATATATACATTTGCTAAGAAAGAGCGCTAATCTTTCACAAGGCGATGCAAACATGTTAAACACAGGAATTCACAGCATGGAAAAAAAATCCTACAGGAGCATTTCACACACTGCAAAAGTCCAAATAAACTGATGTACATACAGTTTTAAATTGTACTTCATAGTAACACACTGTACTAGATGTTTTAAAGCTTTTTCTGAGTATTTGAGCAGGTCAAATATGTCTGCTGTGTACTGTCTGATCTAATTAGGAAGCGTTTTATAGTCAGATAATCAGGAAGTGCACCTTAGCATGCTAGCTGCTGACCGCTTTACCGTTATAACAACTTCTAAACTCATTGCAGTGAATAATTAGGATACTTAGGATGCATTTTTAAAGCTGTTTTTCACGTTTTGAACACAATACAAATGCAGTCGAGCACCTTTAAGCGTGCTGAAGTATATTTAGTTGTAAATCAGAGAAACGGGCCGTACAAAAACATGTTTTGACTCAGCGCTGCCAGTGGAAGCAGAGGCCCGGCCCAAACAAACAGTGCAGCTCAGTGGAGTGTTTGTGCTTCCTGATTAAACATGGGCTCTGGACCCGTTAGTGAATCTGGGACGGCTCCAAGATGGATGATTGGAATTTTTATTGGGTTTTTTTGTGTGTTTTGTTTGTTTTTTAGGTTAATATGGCCTATACAAGCAAAGCCATTTCTTTTTGCTTCTGGCTGCGTGATATAACAATAGAAAATCAAACTGTGATTGTGAAGAGGTGGTTATTATCATGGCCCTGTACTTTCTTTGTAAAGGGCTCATATTACACTATTTTCTGATCTGTTCTAATGTTGTTTCCTCCTCACAAACAGACCTGGAGCTGTGTTTAGTTTCATTCACACGTGTCAAAGGGGAAATTCAATTGGTCAGCTGGACAAATGTGCTGTTTCTTCAGTTCTGGTCAGATGCTGAAGGACACTGCCTTAAATCTGCCTGAAAGAAGGAGCTAAATACTGACTTCATCCACACATAAACACTGCATATTTAGGCTGAGTTCTTCTCTCAAACAGAAAACACTGTGTTCCACGTTATGATGTCATGTGGTAATACAGGAAGTGGAAATTAACTCTCATGTTACTACTGTACACAAATAACATGCATTCAAAGCATGCTGAAGGAGGATGAGTATAGAAAATGGGAAAAAGGGAAAATTAAACAATTTATCTGTTGAATTGTGTCAAAAAAAAAAAAAAACTAGAAATGTACCTGAGCTTTAAGCCATGTTATAATGTTGTTTCCTCTTCAAAAACACACCTGGAGTTGTGCTTTGTTTCATTCACACATGTTTTAGTAACTCTTTATTATCCGTCTATCTACATCCCCAAAGCTCAAAATGCTCTGTTCCACCTTGTGATGTCATGAAGTGGTAGTTTTAGATGATCGGCAATTCCAGGGCTGAAATGATCCAAATGATTCTAGTGAAGGTGTGTGGAGTTTAAAAACAATGTGGAGCACTTCCTGTATTATCATTTTACTGGACAAGTTCTCTTTGAATAAACGACCTCTAGACTAAAATTAAACAGAACTCAGAACTATTAAGTCGATAATAAATCTGAAAAAAGATGAATAACCTGATAGAAATTTGAAAATCTTGGTCAGATGAGATAAATTTGCACTCCAGGTACGTATTATAATAGATAATAGATGAGAAAATAATGTAATAGTGTAGTGGGTCTTTTAAAATGAACAAAATGTAAGATTATAATATAGTATTTGCTTTAGATAACCAGAAGATATGATTTTTATATTCTCATACTCCTCTTCTCATGCTTTTCGGGGCATCTGTACTGTCTCCTCTCCTTATACTTATACCGTCTGTGTCTGTGCCAGCGTCTGTGCCAGCCTCTGTTCCGCCGGCAGAGCACGCCCCCCCGTCTCTTCACCCACAATCCCGCTCGGTTAGGTAACAGGGCCGGCCGGCAGCGGGGGAGGCGGCGCAGAGCTTGTAACCCGCGGGGGACGCTTCACGGCTCCACGAATCGAAACCCGACGTGAAACGAGACGGCCCGTGGCGTGCGGGGGATAAAGAGGGCTGGAAAAGCAGGGTTTGTCTGGAGAAAAGGAGGCACAATTGGAAAGCTTTACGGGGATGGGAAATGACAGTTTTGTTTTGTTTCTTATGGAAGTGCTGGAGAGTGATAAGTGCCTGGTGGGGTCAACACCAGCGCAAGTTAGAGCGAGTTGTGAAGAGCGTGTTGGAGAAATCTTACAAAAAGTCGAATCTGAAATAAGTCATATTCTTGAAGCAAAGGAATTTAAGCAGTTTCTACATTTTATTTTTCAACTTGTACATTACATTCTTTGCCTTATATTGCATAAAATTGACTCTTGTGAGCTTTAAGCCATGTTATAATACCTGGTGTTGTGTTTTGTTTCTTTTTATGAGTCCGTCTGCATCCCCAAAGCTCAAAATGCTCTGTTCCACCTTGTGATGTCATGAAGTCAAGTGTTGATTTTGTATGATTTAGTAAACTTCAATCGATCAATCAACAACTTTATTAATCCCAAAGGGCAATTCAGTTTGCACATTTCTGGTCGTGCACATTCCACAAACAATATAAAACAAATACAACACACACCGTACATTCAAACCCAAAATGACTTTCTGTTTCAAAGCTTTATGGCAGAAGGGATAAAAGATTTAGCGGTTTGTCTTAGTCTTAGTCCAGTCAAGGCATTACAATTACTTTACAAATCTAGATACAAACTACTGCCTGAAAATATTCAATTATGTTTTGTGATAGAGATGCAAGACATAATTTAAGGAGTGAGATGAACGTTGACCCTCGAAGACCTACGTTACCGTATACGATCCCGAGGAATATGTTTTCTGTAACCGCGCAGAACTTTCTAACCGTGAAAGGCGGGAACTTACTTTTTCCCCTCTGAAAGTGCAGACATAGAGGTTTCCGTACATTTCTGCGGCTTTATCCTACGTCACACTCACGCTGTTTTCCCCAAACTCATGCGCTCCGTCCATTTTGATCGAGCCAAACTTTGCCAAAGAGTGAAGTGAGTCAAGATGGTCGACTCCTCTGACTGTGTGTGTTTATAACGAGGGAAAAAGTCGCTCTAAGTGGAGTTAATTCTCACAGACATGGCAAATTACGCATCTTGGTGTGTGTAATTGTGCATCCCTTTCTATTTTTATTTGAAAGGTTTATTTTGCTCAAAATGAACAAATACAAATGTAATAAACACCAGGGAAATGCAGAAGTGCTGTGGCTCTGGTCCTGGACCTGACAGGAGCTGTTTCCAGGACTGGACCAGGAAAGTCATGGGGCGATTGCGCTTTTTCTTTTTTTTTTAGGGCAATAAGGAGATTTTTAATTTATTTACAGACTTGATATTTTGCATTTTTGTAGCTAAGGCTCTAAATTAAGCATTTTTTTAATGTTTGCTGTGTGTTTTGTATAAAAGAGTATGAATTTTATTTATTTATTTATTTATTTTCCATCTCTATTTCTGGTCCTGTAGCTTTTCTCACAGCCTCATGACACAACTACAGCAGCAGATTGTGAAATAACAGGTTGGACTGAACAAAAGGAGGTAGAACACTTCATTATAGGGTAAAAGGGGCAGTTTTAAAAGCAAAATTAAGAAAAAAATCCAGGTGAGGAGAAATGTACTAAAATTGCTCTTTGGCCCTTAAAAAACGATTCTTTGGAACGACACTAAAAAAAAGTGTATCATGTGTAGGTAGAATATTGTAATATCGTGCACCTCCCCACCATATCGTGAGCTTTCCCATGATATTGCAATAAATATCAGACCGTGACCATATCGTATCGTGAGACTTGGATATCGCTACACCCCTAATAACTAGACAAACTAACCCCGATGGTCTCTGCCAATGGTCGGGCCACAAGTATAAGTAATAATTCTGACTTATATTACGTAAAACATGTGCATCCAAATTAGAAAATATAAGTCTAAAGAAAAGAATTAAATAAAATGATGTGTGCTTTTGTTATCTTAATGAAAATGTAAATGAAATAACACTAATTCTGGGTTAGTTCTGATTTTGGGTTAGTCCTGGACTGGTTTAGACCTGCTAGTCCTAGTTTTGCTCTTTTCTTGCCTTCATTCCTGGTTTAGATCCATGTTTTGGTCCTAGGATTAATTCTAGTTCGATAAAGTCGGCCGCACGCTGCATTACAACTCAGATCTGTGGAGAGACGATCCTATTCACAGGAGTTATTGTATTTTTGGGCAACAGCAACGCCCGTAATGAATAAATCTTGTAATAAATGGAGGCAAAGCAATAACATCTCCATGGAGACAATCAGGTAAGAAGAAGAAAAGAAAAATGCACAGTGCAGCTTCAACTCTAACCTTGTTGTTATATTGTCTTCTGTTTCCTCTTATTCTAGACCTTATTTTTGTGGAAAGGTACACAAAACCACAGTGCGTACACGGCCGACGCTGAGGTCCTCTTTATCTTTTTATCTTTTCAATCGTCTTTGGTGCCAGACGAAAGAAAATCGATGTCAAAATCCCTTGTCTCGTCTGTCCCAAAGAGAGATTCTGAAGTGTGAGCCGGAGCGACAGATGCGTGGGCGGAGGAACCTCATCAATCATTCATTCATTCTGACATTTGCTTTCATGTTCCACTTCTCGTTTGGACCGACCCAGATCAGACCCACGAGCAGGGGCCCGGCTGAAGGTGACGCTTTTAGTTCCGTTTATTCATTTCATTTGGCAAAATACTGTCTTTTTTTAAACAATTTCTTTAATGAATGAAGGAGTTGAAGGTGTAACTTTTCTGGTTGGGGGGTCCGTCACCTGCTTGTTTCTATGGATACGTCATTGCTCTGCCTGGAATGTTCCGCAGTATGACTTTAAATAGCTCTACTTTACATTCATTCAGTTACAAGTGGTTTTATAGCTCAAAAATACCTAGAAAAACAGACATTCTGACTGTGAGCGGGGTCGCCTCTCCACAGATCTGACCTGTAACTTGATCTAGCTTGGTTTCCATGAAGATAGAAAGGTTTAATGCCATACTGTGAAACATTTGAACCAAGCAATAACATTTTTAGTTAGTTAGTTAGTTAGTTTATTTTTCTTTGGTTAATTTACATAATCATTCATCTTCTATTCTGCAGACTGAAGAAGTTTAGGCTGAAGTTTTAACACTTATTTTGCCAAACCCTATTAAAGTTTAACTCCAGCATGTTTGAAGCTAAAGTCTGTTGCTAGAGGTGGTGGAATTCTGTCAGAAGCCAAAAAACGGCACAGATCAGTGTTTCCTCGGTGGAGATCTCACTGTGGCGGTGAGTCTGTCAAGGCAACAAACTAGTGTAGTGATGGGGGCAAGTTCTGAACTGTTGGAGTTCCCCTTTAATATATCGAATAGGCCAGTGATGCCCTCAGCACAGAGCAGGATATCTGGAGGATGAAGGTGTAGCGTCAGAGAGTGTTGGGTCTTGTCTTGTCATGTGTAATGTACCAGTTGAAGTGTTTCTGTAAAGTGTGGGATGGGATTGGAAATGTAAAAAATGTAAAAGCTTCATCCATCCCCTTTTCAAACCATGCATGTTTGTATCCGAGTCTGTACCGTTATGTTGTTATGTGAACTGTGCAGGTTTGAACTAACTAACTAACTAACTAACTAACTAAAGATACAAGACGGCAGAACTAGCGGCATTTACAGAAAAAAACAAACTCATCTTGAGTGCAGGATAGAATAGAATTGGTTCTTTTGGTATTCACACTACAGACACACAATCCAATACACGTCGACGTCCATACACACACACACACACACACACACACAGATCCATGTACACATTGGCATTCATACCTACAGTATTGGTATATAAATACACAGAAACTTTGTACAATTGATGGTTGTAGTTCATCTGTAAACTCTGTAAAGATAAGCTGCATGATTTATTGTATTTCTCTGTATTTCCCCTTCATTTTGGTCTTAAAAGTCATTTTCCATCCATCCATCCATCCATCTTCTCCCGCTTAATCCGGCTGGGTCGCGGGGGCAGCCTGCTGCCCAATACTCATAGCACCTATGAACCCCTCTGCAGGTGGTGAGCCCAGGGTGGACAACATGGTCCTTGATGTTAGTTCATAGGGGTGCGGGCATGTTTTGGGTTGATGGGGGAAACCGGAGTACCCGGAGGAAACCCATCCAGACACGGGGAGGAACATGCAAACTCCACACAGAAAGGCCCGGGTGACCCGGGGATCGAACCCGCAACCTTCTTGCTGTGAGGCCTGAGTGTTGCCACTCAGCCACCGTGCCACCTTAAAAGTCATTTTAAATCTGTAAATTGTTTTAGAGCCTTTTAAAAAAAACATTTGATGGACCCTCCATCAGAAGCACCTTTAAGTCTGAAACATTCTTGTTTAGGGTCCGCTACCTCCCTGTCTCCATAGAGAAATCACTGTTTTGCCTTTATTATTCCACAGTAAAGAAATAAACACAATGAGACAGGTTAATGGTCAGATCTATGAAAAAGCGAGCTTGCACCTGATGTGATTTAAGGTGTTTTTGAGCGACAAAACACCTGTAATTGAACAAATGCAAAGAAGAAATGCTTTACTGTGGAACATTCCAAGCAGACATAACATCACTGCGAAAAGCTTAAATCTATAAGAAAATGACTTAAAAGTAGTGAAATGATGTTGCTGCATGGGCAGATCTTAAAATAAACTGCCTCTAGACCAGAATTAAACAGTCTCAGAACTAGTGGATCGATAATAAAATAATAATAAAAGAAATTCGCAATGATCCACCTTAGAAGTTACACAGTGCACATTTAAAGCAGTTCATTTTATGCACCTTTATTTGCAAAATCAACTTTTCAGAGTGTTTAACCATATTATAGTTATTTCCCTCAGAATTTTCTCATCCAGTATTGTATTTAGAGTGATTTGTGCACGTTCGAGCAATCTTTAACTGTTTAGTGTATTTTCAAGACGCCGTTTTGCCGCTCAACCCTTGTTTTCGCCATTTTTTCCCCCTCTTAATCTGTGATACATGTTGGATTTTACAGCGTCATTTTGGTACAAATGAAAATAAAACTACGGCGTGATCTGCTGCCATCCATCGGAGGAGCCAGCAACTTCACAGCTCTTTTTTGTGATTATTCCGATTTAAAACGTCCAAATTACACCATAAAGATCCACGGGTGTCAGATTATAACTATACAACAGACACAAGCTTATTATTCTTAGAAAAACCCAAAAACTGAAGATGGGAATTTTTTTTTCCAAGTTTGCGGTAGTATTTCGATTGGTGTATTTTCAGTTGTGCCCGGGCCTGGTGCACGGTGCGGTGATTATTCAGGCGCGATCTGCATAAGCGTGACGGACATTTTCCACTCACTTAACATTCAGCTGGAGGAAGTGCGCTCTGTACTTCCTCCTCACGCCTCCTCCTCTTTGTCACAAGGCTTTACCTGTCTGACTGTCTGGGTTAGCTAACCGTCACAGGCTGTCGCACATTGGGCTTACGGATCCGGCACCGCATCAGGAAGTGCGCTCTGCAGGGTGTGAAAGCAATGTAACAAGAATGTGTATATACAGATATACAGGTCAGCTATAGGTTATTTTTACACAAGGCATGGCTTGGTCCTGGTTTAGTCCTGTTTTAGACCTGGTTTAGTTCTAGTTTGGACTTGGTTTGGTCCTGGCTTAATCCTAGTTTGGACCTGCGCACATTGATACAGAAAACCATATGGGCCCATGGCTCAGTGCCCAGGGGTAGAACTATATGTTGAACACGTCTTCCTCACTCATGGTCCGAAAACCTTCCCATAAAGCACTGCGGCCAAGTATATATCTAGTGTGCCACGCGCACCGCACCTCCTCTTGTACGGCGTGGACACCGCGCGTGGATCGTGTCTTGTCGCGTACCCTGCATGGGCCGCGCTTCCACCTGTGCACCTCTAAACCAGAACTAACACCAGGACTAAGCCAGGTCTAAAGCAGGTCTAAACCAGGTCTAAACCGGATCTAAAACCAGGACTAAACAAACATTAAATCAGGACTAAAACCAGGTCTAAACCAGGTCTAAACCAGGTCTAAAACCAGGTCTAAAACCAAACAAGAATTTGCAGGAGGTGGTTGCTACATTCATGTAGTTTTAAAAAGCCAATGACAATATCAAGTAATCCAAAGTATTCAGATTACGTTACTCATTTAAGTAATTTAATGGATTACATTACAAACTACATTTTGGGGTCTGTAATCTGTAATCTGTAGGGAATACAGTTTAAAGTAACCTTCCCAACACTGTCAACAGAATTATCAAATGTGTCACAATGAAACGGAATTCAAAACTTCTGATGCGGAAAATCATTGGCCCTAAATATGGTACACAAGTTGATTTGAGACATTTGAATCTGCCACATGTAAATCGTTGGATCCTGCAAGTTATTTTCATTTTATTTGCTGGGCTGATGTAGTCAGACCAGAACCCTCCGTCCATCTGCTCCTGGTCCGGCCCTTCCATCAAATTTTAGAACCCTTTGTGGCCCTCGAGCCAAAAAGTTTGCCCACCCCTGTGTTAGAAGTTGAAAAAACTGAACTTTTGGCGTCGGCTGTGGCTCTCCGCGGGGCCGTGGCTCTCCGCAGGGCCGTGGCTCTCCGCAGGGCCGTGGCTCTCCGCGGGGCCGTGGCTCTTCGCGGGGCCGGGACTCTCCGCGGGGCTTGTGGGTAATCTCTTTTTACTTTGCGCGCGCAGGCTCAGGTGCTGGTCGCGTGCAGCTCTGTGGCTGTAAACAGAACTGAGCTCCTCCCTCCAGACTCGCACTCGCACTGCGCCCTAATGTAAGTAAATGAGGCGACTATTTTAATTTCAATTTCAAATCTAGGCATAGGCATTTTCATACATGAAAACCTGTATGCTTCGACCGATTTAAATATATATATATATATATATATATATAATTTATTTATTTATTGATTTATTTTTCCCCCTGGAAGGGCAACTTCAGTCGAGGAGGCCATACGGGCAGTTGTCAGAGCAACCAAAGCGACCCCCCTCTGCACATCCCTGGTTTAGTCCTAGTTTAATCCTGGTTTGGTCCTGATTTTGTACTGGTTTGGGCCTGGATTTATCCTGGTTTGGACTTGGTTTGATCCTGGTTTAGTCCTAGTTTGGACCTGGTTTAGTCCTGGTTTGGTCCTGGTTTAGTCCTAGTTTGGACCTGGTTTAGTCCTGGTTTGGACCTGGTTTAGTCCTGGTTTGGTCCTGGTTTAGTCCTAGTTTGGACCTGGTTTAGTCCTGGTTAGGACCTGGTTTAGTTCTGGTTTGGACTTGGTTTGGTCCTGGTTTAGTCCTGATTTAGAACTGTTTAGTCCTAGTTTATCTTAGTTTGGTCCTGGTTCAGTCCTGGTTTAGTCCTGGTTTGGATCTGGTTTGGACCTGTTTTAATCCTGGTTTGGGCTTGGTTTAGTCCTGGTTTAGTTCTGGTTTAGACCTGTTTAGTCCTAGTTTATCTTAGTTTGGTCCTGGTTCAGTCCTGGTTTAGTCCTGGTTTGGATCTGGTTTGGACCTGTTTTAATCCTGGTTTGGACTTGGTTTAGTCCTGGTTTAGTTCTGGTTTCATACTTGTTTGGTCATGGTTCAGTTCTGGTTTGGACCTGGTTTGATCTTGCTTTCGTCCTGATTTAGACCCATTTAGTCCTGGTTTGGACTTGGTTTAGTTCTGGTTTGGACTTGGTTTGGTCCTGGTTTGGTCCTGGTTTAATCCTGGTTCAGTCCTGGTTTGGACCTGGGGTCTGCTTGTCTCCATGGTGATGTTTGCCTATGTTCCACAGTATGACATTAAAATGATCTAAACAAGCAGGCGACGCCACTGGGTCAACTTACAGGTCAGATCTGTGGGTAAGAGTGCTTGTTTTTTGAGCAATAAAAATGCTCTACCGTGGAAAATTCCAGGTCACATCTCCATGGAGACAGGAAGTTGGCGTATACAAAGAAGAGTGGAGGACAGTTACAAAATGTGTGGTTTTAAAACCTTTTTACGGAATTAAACTGTTATAATTTGACATTTTGAGACATTAGAAGCATTTGTGAAGTGAAACCATTTTGAGAACAAGTTTGACCTAAAGTTTTTCTCGTTATTTGGTCTTAAAATCTTCACATTAAGCCGCTCTACACGATCCTGCGGTTTTATTTCACTATTTTGTCCATTAATAAATTCCTAATCCTAACATCAAACTCTTCTCCAAATTCGCCCCTATAACGGCGAGCCTCGATGAGCTTCATTTGACTGGAGCTGAACGCTATAGGTGATATCACACTCCAGCCTATGCATTAGATAAAGTCGAGCTGAACCTTTTTCTCCTCAGATAACTTGTTTCTGAATCGGTGTTTTGAGAAAATAATTATTTTGGGGTGAAAACAAAAAAACTGAAGTAATAAAGAATCAAATAATCACATTTTGTCTGTTGTGCCACTCATAGTTCTGCCTCAGTGCCACTCAGTCGGAAAGTTCAGGGACATTTTTCAAATAAAATGATGTCAGTGCTCAACCTTTACTAGTGTATCCAGTCAAATGAGGTTCATCTGATCTTCTGATAATTTATTAGGTTATTAGGTTTGTTTTTCACACCAAGAGTTTGATTTCCTACCTGACTGAACGAAAAGAAAAGAGCCTAATCACAGTATATCACGTCATTTAAACCAAATGACTCTGTAGCACCAGTCCCAGCCTCTTCCTCCTCTCTCTCTCTGCAGACCCTCTTTCTCTCGCTTTCTACTCCCTCTATCCTGTTTTTCTCACTCTCTCCTCAATCTGTTGTTCTCCCAATCTCTTTCTCCCTCTATGCTCTCTATCGCTATCTTCTTCCCCCATTTCCTATCTCACGCTCTATTCTCTTCTCTCTCTGTCCTCTTCTTCTCTCTCTCTTTCTGTCCTTTTCCTCTCTCCTCTTCTTTTCTCTTATTATCCTGTTCCCCGCTCTTTTTTCTGTCCTCTTCCTCTCACTCTCTCTGTCCTCTTATTTTCTCTCGACCCTCTTCCTCTCTATATATATCATCTTTGTCTCTCTCTCTATCCTCTTCCCCTCTCTGTCCTCTTCTCCTCTCTCTTTCTCTGTCCTCTTCTCCTCTCTCTCTATCCTTTTCCGCTTTCTCTCTTTGTCCTCTTCGCCCCTCTCTCCCTCTATCCTCTTCTCACTCTCTACCCTCCCCCCTCTCTCTCTATCCTTTTCTCCTCTCTCTATCCTCTTCCTTTCCCTCTCTCTGTCCTATTCCTTTTTCTCTCTCTGTTCTCTTCCTTTCTCTCTGTCCTTATCTCCTCTCACTTTCTATCTTCTTCCTCTCTCTCTATCCTCTTCTCCTCTCTTTCTAACCCTCCTGCTGTTTCTGTTTTCTCTCTATCATATTCCCTCTCTCTATTCTCCGTCTTTATGTTCTACCCTCTCTCTCTGCCTCTCTCTATCTCTCTACATCCATCTTTCTCTCCACAATCACGCTCCCCTCTTCTGCCCTCTCTCTTCCTCTTCTTCTCTTTCTTTGTCTCTCCTCTCTCCACCCCCCTCTCTGAAAGGAAGGGTCCTTTTTCTCTCTATCATTTTCACCCCTCTTTCTCTCTGTCCTCTTCTCCTCTCTCTCTACCCCTCCCACTGCTTTTCTCTTTTCTCTCCCTATCATATTCTCTCTTTGTGTTCTTCCCTCTCTCTTCTACCCTTTCTCTTCCTCTTTTCTCCCTCTTTTCTCTCTTTGTTTCTCATCTGTCTATATATTATATCTTTCTCTCCGCATTCTCTCACCCCCTCCCTCACTCCTGCTTTCTCTCTCTTCTCCTCCTCCACTCTCTCCCCTCTTTTACTCCTCCTCTCTTCTTTCTACCCACTCCACTTCACTCCCATTTCTCTCGGTCCTACTTCTACCTCCGCCCTTTCGCTCCCCATTCCCGCACTCTCCTCCCCCTCTCTTTCTCTCTTTCTCTTCCCATTCCACTTCTCTTCACTTCTTTTCTCTCGTTGTTTTCTCCAGCCCTGGTGACATTTTGGAGTAAAGTATTTCTGCAAACACACTCTGAAGTCCAGTCGATTCTCGCTCATCTGTTCGAAAATAAAACCAGTGACAGTTTGTTCTTTGTGCTGTTTTTTTTTTTTTTTATGAATTCCTTAAAATGTTGAATTTGTAATTTTATTTTTTACATTTTCATTTTATTATCAGAATAAGTACCTGATATTGGGCTTCATCTGTTGCCATGGAGTTCACCTGTTTTCTCCTGACCTGTCTTCTCTCCCTCCTTTCCTTCTTTCTTTCAGACTATCTGTGTCTCTATCTCTCTCTTTTTCTTCTCATCCTTTTCTCTCTCTCACCCCCCACTCTCTCTTCATCTTTTTGTCTCCTTCACTTTCTTCTTCTGTCTCTCTTTTTCTCTCCTCTCCATCTCCCTTCTCTCCTTGCTCTTTCAGCCTCTTTCCCTCCTTCTGTCATCTCTTTGTCTCTACAGTTTTCTCTCCCCCCCTTTACCTGTTGTTTCCTTCATCTCTCTCCCTCTTTTTTAATTATAATTTTTTGTTATTTTCTATAATAGCAAAATAAACATAAAACAAAACCAAATATACAATTAACGCACATACAAAAGAAAAAAAAGAAGGGATGGGGACAGTTTCTCAATACAGTGCATGAGTGTATTTACATTTTGGGACTGTCAAAACAAATTTGCATTTACTATATGTTCTTTTATATCTTTGTTTTCTCAATTTTTATTTTATTTTCCTCTCTCCCTTCTTTATTTCTTTCACTCCTTTACCTTTCTTTAGTAACTTCACTAAGACGTAACTTCACTCCTCTCTTCAGCCCTCACCTCTTAAGCTCTCTCCCTCCTTTCCCTCTCTCTTTACCCAACATAACTCCACCAGTACCCAGTCAGACATACCTCTCCATCTCTCTCCCCCTCTCTCTCCATCTCTCCTCTCTACTTCGCGTCTTTACCCAAAGAAAATCCACCTTGTCAGACATTGTCCAACTCCTCTCTTTGTTTCTCTCTCTGCCCTTTCTCTTCTCTCTCTTTCCACTTCACTGTTTAATATCTTAACATCACGCAACCTTTCTTTTCCTCTTTCTCTCTCCTTGGCTCCCTCTTTCTTCCTCTCCCTCTTTCAGATCTTTACTCTACCAGGACCATAGACTGTTTGTATGAATGGACATAGATAACCCAC
This sequence comes from Odontamblyopus lacepedii, assembly GCA_034769755.1. Lineage (NCBI taxonomy): Eukaryota > Metazoa > Chordata > Actinopteri > Gobiiformes > Gobiidae > Odontamblyopus > Odontamblyopus lacepedii. The sequence continues at coordinate 32,332,944 of CM068365.1, read as the reverse complement.
AAGCCGCCGCATTCCAAGTAGGAAGTGTTCATGGGGACGCTTCCGACTTCATTTGACTTTACCTCGTTTACATGATGTTTTTTTAATTCCAAGTTAATTAAATAGTTCAGAATTAAAATATTCTCCTTCGAGTTTACATGGAAATAATAATTCTGAATTGAGGTTTCCATGGAAAACACGTTAAATCGTCTTTATTTAATTCCGCTCAGCGTCTGGGGGTGGGGAAGGGTTCTGAATGGAAAGCGACACAAACGTATTTCCGTCTTTGGGAAGAAAACCCACACTTCAGCTGCTCCCGGCTTTTCTGTCATCTCGGTTTGTCGTTTCGCCGCCGACACAAACACGATCCAAACTTTTTCCGCGGTCGTTCCAATGATAATGAAGCAGCAGCTGGAGAATTCTCTCCTCACACTTTACGTCTGTGAGCTGAGGAGGAGAAGGGAAGAGTGTGGGAGAAGGAGGAAGAAGACAAACTGAGTCTGAGGCTGCCACACTCAGCCCACTCCCACATCCCGCTCACAAATCCAAAGAGACGTGGAGGAAAGTCCCAAGAGACGACTGGAGGAGCTGGATTGTGTCAGAAGGACGATCCAACGAGCACAAACGACTGGAATTATTTTTAAGAAGAATAAACATTTACATTAATTAATTCAGCTTTAAAATTGAAATAAACCACCCCACCACTTCGTCATTTTGGTCTTAAAATGTTCGTATTAACCCGCTCTACATGATCCTGGCGTTTTTATTTCACTATTTTCTCTATTTCGTTAATAAATTCCTATTCCTGCTCAGACATACCGTTCTTCTCTCCTCTCTTTCACATCTTTCCTCCACCAGGATCTCGTCAGCCTCACTTCTCTCCTCTCTCCATCTTCTCTCCTCAAATAAACTCATCTAAACCCAGTCCCGGCTCCGTCACGTGCTCGGTGTTTGGATCCCGTTGACGTGGCGCTGCGCTGTAATGAACGAGAGATATCCTTGGTGCCCACTCATTTCCCCTGGCACCGCTTTCATCTTCTCCACTTGGCTCTGGCACTTCTCCTCCTCCTCTTCGGGCGTCTCTCTTTTTTGTTTGAACAAATCGGAGCAGGCTGCTGGAGCTTTGATGGATCGGGGCGCGTGCCATTTTGGAACGTTCAAACGGACAGTGACGGATCAGATCTGCGTCCTGGGTGTCATTGATGTAAAGGTTAAAGGGGAGGTGGGGTTTAAAGGTGCTCGCAGGATCATTTTGGCAGCTCCGCGTGTTGTGGCGAGACTGAAAGGTTAATAGAGTGTGAGAAAGCTGCACTACGGAACATTTCAGGGTTCAGTTTCATTTCAGTTTTACCTTCTTGTCTCTATGGAGATGTTATTGCTTTACCTGAAATGCTCTACAATATGGCTTTAAATCATCAGTCTCCACATGGATGAGAAGGTGACATGACCCGGCTAAGTTACAGGTCAGATCTGTGGAAAAACTACACACTGAAACTTTATCCAACTTGTACTTTTCTAGTTATTCCTGACTGATTCCCCTCTCTGCAATAACCCTGAGTTTGTCCTGACAGCATTATTCTAAACCCCAGCCTGCTCCTTTCCATAAAACTCAACTCCAAAGTGAAAATCATGTTTTGACATTCATGAATTTCAAATGCTGAAATGGTTTACACGTCGCGGGGAGGAAATATTTACCCAATGGTGAGAGAATGTGCATCTGTGTGAAGCGAAGCCTGACAAACGGCATCATGGGAGCACAGTGTAACAGGAGAAAACCATTACCTCAGAAAAGTTCAGGGGAGTTCAGCAGGTATCTCCACAGACGGGGTAAAGCCAAAAATAAAACCACTACCCATGAGTGATCTGTTTTAGAATTTAGAGGATTTTAAAGGTTACACAAAATAGACTCGATAGTTCATTATAGTACTGAGGTCATGTAAAGATAAAGGGTCTGATCACAGCTGTGAGGCCCAAGACAAATGCAGGATATTCCAATCTGTCAAACTAACTACCGTAAATTCCGGACTACAGCGCGCACCCGATTAAGAGCCGCATGCTCAGATTTATGAAGAAAAATCAATTTTGTAATTATATGAGCCGCACCATATTATAAGCCGCTGGCCAAAGACTAGGCGGGGGGTTCGCTTCTGCGTCCCCGCCGCCTGGAGCGCCTCCGGGATGGGCCGCGGACGCGGTCCCCCGCTGAACTCTCTCACTCGCTCACTGGTGACACTTGGGACACACACGCGCCACAGGCACTTACACACCTTCACACACTTGGGACACACACACGCGACATGCACATACACACCTTGGCGCTCTGGGAATAAACCACGGTAGCGATCGCTTTAGCCTTCAGTCTGATTTGTACAGTGGAAACACCGCGGCCGCCTGCTCTTTGCGTGTTAACCCAGTCCTCCAGAAAGTTTTCAAGCTCAGGCCATCTGCTATGGTTACCTCTGAAAGCTTTGGTTGTCTTTTTACACTGGCTCAGTTCTTCTTGCTGGAGCCTCCACCTTCGCACCATCTCCTCGTTTATGCCAATTTTACGGGCAGCAGCTCGATTTCCTTCTTTAACTGCCAGAGTGATCGCTTTTAGTTTAAAAGCTGCATCATATGCTTTTTGTCTGGTATTCTCCATGTTGATGAGGGTTAGCAGAAAGACTGAAATAAGGAAGTTGTGATTAATCATACAATTTCATTGGACCTCAGTGAACTACTTATTCATTTTATTGGTCCATGTTTTTCCCGCGATGAAAAAAAAAATTAAAAAGCTGCTTCATATTACGAGCCGCAGTGTTGAAAGTGTAGAAAAAAAGTAGCGGCTTGTGATCCGGAATTTACGGTAAATAGGACAAGAACGACTGATCGGGATGGTGTCATGACTGTGCAACGTGCCAAGAGGTCCGGCTGACCTGTGCACAAACAAAGAGAGTCTAAACCATGGTCTCCTCCCACTATAGTTTGCGTATAAAAGTCATTGTATCGGCGTAAACATTGAGTCTCTGCATGGGAACGTCGGCACAGACTCCTTGTACAAGTATGACTTTCTATAAGTCACTCATCTGGACTTTATTTCTGTCTCAAGTGTATTTTTTTATCTAAGCAGAAACTAAAGAACACGAGAGGAATGTAGTGGTAGTTTTCCAGTAAACAGCTCCTTTTACCTTTTGTTCAGTAGAAATTGGCTGAAATCATGTAAATGACTCTAGTGAAGCTGTACAGAGTTTAAAAGCACAGTGGAGTATTACGTGTCATCACAAGGTGGAACATAGTGTTTTCTGTTTGAGAGAAAAACTCCTACATCAAAATGCAGAGTTTGTGTGTTAAACATGAAACAAATCACAACTCCAGGGATGTTTGTGATGAGAAAACAATATTATAACAGATAAGAAAATAGTGTAACAGAGGATTTAAACTTCTATGGTTTATTAATTAACATCTTTACATCACCATGTGACACCAAAATAACGTATTAACATGTTTAATCATTTTTGGTTTTGACATTCTGAGTCCCTTTGCTCCCCTAGTGAACCTGGAATTTAGACCAGGAGTGTCAGTAGCAGGTAATGTCAGCAGAGCTGTACACGTGGACTTTTAAAAGCTTCAGTTTACATCAGAGACACAGAGCTGCTCCTGTGACACCAGTCTCTGTGTATTCTCCCGTTTAAACACTAAAGTCTGTGTATTCTTGCATTTAAAGACCAATCGCTTTACATTACTTATTACTTAATGAAGCATCATACCATTTCACCATGTTCTTGTAAAGTTTCTCTCTGATGTTTTTAAAGTGTTTTATATTTATCCTCTGCAGCTGTAAACGTTCCATAGTCCATCACGAGTCATTCCCTGAGCTCCTGATGTGACGCACAGTGTTTACATGACTGTAGTGGTTTTACAGACTGTTTTGAAAGGGCACCGGGAGTTTATTTTGACATTACATGCTTATTTCCTTTCTTTCCCCTGCTAAAAAGCCTGGAGATGTTCCGTTGACACTGCAAAATTAGGGTTAGGGTTCAGAACGCTTTCACTTTACAATCGGCATACATCTAGCTAATGAAACTTCAGCACATCACATCAGGTTTGTGAAGCTGTAGTGTATTGATCTATCTGTAGATCTAATCATCTAGCAAGTTACTGGTCAGCTCTATGGATAAGCGAGGTATAATGAAGGTATTCTTGAGCAACTCCAAAGATCTGTAAATGAAAATAGTTCATGATAGTTAAAAATCTCCATGAAGTAACCCCATGTCACCCATCCAGCAGACAAGTGTCGTAGTGTGTGTCTTCAGATAAAATAAATAAAATGATCACCTAATCTGAAGCGGTGTTTGTGAAGCGTGTGGGACATGTGGAAACATTCTCCAGAGCCGTGCAGGACACAGCTCTTTGTCTGATTGCTTAAATGAGTGGAGCTCATTTGCTTTCACTGTGAAATCCTCTGCTCTGCTTTTGTTGTGTTAATTAAGCCACAGTGAGCACTCTGTATGCAGCCAGTGCCCAGGTCTGCAACAAGAGGCACAAAAAAAACGTTATTTCTGTGCACTGCTCCCTACAAGAGGATTCAGGCTGTTTATTTTTTTATTTTATTTTTTTTACCATATTTGCAGATTTGTTTCATTTAAAGATGCGGTGCGCAACTTTTTGTTAGAAGGCCTGTTAAGTTCATTTCTTTCTTGATATTGATTTGTCTGGAATGTTTCACAGTATGGCATTAAACCTTTCTATCTTCATGGAGACCAAACCAGACCAAGTTACAGGTCAGATCTGTGGAGAGGCGACCCCGCTCACAGTCAGAATGCCTGTTTTTGTAGGAATTTTTGAGCTTTAAAACCACCTCTAATTGAATAAATGTAAAGTAGAGCTGTTTAAAGTGCATCCATCCATCCTCTTCCGCTTATCCGGGGCCGGGTCGCGGGGGCAGCAGTCTAAGCAGGGGCTCCCAAGCTTCGTTCTCCCCAGCCACTTCCTCCAGAGGCGTTCCCAGGCTGAGAGACATAGTCCCTCCAGCATGTCCTGGGTCTTCCCCGGGGCCTCCTACCGGTGGGACATGCCTAGAACACCTCCCGAGGGAGGCGTCCAGGAGGCATCCGGACCAGATGCCTGAGCCACCTCAACTGGCTCCTCTCGACGTGGAGGAGCAGCGACTCTACTCCGAGCTCCTCCCGTGTGACCGAGCTCCTCATCCTATCTCTAAGGGAGCGCCCGGCCACTATGCGGAGGAAACTCATTTCGGCCGGTTGTATCCGCGATCTCGTCCTTTCGGTCATTACCCAGAACTCATGACCATAGGTGAGGGGAGGAACGTAGATTGACCGGTAAATCAAGAACTTCGCCTTTCGGCTCAGCTCCCTCTTCACCACAACGGTCCGATACAGAGACCGCATCACTGCCGACGCCGCACCGATCCACCTGTCAATCTCACGCTCCATCCTCCCCTCACTCGTGAACAAGACCCCGAGATACTTGAACTCCTCCACTTGAGGCAGAGACTCCCCACCCACCCGGAGAGGGCAATCCACCTTTTTCCGGTCGAGAACCATGGCCTCGGATTTGGAACAGCTGATCCTCATCCCAGCCGCTTCACACTCGGCTGCAAACTGCCCCAGTGCTGCAGGTCCTGGTTCAATGGAGCCAGCAGGACAACATCATCTGCAAAAAGCAGCGATGAGATCCTGTTGTCTCCGAACTGGACCCCCTCCGGCCCCTGGCTGCGCCTAGAAATTCTGTCCATAAATACAATGAACAGAACCGGTGACAAAGGGCAGCCCTGGTGGAGTCCAACATGCACCGGGAACAGGTCTGACTTACTGCCGGCAATGCGAACACAACTCCTGCTCCGGTCATACAGGGACCGGACAGCCCTTAGCAAAGGGCCCCGGACCCCATACTCCTGGAGCACTCCCCACAGGGCATTACGAGGGACACGGTCGAATGCCTTCTCCAGGTCCACAAAACACATGTGGACTGGTTGGGCAAACTCCCATGAACCCTCAAGCACCCGATGGAGGGTGTAGAGCTGGTCCAGTGTTCCACGACCAGGCCGAAAACCACACTGCTCCTCTTGAATCTGAGGTTCGACTATCGGCCGGACTCTCCTCTCCAGTACCCTGGCATAGACTTTACTGGGGAGGCTGAGGAGTGTGATTCCCCTGTAGTTGGAACACACCCTCCGGTCCCCCTTCTTATACAGAGGGACCACCACCCCGGTCTGCCAGTCCAGAGGTACTGTTCCCGACCACCACGCGATGTTGCAGAGGCGTGTCAGCCAAGACAGCCCCACAACACCCAGAGACTTAAGGTACTCAGGACGGATCTCATCCACCCCCGGAGATTTGCCACCAAGGAGCTTTCCAATCACCTCAGTGACTTCAGCCAGGGTGATGGACGAGTCCGCCTCTGGGTCCCCAGCCTCGGCCTCCTCTTCGGAGGACGTGACGGTGGGATTGAGGAGATCCCCAAAGTATTCCTTCCACCGCCCGACAACATCCCCAGTCGAGGTCAGCAGCTCTCCCCCCGCACTGTAAACAGTGTTGGTGAAGCACTGCTTCCTCCTCCTGAGATGCCGGACAGTTTGCCAGAATTTTCTTGGGGCCATCTGATAGTCCTCCTCCATGGCCTCCCCGAACTCCTCCCAAACCCGAGTTTTTGCCTCTGCAACCGCCCAGGCTGCAGCACGCTTGGCCCGCCGGTACCTGTCAGCTGCCTCAGGAGTCCACCGGGCCAGTAAGGCCCGGTAGAACTCCTTCTTCAGCTTGACGGCATCCCTTACTTCCAGTTTCCACCACCGGGTTCAGGGATTGCCGCTGCGACAGGCACCACAGACCTTACGGCCACAGCTACGAGCAGCCGCATCGACAATAGAGGCCGAGAACGAAGCCCACTCAGACTCCATGTCCCCAGCCTCCCCCGGGATCCGGGAGAGAGGTGTGAGTTGAAGGCCACACCGACAGAGGGTTCCGCCAGATGTTTCCAACAGACCCTCATGATATGCTTGGGCCTGCCAGGGCTTTCTGGCTTCCTCCTCCGCCAACAGACCCAACTCACCACCAGGTGGTGCTCTACAGCTCTGCCCCTCTCTTCACCCGAGTGTCCAAGACACACGGCCTGAGGTCAAATGACACGACAACAAAGTCGATCATCGACCTCTGGCCTAGGGAGTCCTGGTGCCACGTGCACCAATGGACCCCTTGTGCTCGAACATGGTGTTCGTTATGGGCAGACCATGACTAGCACAGAAGTCCAATAACAGAACACTGCTCGGGTTCAGATCAGGGAGGCCGTTCCTCCCAATCACCCCTCTCCAAGTGTCACTGTTGTTGCCCACGTGGGTGTTAAAGTCCCCCAGTAGAACAATGGAGTCCCTGGTCGGTGCACTGTCCAGTACCCCTCCCAGAGACTCCAAGAAGGCCTGGTACTCTGCACTGCTGTTCGGCCCGTAGGTCGACACCACAGTGACAGACCTGTCCCCGACCCGAAGGCGCAGGGACTCGACCCTCTCGTTCACCAGCGGCTGAGCTGTGGGGCGATGAGCCCACACCAGCTCGCTGCCGCTCCCCGCGGCCAACGCCAGAGAAATGGAGAGTCCAGCTCCTCTGGTAACTGTTTAAAGTCATACATTCCAGACAGAGCAGTGACATTCCCATAGAAACAACCTCCCAACCAAAAACTTACACAATGCAGCTTTAACACACAAATCCTGCATTTTTTTTTACTGAAAATCCTCTCTTCAGCCTCTTGATGTCATGTGGTAATACAGAAAGTGTTCCACTGTGTATCTCTATGTAACTCTATACTACATACCGTAAAATAACAAATAAGAGCTGGGTTCCAATGAACCGCCCGGTCCCCTTTAAACGTCGGTTGTAGGTATATTGTTTAATAAATAACCAGCGGTTCCAAATAAACGCCTAGTCTAATGTTTTGGGGTTTTTTTTAATCAAGGAAGAAGACTGATGTTGCACGTTTTTCTTCTTTGCCTGTTTTGCTTTGTTTGGACGTAGCCTATCATTCTTTCAGTCTGTCCTTGATCACATTGTTGATCGCCATGGCTCCGGTACAGGATTTTGTTTTTTTTAAATTACATAAAATTTAAACTTTCTGTGGCAAAATATACAGAGGAAAACTCGGGAGTCTAATGTTGGTGCTGAAGACAGAAGTGGTGCTGCAACAACAGAAGCAGGACTGATGCTCACGTCGTCTCTACACAAACCAAACTTAAAAGCACATGGTTCATTTGCATAAACTATAAGCGCTGAAAAACACAGCCCTGTGCCCTGATGTGTTGGATGAACGTTCTCACTCTGCTGCTCCACACTCGCTGCATCTGTCGTTTGTTTTAATTCGATAAAGAAATGTGTGTTGTGTGTGTTGTGGAGGGTTTGAATGACTTTCTGTGATTCAGGAGTCACTTTCAAATGTGGGAAACTCTCCACTCTATAGATATTTTGTTGTAACATTTCAAATGAACTCGCCTACGTCTGTATAGAAAGTTGCCTAAATTCTAGTCATACTGGTTAAAAGAATTTGAGTACCAGAGTTTTGTTGAGCAAGATTTTTGTGAGGAAGGAATTAATCGCCCCAAATTTTTTGCCTGGTCTCAAATAAAAGCCTGGTCTGTTAAGTGATTGAAACAAATAAACGCCCCGGTGACTATTTGGTATTTTATGGTACAATAGAATCATTTGGACAATTTCAGCCCGTGAATCTCAACGGAACAAAAGGTAAAAGGAGCTGTTAACTTGAAAACTACCTCTTCATGACATCACAAGGTGGAACAGAGCATTTGGAGCTGCAGATGTAGACAGACTAATAATAAAGGAGAACTTAAACATGTGTGAATGAAACAAAACACATCCAAAACATATCTGGAGCCGTGTTAACAACATTCTAACACGGCTTAAAGCTCACAAGAATCCATTTTGTGTAATATTGGACCTTGAAATGTCTTTTTTTATTCCATCTTTGCTGAAAGGAGTTGATTTAGTTCTCCACAGAAAATGCCCTGCTTGAATAAGAGTCTTTCAGTCGTGATTGGGGCCAGAGTGTGATGTTGTGGTACAAGACTCATTAAGCTGCATAATGGCTTTTCGAATGAAGTTTGAAGAAGTGAACACGCTGAAAATACAAAATGCACCGAGGGCCTAATGTAGTGAGACGAATTATGTGTAATCTTACAAAAGTGTAAGTTTGTGAAGGGAGTAAACGGTTTGTAAGGCGGCTAATGAGAATATAGTCGGGGATATGAAACAAGAGGCAGAAACCAATGAAAAAAGTTGCACTGTGTAACTTTTCTGCTTGTCACCATGGAGATGTTATTGCTTTTGCCTGGACATTAATCACATAAAATGCTTTAAATCATGTTATAATGTTGTTACCCCTCAAAAACAGACCTGGAGTCATGTTTTGTTTTAGTAATCCTGGATTATCAGTCTGTCTACTCAAGTGTTCAAACTGACTCTCACAGAATCAGTTTGAACATTTTCTCAGGTTTTATATGAGTCCAATCTGTTTTAGAGTTAATTTAACATTTTTGGAAATGTCAATGAACTAACACTGGACAAAGTTCAGAGTTATATTAACATTTTGCGAGTAAACAGATAACACTTTGTAGGGTTATCCTGATTTAGCTGAACAACACACAGAGGTGTTTTATTTTTACACTTTCTTTTAGTTAATTTAAAATGAAATTCTGTACAAAACTGGTTCAAACTGGTCTTCTCTCACAGGAGTTTGAAGTGGTGGGTGGGAGGAGCCAAATTAACACTAAGGGAAGTTGAATTAACACTAGTGGAAGCTGAATTAACATTAGTAGAAGTTGAATTAACACTAAGGGAAGTTGAACTAACACTAGGGGAAGTTGAATTAACACTAGTGGAAGTGAATTATCTTCAACCATATCAACTCTGGCAAATAACCCCAACTCGATCCTCCATTTAACTTTCAAATAGTTAAAATAGCACTTTTTGTGTTAAAAACAATCAAACAGTACAGATCGATAATTCCAGGGATGGAATGATCCAAATGATTCCAGTGGAGGTGTAAGGAGTTTAAAAACATAGTGGAGCACTTCCTGTATTACTAGGTGACATCACAAGGTGGAAGAGAGTGTTTTCAGTTTGAGAGAAGAACTCAGCCTAAATATCCACTTCTGTTCTCTGACTTTTAACACAATGTGAGTTGTATGGTCTTCTGTGTTTTTTATTTATTTTTATTTATTTTATTGGTTTTATTTATTTATTGCTGTTCTAGGGTTTTTGCTTTTTTTTTTTTTTTTTTACTTATTTTTGCTCACTTAATGGTTTTTAATTTAATGGTTTTATTGTTTTAAGACTTGTGTGATTAAATCTGAGCATTTATTTTATCATTATTTTGTTGTTCTTACTGTGTATTTGTGCAGCACTTTGGAAACTGTTGATGAAATGTGCTCTAGAAATAAAGTGGATTAAATTTTTAACATAGAATTGTGAATGAAATGTGAGTAAATGAGCAGTTTAGAAAAATACATGTACTTTCAGTTCATTCCAGATGATTTCAGTAGCTGCTCGGTCCTGAGCTTTCAGAAGAACTTTTAAAGTCACCCGCTGAGTTTAATTTGATTTGTCATTTCACTTACCGCTCCACTCTCCCATTCAGAGCGCCCCTCTCACTCTGCCCCCTCGCCTCAGATCTATAAAGCCTTAAGCCAGATGCCCCGGTCCGCCCCGTATGTCCACGACGAGCGACCTGCCATTAATCACACAAATCAGCTGTCAGGGCACCGTGAGCTGAAGACCAGAGCTGTTTTCAGACGTTCGAGCATCATAAAGGCGTACTGCGAAATGGAGCCGATCGTATCTGTTTGAAAATTTCTAGCTTTGTGAGCGTCGTTTATTTGTCACCAAAATCTGGGGTGTAAAGTTACTAATTACAAATACACATGTTACTGGTATTGAGTAGATTTTTGGGATAATTATACTTTTTTAATCCTGGATTTGTGGTTGAGTATAATTGTAACCATGTAATTGTTGTATCTGCTCCTATCTGTTTGGAATTTTGGATATAGACCCTTATTTCCTCGTGTGGAGACACTTTTTTAAATGTTCCATCCAGTCCTTGTATTTGGAGAGGTTGTGTGTCCAGAGAATCATTTCAGAAGTAAAACCAATGTTTCATTTGAAAGATTTCTGTCTGAGCAGTAGCAGTGATTTGTACTTACTGATAGAAACCTCAGCATAGGCAGACTGATATATGAGAAAATAGTCCCTCAACATGCGACGATTCATGCAACACAAGGTTAGTTTTATTTCAAACGTTATTCTGTGGACACAGACGTTCACATGGACAGTCTGGAGTTCTAATAGTAGCCTCTGGTGCTCTGTGGAGTGGGTTAAGACTGTTTTTAGTGGCAGGACGACTATGGCCATCAACATGCACTAGCCTAGCACCAGCGACCTCTGCAAACTGGATGGAAGATTTCAAAAAGTGTCTCCACACATCTCCAACACTCTGGCTCACGAGGAAATGAGGTCCTATGTCCAAAATTCCAAACTGTCCCTTTAAGTTTCATGTGCATCAACAAGTCACACTGCACTGATTCTCTGGAGGCTTTAAAACACCTTTATAGTCCATATTAAACTTATCTGCTGTCAAAACCGGGAACTCCATAAAAAACTACAACCTGAATGATGATGGCGGCGCCCACGGCAACATCCAGAATAAGGTGTATAGGACTGTGATTTTGAGCTGCTGTACTGATATATTGCCAAGAGTCATTTTTGGTATATTTTACTCCATTTTTTGTGACAGTGCTACAATTTTGATGTTTGATCAGAGAAAGAAAACTTTTTACTGCAATACACTTCATATATTCACTGTTTTGATGGTGCATTGTGTAACTTTTTGACTGGGGGTCTGTCACCTTCTTGTTTCTATGGAGATGGCATTGCTCTGTCTGAAATGTTCCACAGTATGACATTAAACAGCTCTACCTTACGTTTATTCATCAACATTCATGTTTTTTTATAGCTCAAAAACACTTAGAAAAACAGGCATTCTGACTGAGCGGGTCGCTTTGCCACAGATCTGATCTATAACTTGGTCTGGTTTGGTCTCCATGAACACAGAAAGGTTTAATGCCATACTGTGAAATATTCCAGACAAAGCAATCACATCTCCATGGAGAAAGGTATTTGTAATTTGTAAAAAATAGTGATACATTGCAGAATATTATGCACAATATATCGATTACCTCATGTCATATTGTGATAATATCAGTATCGTGAACCATGTATGGAGTATCGTATTGAATCATGAGGGACCTAGTGATTCCCAGCCCTACTTTCTAAACTAAAAATCACATATACTGTAGAACTCTGCATCACCTGCTCTGATTGGCCAAAGCTTAGACAAAATGCAGATTATGATTTGAAATAGGGTTGCTCTGATTCCGTAAATTGTTCAGGTGTCGGTATCGGCAAGTACTCAGATCCGATACACCTACGCACTGTATATTCCTGAATAATCACCTGTAGATGCGAGCTGCTGCTGTTTACCTCGGTGTTTAACATTACATTCTTTAAAAACAGCCTTTTAGAAAATGTTTTTGCTCTTGTATGTTACAAAAAAGTTCACACTGGAGTAGTGTTACCTGTGGAACTTTGGTGATTTGTAATAATTGCGGAGGATGTCTGAGATATTTATCATGTGCAAATGCGCCATGTCTGTCATTCGTGACGTCAAAATTCCGCTGCTAATTACCTACTATATTTCACCAAACACAGACGTCCAGTGATAATACGAGCCCAAATGCGAATCTGCATCTCAGTGTTTGTTGTTGTAATGGCGCCTTTTCTATCTCTTACTTTTCTTTCCGCTTTCTTTTCTCTTTCAATCTCAGTCAATGTCAGTAAAATAGAGTCGTTTACGGACTTTGTTTATCCCTGTGCTGCAAGTAACACAGAAGTGGGGTAATTTACCAGACGTCCCCAGGTTGTACTTCAGTGTGTTTCTTTACACTTTCAAACGGGTATTGGGATCAGCGAGTGCACCAAGGCCAAGTATCGGTATCAGATCAGATCCCAAACAAATGATATCAGAACAACACTAGTTGTAAAACTAATATTTTCAGCTTTAAACTGTTGAATTTAGCTAAAATACCGATTTGAAATGCCGCTAAAGATGTTAAAAAGTAAATAGTGGCTTGTAGTATTGAGTAGTATTTATCATGTGTACTTTTTTACTCCTCTCTCTGTTCAGACCTGAGACTGAGGTGTAACGTCAACACAGAATCCAGTGACACTGAGCAGCGCCGTGTTCACTTCCTTTAGTCGTCTCTGTTTAAAATCACATAGACCTGCTGCACTGCGCTGACTGGGGCTCTCCTCACACAGCTTCATTTTGAGGGATTCGAGACATTTCAAAATCATTTCACATGGACGTGTAGTATTGGTGGATAAAATAGTTCTACGAATGAAATAACCGTGTAATCCTGAAACTATCATTGGGGAATGTTGGTGAATGAATGAATGATGTGTGAATGAAACAAAACACAACTCCAGTGTCACTGTTTGTGATGAGGAAACACTAGGACATAGATCAGAACAGTGCAATATGGATCATTTAATGTATTTGTTGAGGTTCAAGAATCCAATTAACCTCAAAAGTGCAGAAATACCCCATTGTCCATTTCATTGGACGATTACACAGCAAGGTTCAGTTCTCTTTGTTTTTAATTGGTTCATTTAGTGCCATCCATCCATCCATCATCTCCCGCTTAATCCAGCTGGGTCGCGGGGGCAGCGTGCTGCTCAATACTCATAGCACCTCGGTTCATTTAGTTGTTTTTCATTATATTCTAATTCAGTATTTACCAAAACAACAGTTGTGGTTATGGGTACTGTATGTGTGATAGATCAGAATGGTACTGTATGCCCCTAATACTCTGCTCTGTGCCTATTTGTAGTGATGGAATTCATAATGTGATTTCAGTCTAGGAGAGAAAACGGTTAAAAACTCTAAAAGGATTACAATAAATATTCATTTGCATAAGTTCAAATCTACATGCAAAGATCATAAGACGAATTCAAATTATGTTTCTCACTATCCCATGCGTAATAAATAAATATTAAATGATAAACAGTGCAAAAGGCAAATACTGCAAGGCACAAAACCGTCTTTTTAGTGGGGGAGTCGGGGTCTGAGTCCAAGTGTTCTTTGGGGAGTTCAGTTATAGTTATCTGTTATATCCTGTTCATAAGCCTTAAAAAATCATATAAATACAGTTAAAAGTTCTATAAAATGTTTTTCTTTTTCAGTAATATTCCTGTCATTTCATTAAATGGAATTGTAATCATATCATCAGTAATCGATTACTAAGCCTGGGATCTTTTGTTTTAGTGATTGGTAAGGTCTTCACTTGGGGGATATTGCACTGTTCCTCCTCATTACGTTAAACTTCTGTGCGAGAGAAACTAAATTCAATCGCTCTCGTGGATCTTTCTCCCTATTTTCCAGCACATGCATAAATACTGAAATATCGATATGTTGTGAAACAATATTTGGTGTTATGTATCATTATCATGGGCTGCTGTATAAATATATCACAGAGTATTTTTTGGTGCCTTTTAGTAATTTTAGTGTGAACGCGCTACAATTTTGTTGCTTATTTAGGGGAAGGAATTTTATTTACGAGATACACTTGACATATTCACTGATGATTAAAATAGATGTATTTCATGTTAACTTTGCACACAAATTGGTTTAAGGAAAAAAAATGTTTTGCTAAAAATATTTGGTTCTTAAAAAACAGCAACATGTCCTAGAGCATGATGTGAAATATATCGATTATCACATATATCGCCATATCCTGATAATATTGTGAGCCATGTATCGAGTATCATATTGTTTCATGAGGGACCCTGTGATTCCCAGCCCTGGTTGTGATAGAACACACATTATAATTTCTCTCTTACCTTCACTTATTGTTCTTGTGTTTTCCAGGAGGCGAAGTTGCGTGAGCTGCTGGACGTCAGCACGATGGTGGGGAAGATGGAGAACCGCATGCTCACAGTGGTGAGCGGCCTGGACATGGTCAACATCACATACCTGAACTTCATGGCCTTCCAGGAGGAGATCGCCAAGGTAACCGCTCCCATGACGACAACAGATGCATTTACACTGTCATAAGAGGGACATAGAGGCGGCTGTGGCGGTGCCTGACCTCTGCACCACAATAATGTCACAGCACAGTCAAGGTTAGAGCCCATACTGAGCTTTATTAAATTTACTCGAGTTTTTAACCCGGCGGCACGGTGGCTGAGTGGCAACACTCAGGCCTCACAGCAAGAAGGTTGCGGGTTCGATCCCCGGGTCACCCGGGCCTTTCTGTGTGGAGTTTGCATGTTCCTCCCCGTGTCTGGATGGGTTTCCTCTGGGTACTCCAGTTTCCCCCATCAACCTAAAACATGCAGCACCTCTATGAACTAACATCAAGGACCATGTTGTCCACCCTCCTGTGGGCTCACCACCTGCCCAGCTGGATTAAGCAGGAGAAGATGGATGGATGGAGTTTTTAACCGTGTAGTACCCAGTGTTTCTGAAGCATCACGTTTTATTTAGGGACTGAACCAAGAATCCAGACCAGGACTCAACCAGGACTAGAACAAGACCATAATCACTACTAATAATGATAATAATATTCACACACACACACCACTTTCATACTCGGTGAAGTGTCTTGGTCCGAGCGAGAACCACTGAACCACTGTCGCAGCCTAAGAAAAAAGTCAAATTTTGTAGCATTTAAGTCAAAGTTTGTAGCACTGACACGATTAATGCATGTACCGTATTTTTCGGACTATAAATCGCTCCGGAGTATAAGTCGCACCAGCTAAAAAATACATAATGAAGAAGAAAAAAACATGTATAAGTCGCACTTTTTGGGGGAAATTTATTTTATAAAATCAGAGACCAGATTTCATCTTGAAAGGCAAATTATAGAAGTTATAGTAATAAAAACAACAGAATAGAGAACAATCCGTGTGTCATTCATTCATTTTTCAATATTGAACCAAAAATACGAAAACAAATCTTTTCTTTATTATTTGTCTCTGAAACCAAAATAAAAAAACTGATAATTTTTTATTCATATATATGATTCATATATTTGGTTTATGGACTGTCAGTGTGAAAAATGTAATATATAAGTCTGAGTATAAGTCACAGGAACCACACCCTGAAAAAAAATGCGACTTATAATCTGAAAAATACAGTACCATAAAATACCAAATAATAGCCAGGACGTTTATTTGGGGTCAGCCCTATGTTCCCACGATCCCATGTTACAGTTTGCCTGGTCCTAGCACATAAACGGTTGAAAAGTACTACAGTCCTTTCCAGTTTTAGGTGAACTGAATAAATAGTGAAACATTTTGCTTATTTAAACTGTCTTAAGCCTCCACAAGGCAGACCGGCCCTTTCACTGCCCTCGAAACAACGCTGGAGCTCAGATTCATTTTTTCACCAGTCTCTCACTCTCTTGGGGTCGATAGAAAAACATTGCGCAGCTGCTTCTCCCGAGTTTTCCTCTGCATATTTTACCACAGAAAGTTTCAATTTAAAGTTTTATTTTTTATTTTTTCGCTGCACCGGAGCCATGGAGCAGCGTGGTCAAGGGGATGCTTTTGCTTTTAATGCTCTACAGAGCTGACCTTTAACCTGATTTTCTCCGTGCACATAGATAAGCGGAATGCGATACTGTGAAGCATTGTAGACAAAGCTGTAACATCTACACCAGAAATGTTACAGAGTGCAGCTTTAGCACTTTAAGGTTCTTGTGAGCTTTTAACCGTGTTATAACGTTCACTTCAGTTGTTTCATTCACTCATGTTTGAGTAATCCTGGTTTATTAGACTGTCTCCATCTGCAAGTAGCAGTAGTAGTAGTAGTAGTAGCAGTAGTAGTAGTAGTAGTAGCAGTAGTAGTAGTAGCAGTAGTAGTAGTAGTAGTAGTAGTAGCAGTAGTAGTAGTAGTAGTAGTAGTAGTAGTAGTAGTAGTAGTAGTAGAAGAAGAAATTGTATTAGTAATATTTGTTGCAGTAGTGGTAGTAGTGTTTCTAGTAGTAGCAGTAGTAGGAGGAGTAGTATTTGTTGCAGTAATAGTAGTAGTAGGATAAATAGTTGCTATTGTTACTGTAGTAGCAGCAGCAGCAGTAATAGCAGTAGTAGCGTTTCTAGTAGCAGCAGTAGTAGTAGTAGTAGTAGTAGCAGTAGTAGCAGTAGTAGTAGTAGCAGTAGTAGTAGTAGCAGTAGTAGTAGTAGTAGTAGTAGCAGTAGTAGCAGTAGTAGCAGTAGTAGTAGCAGTAGTAGCAGTAGTAGTAGCAGTAGTAGTAGCAGTAGTAGTAGTAGTAGTAGTAGCAGTAGTAGCAGTAGTAGCAGTAGTAGTAGTAATATTTGTTGCAGTAATAGTAGTAATAGTAGTAGGATAAGTACTTGCTATGGTTACTGTAGTAGCAGCAGTAATAGCAAAAGTAGTGTTTCTAGTAGTAGCAGTAGTAGCAGTAGTAGTAGTAGTAGGAGTAGTATTTGTTGCAGTAATAGTAGTAGTAGGATAAGTAGTTGCTATGGTTACTGTAGTAGCAGCAATAATAGCAGTAGCAGTGTTTCTAGTAGTAGCATTAGAAGCAGTAGTAGTAGGAGTAGTAGAAGTATTAGTAGTGGTAGTAGTACAGGTAGTAGTACAGGTACATCTCCAAAGCTCAAAATGCTCTGTTCCACCTTGTGATGTCATGAAGCGGTAGTTTTCAAGTTAACTGCTTGAGACTGAAGATGTATGGAGATTCAAAACGCAGTGGAGCACGTCCTGTATTAACAGATGACATCACAAGGTGCAACTGAGTGTTTTCTGTTTGAGAGAAGAACTTTCCATGTAGGATTTGTACCTTGAACATGTGTGAATGAAATTAAAACTCCAGGTATACTACAATTTGCTGAGGAAACAACATTATAACATATCAGAAAATATCGTGAGACGGGCCCTTTAAGCTTAAAATAAACTTAATAGTCCGGGAAAAAAATCATCTGTTACAAAACGTGCGTCATTGCATGTAAATCTCATGGACTTGACGTGACGAGTGTGACTTCCTTTAGCCATTATCGGTGACCCTCTGACATGAGAACTCTAACGCGCGGCATGTTTCACTGTGTTTACAGAATGTCACTATGTTTCAAACTACTTCCTGCGTGGAATAGAAGTCACTGTGTCAGAGCGAGGCTTTTATAAACCTCTACAGGATTTATGAGTGTGAGGTTACAGTGAGAACAAGTTAATATTACACTATCTACTTATATCAGGGGTGTCAAACTCATTTTGGTCCGGGGGCCGTATGCAACCTACTTTGATCCCAAAAGGGCCGGATCAGAAAACTCAGTTCTCTCTTCAAGTTATTGTATTTTTCTCCGTGTCTCGTAGTGGTGTTTAAGATTATATTCCTCGAAACAGCGCCACTTGTTCCAAACACACTGAGCACAGATTTCCCATTCACCTCTGTCAACAAATAAGAATTAGACTATTTTTCTTGAAATCCTGAACTCAGCATCTGCTTTTCTCATTTTTGACATTTTGCTGATGAGTCACGATCGACAGTCAGAGCGTTAGATCCTTTAGGCGTTTGGAAAGAGGAAAGTCTTCATTTGTGCTGCTCTGGTGGGAGTCGCAACGTACAAAAACACCGGAGACGCTGCTGTGCTGAACGGTGCAGAAAATTAACTGAAAAATCTGAAAATTTTAAGTATTTTAATAGAAAAATCAGCCGAGGGCCAGATTAAAGGTCTTGGAGGGCCGGATCTGGCCCCCGGGCCGCATGTTTGACACATATGACTTATATCATCATTTTTAGTTTTGTATGTAATCTTTTGTCAGATGTTATTATAGTAAGTGAATTGTAGTACTGTAGTTGTAGTAGTAGTAATGGTAAAAGTAGTACAGATGGTAGTGGTAGCCATATTGAAGTAACTAAAGTACTGTATCCAGTTGGTCCTGATTTGGTCCTGGTTTAAGTTTGATGTAAAATTGATTTGGTCCTGGTTTGATCCTGGTTTGGTCCTGATTTATTTAGTCCTGATTTAGTCCTGATTTGGTCTTGATTTGGTCCTGGTTTAGTCCTGGTTTAGTCTTGGTTCGTCCTGGTCTGGTCCTGGTTTAGTCCTGATGTAGAATTGGTTTGGTCCTGTTCTAGTTCTGGTGTAGTCCTGGTTTGGTCTTTAGTTCTGGTTCAGTCCTGGTTTAGCCCTGGTTTAGTCCTGGTTTAGACCTAGTTTGATCCTATTGTACTACTATACTATATTGTTGTGGTTTTGTTCTAATTAGGTCCATGTTTAGTTAATGTTTAGTTAATGTTTAGTTCATGTTTAGTTCATGTTTAGTTCATGTTTAGTCCTGCTTTAGTTCTGGTTTAATCCTGGTTTTAATCCTGCTGTAGTCCAAGTTAGTTTTGTATGTAATCTTTTGTCAGACGTTATGATAGTAACTGAATTGTAGTAGTGCCTTAATTGTAGTTGTAGTAGTAGTAATGGTAAAAGTAGTACAGCTGCTGGTAGTAGTAGCCATATTGAAGTAACTAAAGTACTCTATCTAGTTTTGGTGAAGTTTTGGCCATGTTAAAATGTTGTTACCTCGTTAAAAACAGACCTGGAGTTGCGTTTTGCTTCATTCACACATGTTTGAATAATCCAACTACTCCTTTTTTTGTTACCCCCGGCGCTCAAAATGCTCTGTTCCAACTTGTGATGTCATGTAGTGGTAGTTTTCAAGTTAACCGTTACCTTTTACCTTTAGTTCAGTCGAGATCGAGAGTGGTGAGCGTCTCGTCCTCTTGTAAAATATGTTTAAACTATGTTGTTTATTTAACAAAATGGAGTTTACAATGAATCCTGTCTATTATTACGTTTTATACGTGCAGTTTACTTAGAGTGACCCATGACTTGAAGCTTGTTATTATAAGATACAGTATGGAAAATGTAGCGTGGAATGTAAGGGTCACTAAGTTCAAATGTAGTTTTAATCTGAATTTCTAATATAACTCCAAAATAAAACCTGATTTCAAAGATATTTAGGCCTTGTCCACACGTAGCCGGGTATCTGATAAACCGAAGATGTTTTGCTGCGTTTTGACCTGTCATCCACACGAACACGCATCAAAAACGAGTATTCAGGGAAAACTCCGGCCAAAGTGAAGATTTTTGAAAACTCCGTTTATGCGTGTTTGTGTGGACAGAGATAACTGGGGTTTTGTGTTTTAAAACGTCACTGTCTGCGCCAAAAAATATGAATCTGCCCTGACGTCAAACGTGCGACATTTGTTTAGGCGACTGCAATAGCCAAAGCCAAAGCCAGAGCAGACTATGGATCGGAGTCGTGTGTTGTGAGCGGTGTGTGTGTTTTGAGCAGAAATGCTCCAAAACGGTGGTTATGAGCAAATCTGTCACCGAGTCGGGGCAGACAAAGGGGCTCGGCGCCATGTTTTATGTTGTTTAAGTTTAGGCGGAAGTGACAGTTAAGTGATGGAAATAACGCCATCTACAGGTTTGGAATGTGTATGAATGTGGTTGAAAACGCAGATGTTCGGTTATGTGTGGAAGGTATTTTTTTCGAAGACGAGGTGGTGTGGATAAAACTATTTTTATAAACGGAGGGGGGGAAATGTTCGGTTTTAAAAATACCCGGCTACGTGTGTACATGGCCTTAGTGACAATAGCATATGCAGTTTACCAGATCCGTGACCTTATACTTAAACCTTAATATCGAGGATCTAAAAATCTTACGCCGCTCTAATATTCTATGTATTATGTATGTCTGTTTAATATAAAACGTTACTGAGACTGTTCAATGCCAAACAAAGAATTATATTTTTTCCACTGGTATCTTCAGAAGGTTTAGTTTTTAATCCTGTAATTTCAGTCGTATAAGATGAATTTACACTTGTCCTGGTTTGGTCCTAGTTTGGTCCTGATTTGGTCCTGGTTTAGTCCTGGTTTGGTCCTAGTTTGGTCCTGATTTGGTCCTGGTTTTGTCCTGGTTTAGTCTTGGTTTAATCTTGGTTTAGTCCTGGTTTGGTGCTGGTTTGGTCCTGATTTGGTCCTGGTTTAGTCCTGGGTTTGTACTGTTTCAGTCTGGTTAGGTCCATGTTTAGTTCATGTTTAGTTTGTGTTCAGTCCTGCTTTAGTTCTGGCTCAGTTCTGGTTTAGTCTTAATTGGATCCATGTTTAGTTCATGTTTAGTTCGTGTTTAGTCTTACTTTAGTTCTGGCTCAGTCCTGGTTTAGTCCTAATTGGATCCAATATTAGTTCATGTTTAGTTCGTGTTTAGTCCTGCTTTAGTTCTGGTTTAGTCCTGGTTTAGTCCTGTTTTAGTCCTGGTTTGGTACAGGTTAAGCCCCAGCTCGGCTCATATTCCTCATATATGCAGTGTTTGTGCAGATATGAACTCTGCCACAGAGTTCAGCTTTTGAGAGGAAAATTTTCTTCGTCACAAAAGTACCAAAAGTTCACTTATTAGTATAACTTTTACCACGGTAACTTATTGACTGTTTTGTTTCAGGAATGGGCGGAGGAGCTGTTCAAACTGGCATCTAACCTCATGGTGCAGAACATGTCCAGAGAAGATTGTCTCGAGAAGGCGTACGTCTACACACACACACACACACACACATACACACACACACACACACACACACACACACACACACACACATACATACACACACACATACACACACACACACACACACACACACACACACACACACACACACACACACACACACACACACACACACACACACACACACACACACACACACACACACACACTAACAAAAAACACACAAACATTTACACTGGTCCTCAATATGGCTCCATAATCCTGTGTCTAACAGTAGCAGCAGCAATAATAATAATAATAATAATAATGATAATAATAATAATAATAATAATAATAAGCTAGTAGTAGTAGGAGTAGTAGTAGTAGTAGTAGGGGTAGTAGTAGTGCTAGTAGTAGTAGTAGTAGTAGTAGTAGTAGGGGTAGTAGTAGTAGTAGTAGTAGTAGAAGGGGGAGTAGTAGTAGTGCTAGTAGTAGTAGTAGTAGTAGTAGTAGTGGTAGTAGTAGTAGTAGTAAGGGGTAGTAGTAGTAGTAGTAGCTGCCACGCGTTGCGCTGCCAAGTAGTTAGTTGCTGTGCGCGTTGCTGTTGCTAGCTGTAGCGTAGCCGTGCTGGGTTGGCAGCATGCAAGTTGCGCGTTGCTGTTGCTGAGCGCTAGCAGTTGCTGCTGTTGTAGCAGCTGTTGCTGCTATGCCAATAGCTGCAGCAGCTGGCTGCTGCTTGTATTGCTGCTTGCTTCGCTGCTGTTGCTGTAGTAGCTAGTGGCTGCTAGTATAGCAGTGTTAGTTATTGCTAAGGTTAGTTAGCTGGCCAGCTTTGCTGCCAGCAGTTGCTGCTGTTATGCCAGCTGCTGCTGCCGCTGCCGTTTCGTCAGCGGGTTAAGCTGTAGTATTGCTGTTGCTGTTGCTAAGGTTGCTGCAGTTGCTGCTATGCCATTGGCTGCGCTGCTGCGTTATGTTAGTATGCTGCTAGTTGGTTGCCGTTGCTGCCTGTTGCTAGCTTGTTAGCATGCCGGTTGCTGCTGCTGTAGTTGCCGTAATAGTAAGGCTGGTTGCTTTGGCTGTGCTGTTACTGCTGTATATGCCAGTTGCTGCTTGCTGTTTGCCGCTGCTGCTGTAGTTTGCTGCTGGCTGCTGCTGCTGGTTGTTGGTGCTGTTGCGTTGCTGTAGTTGTTAAAACAGTTGCTAGCAGCAGTCGCTGCTGTTCGGTAAGAGGCGTGCTGTTGCGCAGCAGCTGCCTCGTTGCAGCAGCATGCGCTGCAGTATGCGCTGCAGCACCGTTGCTGGTTGGCGCCAAGCTGCTGCAGTATGTCAGCAGCTGGTTGCAGTTTATAGCAGAGCTGCTGGTTAGCCGTTGCTGCAGTTGGCTGCTGCAGCAGCTGCCAGCGTTAAGCAGCAGCTGCTTGCGCCGTTTTTCGCTGCAGAGGCGCATGCCGGCAGTTGGTGCTTCGTTGAGCTGGTTATGCTGCTTTGCTAGCAGTGCTTTCGCTTAGTAGCAGTAACGAGCAGCGTTGCTTGCGCTGTTGGTTGCGAGCAGCAGTTGTCCAGCAGCTGTTGAGCACGCTGCTAGCGTTGTTGTTAAGGTTGCTGGTTGCTGCTGCTAGTATGCTGCTGCTGGTTGTTTATTAGTTGTTGCTGTTGTATAGGTTGCTGGTTAGGGTATTAGTTATGCTGGTGCTTGCTAGCTGGCGCTAGTTGTTGCTGGTTCGCCAGCTGTTATGCCAGTTGCGCGTTGCTGTGCTGCAGCTGCTGTTTCAGCAGCGCTAAGTGGTTATATATGGTTATTGCCAAGGCTGCTGTTATATTGCGTAAGCTGCAGGTTGCTGTTAAGAAGGTTATGCTGCTAGCTAGCTAGTTGTTTATTTGCTGCTGCTGCGTGCTATAGCGTTGTTGTTGTATGCTGCGTTGTTAGCTGGTTGCTATAGCTGGCGCTGTTGTTTGTTTATTGTTTATGCAGTAAGCGCTGTTGGCTGCAGTAGTAGTAGTTGCCAGTAGTAGAGTGGTAGTAGCTGTTATAGTTGTGTAGGGGTAGGTTAGCAGTAGCAGTAGTGTGCTAGTATTGTTGCTAGTAGTAGTAGTAGTAGTAGTAGTAGTAGGGGTAGTAGTAGTAGTAGTAGTAGTAGTGGTAGTAGTAGTAGTAGAGGTAGTATCAGTAGCATTAATTACAGTAGTAGTCGTTGTTATGGTTACAGTAGCAGTAATAGTAGTCGTAGAGGTAGTAGTAGTGATAGGGGTAGTAGTAGTAGAGGTAGTATCAGTGGCATTAGTTACAGTAGTAGTAATAGTAGTAGGATAGTAGTTGCTATGGTTACAGTAGCAACAGTCAAAGTAGTAGTAGCTTTTCCAGCCACTACCAACACACAACAGAATCAATCTAAGCACGGTGAGTGACGTGTCTTGTCCAAGGACACCACACCAGTTTTCCCACGCCGCTCTCCCACTGTGGATCCTGGTATTCCTGGAGCTCTCCCATGTAAATAAGTAAATAAGATCAATATGTTTACATGAGAGCGCAGCATACGGCTCAGTAATTCTGTATCTAACTCCAGGACAAACAGGATTCCACAAACATCCGAGTCATGGAACCACATGGGTCCAGGCATATGTTCTGGACTTATGGAGCATTACGGTCTCTTCTAATCAATGTACAGCCGACGAGCTACACTCAAATATTCTGCTTAGTTTGCTCAGGGGGGAATGTTTTCACTTGGTTTTGCTTATTTATAGTGTAAGTAGAGCTTCTAGTACTTAGTTGTTAAAGTAGGAACAGTGGTAATATGTAGTCACATAGCGATATCATCAGGTATTTGGTACGTTTTTTTTTGTATGCAGTTAGAATTTGTGTTTTAGTAGTAGTGGTACTAAAAGTAGTAATAGAAGTAACTATAGAATGCAGTCAGACATTCTTATAGTAAGTGAACTGTAGTCGTGTCTTAATTGTTGTAGTAGTGGTAGTAGCTATAGTAGTAGTAGTAGCAGCAGCAGCATTAGTAGCTGCAGTCATAGGCGTAGTAGTTGTTGTAGTTGAAGTAGTAGCAGTAATAGTACCAGTAATAGCAGTATTAGTAGTAGTAGTTGTAGTAGTAGTAGTAGTATCAGCACCAACATTAGTAGCAGCAGTAGTAGGCATAGTAGTAGTAGTAGTAGTAGTAGTAGTAGTAATAGTAGTAGTAGTAGTAGTAGTAATAGTAGTAGTAGTAGTAGTAGTAGCCATACTAGTAGTAGTAGAGCTTGTAGTAGTTGCCAATAGAAGTAACTATAGTTTACAGTCAGACATTATTATAGTAAATGAACTGTAGTAGTGTCTTGATCGTTGTAGTATTAGTAGTAGTAGTAGTAGAACTGGTAGTTGTAGTAGTAGTACTTGTAGTAGTAGTAGTGAAAGAGTTGGCAGTTTTAGTAGTAGAAGTAACCACAGAATCTAGCCTTTTGTTGTTATAATGAGTGAATTGTGCTGTTACTGAAGTATTAGTAGTTGTAGTAATACGATTTTCACTATTTTTTAGCAAACTTAGTCTAAGTCTAAATTGAATGTTAACAAAAAATATATGTTGTTGTAGTGCACTTCTTCCTCCTCTGATTTATAGACAGATAGTAGGAGTAGTAGTAGTAGTAGTAGTAGTAGTAGTAGTAGTAGTAGCAGTAGTAGTAGTAGTAGTAGTAATGTGGTAGTTGTTTTAATAGTGAACTTAGTTGAATGTTAACAAAAATGTGAACAAAAGTGTAAGCACAGACTTGTTCCTCGTGTACTTTATAGACAGACTGCTCTGCTAACCTTTGTGGCTCCCTGCAGTCCAGACGGTGCAGTTACTTCTCCACAGCAGCAGTAGGTCAGATCCCGTCTCACTTTCCTCTCAAGAGCTTTAGGCTTAGAAAGGTCACATCACCTCATATCAGCACCGGGAATTCACCAAACAGACCGGGACTGCACGAGTTTTATATGTGAGCACGAAAGAAGACCGTGTAAAACAAGACGAGGATGTACTAAAGCCCTGCAGGTCCTGGTTTGAGCTCAGTTTGGTCCTGATGTAGACCTGGTTTGGTT
The DNA here is from genome assembly GCA_034769755.1 of Odontamblyopus lacepedii. Lineage (NCBI taxonomy): Eukaryota > Metazoa > Chordata > Actinopteri > Gobiiformes > Gobiidae > Odontamblyopus > Odontamblyopus lacepedii. The sequence continues at coordinate 32,307,290 of CM068365.1, read as the reverse complement.
CTGTTATAGTCCTGGTTCAGTTTGGGTCTAGTAGTTTTGGGTGTGTTCACGTTTACACATAAACCACCGTAAAATTGGGACCAAACTGTGATTAATTTCTGAACTTAACCTCGACTAGACCAGAACTAAACCAGGACTAGAACAGGACCAAACCAGGTCTACTTTTTGCTTTTAAATGTTCTACCTATTAATATTGTTTTTTCCTGGCATAATCTTGGTATAGTCCTAAAGTAGACCTGGTTTAGTCCTGGTCCTTGTTTAGGTCCTTGTTTAGCTCTGATTTAGCACCAGTGGGTATAGGACTTTCTATAGTGAATTTTCAAGTATTTAAACCATTGCTGGGGCTTGTTCTGTTGCAGATCTGCTGTTGTTTTCATGGTTTAGACCTGGTTTAGTTCTGATTTAGTCCTGTTTTTGTCCAGACTGTAGACCTGGTTTAGATGTCTGTCCTTTTTGTCCTCACATGCTTTATTAAATCCAGTGTTTAGCTTTAGGTTTTAGGTTTAATCCTGTTTTAGTCCTGGTTCAGTTCTGTTTTAGTCCTGGTTCATTTCTGTTTTAGGCCCGGTTCAGTTTTGTTTTAGTCCTGGGCCAGTCCTGGTTCAATCCTGTTTTAGTCATGGTTTATTTCTGTTTTAGTTCTGGTCCAGTTCTGTTTTAGTCCTGGTTCAGTCCTATTTTAGTCTTGGCTCATTCTGGTTTTAATCCTTGGCTCAGTCCTATTTTAGTCTTGATTCAGTCCTGTTTTGGTCCTGGCTCAGTCCTGTTTTGGTCCTGGCCCATGTCCTTTTTTAGTCCTGGTTTTATTTCTGTTTTATTCTTGGCTTAGTCCTGTTTTAGTCTTGTTTCAATTCTGTTTTAGTCCTGGTTTGTTTCTGTTTTAGTCCTCACTCAGTCCTGTTTTAGTCCTGGTTCATTTCTGTTTTAGGCCTGGTTCAGTCCTGTTTTAGGCCCGGTTCAGTTTTGTTTTAGTCTTGGGCCAGTCCTGGTTCAATCCTGTTTTAGTCATGGTTTATTTCTGTTTTAGTTCTGGTCCAGTTCTGTTTTAGTCCTGGTTCGGTCCTGTTTTAGTCCTGGTTCAGTCCTGTTTTAGTCCTGGTTCAGTCCTGTTTTAGTCCTGGTTCAGTCCTGTTTTAGTCCTGGTTCAGTCCTGTTTTAGTCCTGGTTCAGTCCTGTTTTAGTCCTGGTTCAGTCCTGTTTTAGTCCTCACTCAGTCCTGTTTTAATCCTTGCACACCTCCATATGAACAGCTTTAGGAAACACTCTGGGATATTTTACATTTGTACCATAAGAAAAAACAATATACAGTCTATATAGAATTCCCATGACCTGCAGCTGCAGTCAGCTCCTGTTTGACACTTTAATCCATCACTTTTACTGTTTTCTGATCCATGTAATAAGTATAAGTCCAGACGCCTCCAGCCACACTCCCCATCGATCCACTGGGACTCGGGTTCACATGAAATCCAAATATATATGAGCCACTGAAGAGGGAATGTGAGGTGACAACACTACTCTTTTTTTTTACAGTTGTGCTATTATAGATACAAATTCTAGTATCATAGCATCAACCATATCTGATGTAAAAGGTTTTATGTCATTACAGTATCATATGACATCAAAATATGACATACAGTATGATGAAATTCCTATTCAAGAGACTCTGCTTTTGGTTTACATCCAGTTTAGTCCGAGTTAAAGGTGCATTGTGTAACTTTTTTTGTAGAGGGGCTGGCCACTTTGCTTATTTCTTTGCAATTTTAGAGCAATAAAAACATCCATAATTGTGTAAATGCATTTTATATGAGTTAAGTATCATACTGTGGAATATTACACTCAAAGCTTTAGCATATCCATGGTGCCGGGCCCCCAACCTGAAAATGTTACGCAGTGCACCTTTACGTCCTGATCTAATCTGGTTTAGTCCTATAACCCAACATATGACTACTTTATATATTATCTGTACAGGAATAGTCATTGACTTAAGTGATAAAGAGATAGTAGAGTACTAAGAGGAGGAGTAGCAGATTTAAGGTCCTGGTTCAGTCTTGGTTTGGTCCTGATTCAGTCCTGGTTTTTTCCCGGTTTAGTCCTGCTTGAATTCTGGTTCAGTCCTAATTAAGTCCTGGTTTAGTCCTGGTTCAGTCCTGGTTTAGTCCTGGTTTAATCCTTGTTTAAACATGTATTCAGTTCTGATTTATTCCTGGTCTAGTCCTTGTTAATTCGTGGTTTAGTGTTGGTTTTGTCCTGGTTTAGTCTTGGTTTATTCCTGGTTCTGTCCTGGTTTGGTTTATTCCTGGTTCTGTCCTGGTTTGGGCCTGGTTTAATCCTGGTTTAGTCCTGGTTTAGTCCTGGATGAGTCCTGATTTAGTCCTGGTTTAATCCTGGTTTAGTCCTGGTTCAGTCTTGGTTCCATCCTGGTTTTGTCCTGGTTTAGTCCTGCTTTAGTTCTGCTTTAGTCCTGGTTTAATCCTGGTTTCATCCTGCCTTAGTCCTTGTACAGACCTGGTTCAGTCCTGTTTAGTCCTTGTTTAGTCCTGAGTTAGTCCTTGCCCACATTTGGTCGGTGTAGTCCCACATTAGCTCTTATTTAGTCCTTATTTAGACCTCATTCAGAGCCTGTTTCCTCCCTCCTCCGTTCTGTTCACACTGTCTCTGCTGTGACACTGCACTTTCGTATCGACAGGATGCACTGTGCAGTTTTTCAGTGACACCTCCCAGCTGTCCCATGTTTATCAGCGAGCCCAAACCATTACGGCGCCCCCCTGAGGAGAATAATTGACTTATGCCACAATAAAAGTGCCCATCGACCAGGCGCTGAGCAGAGATCGTGCTGAAATGGAACGGAGCAACAGCGTCTGGTCACGCTGTGGTGCACTCAGCAGAGGTTTCACTGTGGAGAGTGCTTACAAATATGAGGCTGTGTCTGTGCTATAGGTGGGATGGGTTTAGACCTGGTTTAGACCATCTTAGACTTGGTTTAGACCTAGTTTAGACCTGGTGTAGGCCTGGTTTTGACATGGTTTATTTTACATGTTTGAAGAGTGTTCAGATATAAATCTCTGTACTTCTTCTACACAGGGATTTGTCATGAAGCGATGGTTATTTTATGATATAGGCCTAGATCAGCTTTAGATCAGCTTTAGAGCTGGTTTTGTCTTGGTTTTGACCTGGTTAAGAACTGGTTTAAACCTGGCTTAGACCTGGTTTATGCCTGACTCTTTATGTTTTTTCCCAGTTTAGTCTTGTTTTTTTCTTGGTTTAGTCCTGGTTTAGTCCTGCTTTAGTCCTGGTCTAGCCCTGGTCTAGTCCTGCTTTAGTCCTGGTCTAGTCCTGGTCTAGTCCTGCTTTAGTCCTGGTCTAGTCCTGGTCTAGCCCTGGTCTAGTCCTGGTCTAGTCCTGGTCTAGTCCTGGTCTAGTCCTGCTTTAGTCCTGGTCTAGTCCTGGTCTAATCCTGCTTTAGTCCTGGTCTAATCCTGGTTTAGTCCTGGTCTAGTCCTGCTTTAGTCCTGGTTTAGTCCTGGTCTAATCCTGCCTTAGTCCTGGTCTAATCCTGGTTAAATCCTGGTCTAATCCTGGTTTAGTCCTGGTCTAGTCCTGCTTTAGTCCTGGTCTAATCCTGGTCTAATCCTGCTTTAGTCCTGGTCTAATCCTGGTCTACCCCTGGTCTAGTCCTGCTTTAGTCCTGGTCTAGCCCTGGTCTAGTCCTGCTTTAGTCCTGGTCTAGCCCTGCTTTAGTCCTGGTCTAATCCTGGTCTAATCCTGCTTTAGTCCTGGTCTAATCCTGATCTAGCCCTGGTCTAGTCCTGCTTTAGTCCTGGTCTAGCCCTGGTCTAGTCCTGCTTTAGTCCTGGTCTAGCCCTGGTCTAATCCTGCTTTAGTCCTGGTCTAATCCTGGTCTAGCCCTGGTCTAGTCCTGCTTTAGTCCTGCTTTAGCCCTGGTCTAGTCCTGCTTTAGTCCTGGTCTAGCCCTGGTCTAGTCCTGCTTTAGTCCTGGTCTAATCCTGGTCTAGCCCTGGTCTAGTCTTGCTTTAGTCCTGCTTTAGCCCTGGTCTAGTCCTGGTCTAGTCCTGCTTTAGTCCTGGTCTAGTCCTGGTTTAGTCCTGGTCTAGTCCTGCTTTAGTCCTGGTCTAGCCCTGGTCTAGTCCTGCTTTAGTCCTGGTCTAGTCCTGGTCTAGCCCTGGTCTAGTCCTGGTCTAGTCCTGGTCTAGTCCTGCTTTAGTCCTGGTCTAGTCCTGGTCTAATCCTGCTTTAGTCCTGGTCTAATCCTGGTCTAGCCCTGGTCTAGTCCTGCTTTAGTCCTGCTTTAGTCCTGGTCTAGCCCTGCTTTAGTCCTGGTCTAGCCCTGGTCTAGTCCTGCTTTAGTCCTGGTCTAATCCTGGTCTAGCCCTGGTCTAGTCCTGCTTTAGTCCTGGTCTAGCCCTGGTCTAGTCCTGCTTTAGTCCTGGTCTAGCCCTGGTCTAGTCCTGCTTTAGTCCTGGTCTAGCCCTGCTTTAGTCCTGGTCTAATCCTGGTCTAATCCTGTTTTAGTCCTGATCTAATCCTGGTCTAGCCCTGGTCTAGTCCTGCTTTAGTCCTGGTCTAGCCCTGGTCTAGTCCTGCTTTAGTCCTGGTCTAGCCCTGGTCTAGTCCTGCTTTAGTCCTGGTCTAATCCTGGTCTAGCCCTGGTCTAGTCCTGCTTTAGTCCTGGTCTAGCCCTGGTCTAGTCCTGCTTTAGTCCTGGTCTAATCCTGGTTTAGTCCTGGTCTAGTCCTGCTTTAGTCCTGGTCTAGCCCTGGTCTAGTCCTGCTTTAGTCCTGGTCTAGTCCTGGTCTAGCCCTGGTCTAGTCCTGGTCTAGTCCTGGTCTAGTCCTGCTTTAGTCCTGGTCTAGTCCTGGTCTAATCCTGCTTTAGTCCTGGTCTAATCCTGGTCTAGCCCTGGTCTAGTCCTGCTTTAGTCCTGCTTTAGTCCTGGTCTAGCCCTGCTTTAGTCCTGGTCTAGCCCTGGTCTAGTCCTGCTTTAGTCCTGGTCTAGCCCTGCTTTAGTCCTGGTCTAATCCTGGTCTAATCCTGCTTTAGTCCTGGTCTAATCCTGGTCTAGCCCTGGTCTAGTCCTGCTTTAGTCCTGGTCTAGCCCTGGTCTAGTCCTGCTTTAGTCCTGGTCTAGCCCTGGTCTAATCCTGCTTTAGTCCTGGTCTAATCCTGGTCTAGCCCTGGTCTAGTCCTGCTTTAGTCCTGGTCTAGCCCTGGTCTAGTCCTGGTCTAATCCTGGTCTAGCCCTGGTCTAGTCCTGCTTTAGTCCTGGTCTAGCCCTGGTCTAGTCCTGCTTTAGTCCTGGTCTAGCCCTGGTCTAGTCCTGCTTTAGTCCTGGTCTAATCCTGGTTTTGTCCTGGTCTAGTCCTGCTTTAGTCCTGGTCTAGCCCTGGTCTAGTCCTGCTTTTGTCCTGGTCTAATCCTGGTCTAGCCCTGGTCTAGTCCTGCTTTAGTCCTGCTTTAGCCCTGGTCTAGTCCTGCTTTAGTCCTGGTCTAATCCTGGTTTTGTCCTGGTCTAGTCCTGCTTTAGTCCTGGTCTAGCCCTGGTCTAGTCCTGCTTTAGTCCTGGTCTAATCCTGGTCTAGCCCTGGTCTAGTCCTGCTTTAGTCCTGGTCCAGCCCTGGTCTAGTCCTTCCTTCTGTGGGAGCTCAGTCTGAAGTGCAGCTCTCGTTCTGTGGTTTAGATCTAATAGTTTTCTGGGACTGGGGAGTTCAGGGGAAATGGAGCCGAGGCTGAGAGCGGGAAAAACCGCCGTGTCCTCATTTGTACCAGTTATATTATTATCGAGCGGTCGATACCACACGACACGGCCTCTGTGTGTGTTTGTGTGTGGAACACTCTCACTTTTACTATTTATTCTGTATGTACTTTATTTAGATGCAAAAGGACTTGATTTCTCCAGGTTAAATTTCTCATATTAATTGACTTCAAATTATAGAATGAAAAATATTTAGAAAAATGAATAGATTTCCCTGATTTCATGTGTATTTTGTGTAATGTTTACTTGTGTTTTTTTTTTTCATATCTTAGAATTAAGGGGGAAAAGTAAAAATCTTCTTTGATAATGTTCTTAGTAATACAATAGGTAAGTAATGCTACACTAAAAACTAAAACAACTCTTTTCTTCATTATTTTTCCCTAAAACCAACATAATGATTCTATTTTTTTTTTCAGTTTATGATTTTGTGCTTAAATGAATAATGGAAAAAACAGATAATGGCCGTTTCCCAAACCAAACTCCTGGTCAGTAATATCCAGGACCAGGAGTTTGGTTCGTCACCGCCTTGACTGACTGATTGGATCAACACTGAGGGTGTTTTTATACCGACAGCAGTTGGTGCGCACCAAATGTTCCATTCAAACCTTTAGATTATATAGTATATGTTTAGACCTGGTTTAGTTGTGGTATAGATCTGGTTTAGACCTGGTTTAGTCCTGGTTTAGACCTGGTTTAGACCTGGTTTAGTCCTAGTTTAGACCTGGTTTAGACCTGGTTTAGTCCTGATTTAGTTGTGGTATAGATCTGGTTTAGACCTGGTTTAGACTTGGTTTCGTCCTGGTTTAGATCTGGTTTAATCCTGGTTTAGTCCTGGTTTAGTCCTGATTAGTTGTGGCATAGATCTGGTTTAATCCTGGTTTAGTCCTGGTTTAGTCCCGATTTAGTTGTGGCATAGATCTGTTTAGTCCTGGTTTAGTCCTGGTTTAGTCCTGATTTATGATATGTATAGGTTAGTCCAGTTTTTACAAAAATACAATGAAATCTATACCCAAAATCTATTATTTATATGTGAACTTAAACCATTTCAAATGATTTGGTGTTTTGATCAACTCAAACCTCCAGGTCGGCCCATAGACCTCTAATCAAATCTGCAGGTGAACCCATAGTGTCATATTGTTTTCAGGGGCCTGTGCTCATTGGCTCATGGGCCCAAAAATGATTTTCTCTTCCACATTTACTTCATCAATCCGGGCGAGCTCCTCCCACCCATGTGACGTCTGTAATGTGCACGGTGTGGAGCATTTGAACCAATCAGAACAGGGCGTGGAGCGTTTGAACCAATCAGAACAGGGCGTGGAGCATTTGAACCAATCAGAACAGGGCGTGGAGCGTTTGAACCAATAAGAGCAGGGCGTGGAGCGTTTGAACCAATCAGAGCATGGCGTGGAGCGTTTGAACCAATCAGAGCAGGGCATGGAGCGTTTGAACCAATCAGAGCAGGGCGTGGAGCGTTTGAACCAATCAGAGCACGGTGTGGAGCGTTTGAACCAATCAGAGCAAAGCGTGGAGCGTTTGAACCAATCAGAACACGTCGTGGAGCGTTTGAACCAATAAGAGCAGGGCGTGGAGCGTTTGGACCAATCAGAGCACGGCCTGGAGCATTTGGACCAATCAGAGCACGGCATGGAGCGTTTGGACCAATCAGAGCGAGAGCTTCTGGACAGAGCTGGTGCGGGCTCAGTGGGGCGAGGATAAGTCTTACAAAGATCACTTTTAGGCACTTTGTGTTCCTAAAAATGTTAAAAAGTTTATGTAATGAAAATAGATAAGATTCCTACAAAATCTGACTTTTGTGAAAGTTGTGGACGCTCTGTCAGAACACGGCCAGTTTGAATTCCCAAAATGCATTTTGCTTCTGTTGGAGAATTCTTTTTGGCCCCAAGCTCCTGGGAGCTGCAGTACCTGGAGCGGCCACTAGTCGGTCTCGAGCTGGTACAGAGGGGGAGGAGCTTATCCAGTTTTTTTTATCTTGTTAGAATGTTGTTCCCTCCTCAAAAACACACCTGGAGCTGTGTTTTGGTTCATTCACATGTTTGAGTAACTCTTTATCATTAGTCTGTCTACATTTCCAAAGCTCAAAATGCTCTGTTCCACCTTGTGATGTCATGAAGCTGTAGTTTTCAACTGCTCCCCTTTTACCTTTACTTTACCTGAAATAGTCAATTCCAGGACTGAAATCATCTAAATAATTCTAATGAAGCTGTATGGAGTTTAAAAACACAGTGGAGCACTTCCTGAATTCCCCCGTCATGTTTGAACAACACTGAACACTGACGATGATCAGACTAACTGAAGTAAAAGTCCCCAAACATCACGTCCTCATTTGTGTCATTCCTAAATCCACACAAACATATCAGGGCTGACTCTTGGCTGACGCTGCTGCTGCACCATGAGGAAGAATCTCAGCCCCAAGGACGCGCTGTGAGTTAGCGGAACATTTGTGTAGATTTACTCCAAAAATATGCCTTTTGTGTATTTGGAGACACAGCGGTGAAGCTCTGCGGGGGTCTGAGAAAACTAACATGGCTCAGAGTGAACTACAGGAGGGAAAGAACGACGAGAGGAGGAAGAGCAGGGGGTTTAGAACGTTCTGTGGGATTCTGCTGAGGATTCTGCAGGGGAGGAATTAGTCCTGGATGAGTCCTGGTTGAGTCCTAGTTTAGACCTGGTTTAGTCCTGCTTTAGTCCTGGTTTAGACCTGGTTTAGTCCTGGTTTAAACCTGATTTAATCCTGGTTAAGTCTTGATTTGGTCCTGGTTTAGCACTGGTTTAGTCCTGGTTTAGACCTGGTTTAGCACTGGTTTAGTCCTGGTTTAAATCTGATTTAGTCCTGGTTTAGTCCTGGTTTAGTCCTGGTTTAAACTTGATTTAGTCCTGTTTAAGTCTTGGTTTGGTCCTGGTTTAGCACTGGTTTAGTCCTGGTTTAGTCCTGGTTTAGACCTGGTTAGTATTCAGTGATGGTTTGGTCCTGATTTTGCCCTGTGCTCAGACCTGGTTTAGTCCCTGCTTGGTTGGGGAGAAGGTTTTGGATATTTTTAGACCCCATTTATCCATTTGCCCTGATTTCGTCCTGGTTTTGAACTCGTTCAGATCATATGTATTTTCTTTTATGCTCGATTTACGCCGATATAATATTTATTCTCTTTTCCTGGTGTAGTCCTTTAGTTCTAATTTCCACCCTAGTTTAATTCTACTTCAGTCCTCATTTAGTCCTAGTTTTGTCCTGGTTTAGTCCTGGTTTGGTTGTGGTTTAGTCCTGCTTTACACCTGCTTTAGTCCTGGTTTAGTCCTGGTTTGGTCCTGGTTTAGTTCCCTAGTTTAGACTTACTAATATGTAGTGATGGTTTGGTCCTGATTCTGCACTGTACTCAGTCCTGGTTTAGGCCTGGTTTAGACTTACTAATATTTATTGTTGGTTTGGTCCTGGTTCTGCCCTATACTTAGTCCTGGTTTAGTTCCAGTTTAACCCGGTTTGGTCCTGGTTTAGTCCTAGTTTAAACCTATCTCCTCTTTCAGAACCCCTGCTCTTCACAGCTGTTTAGTCCTGCTTTAGTCCTGGTTAAGTCCTACTTTAATACTAGTAAAGTCCTAGTTTAGTGCTGTTTTAGTCCTGCTTTAGTCCTGCTTTAGTCCTGCTTTAGTCCTGCTTTAGTCCTGGTTAAGTCCTACTTTAATACTAGTATAGTCCTGCTTTAGTCCTGCTTTAGTCCTGCTTTAGTCCTGCTTTAGTCCTGTTTTAGTCCTGTTTTAGTCCTGTTTTAGTCCTGCTTTAGTCCTGCTTTAGTCCTGCTTTAGTCCTGCTTTAGTCCTGTTTTAGTCCTGTTTTAGTCCTGTTTTAGTCCTGTTTTAGTCCTGCTTTAGCCCTGCTTTAGTCCTGCTTTAGTCCTGTTTTAGTCCTGCTTTAGTCCTGCTTTAGTCCTGTTTTAGTCCTGCTTTAGTCCTGCTTTAGCCCTGCTTTAGTCCTGTTTTAGTCCTGTTTTAGTCCTGCTTTAGCCCTGCTTTAGTCCTGTTTCAGTCCTGCTTTAGTCCTGTTTTAGTCCTGCTTTAGTCCTGCTTTAGTCCTGTTTTAGTCCTGCTTTAGTCCTGTTTTAGTCCTGCTTTAGCCCTGCTTTAGTCCTGTTTTAGTCCTGCTTTAGTCCTGTTTTAGTCCTGTTTTAGTCCTGCTTTAGTCCTGGTTAAGTCCTACTTTAATACTAGTATAGTCCAAGTTTAGTCCTGTTTTAGTCCTGCTTTAGCCCTGCTTTAGCCCTGCTTTAGTCCTGCTTTAGTCCTGGTTTAGCCCTGCTTTAGTCCTGCTTTAGTCCTGTTTTAGTCCTGCTTTAGTCCTGCTTTAGTCCTGTTTTAGTCCTGCTTTAGCCCTGCTTTAGCCCTGCTTTAGTCCTGCTTTAGTCCTGGTTTAGCCCTGCTTTAGTCCTGCTTTAGTCCTGGTTTAGCCCTGCTTTAGTCCTGCTTTAGTCCTGGTTTAGCCCTGCTTTAGTCCTGCTTTAGTCCTGTTTTAGTCCTGCTTTAGTCCTGGTTAAGTCCTACTTTAATACTAGTATAGTCCAAGTTTAGTCCTGCTTTAGTCCTGGTTTAGCCCTGCTTTAGTCCTGCTTTAGTCCTGTTTTAGTCCTGCTTTAGTCCTGCTTTAGTCCTGTTTTAGTCCTGCTTTAGCCCTGCTTTAGTCCTGCTTTAGTCCTGGTTTAGCCCTGCTTTAGTCCTGCTTTAGTCCTGGTTTAGCCCTGCTTTAGTCCTGCTTTAGTCCTGGTTTAGCCCTGCTTTAGTCCTGCTTTAGTCCTGTTTTAGTCCTGCTTTAGTCCTGCTTTAGCCCTGTTTTAGTCCTGCTTTAGTCCTGCTTTAGTCCTGGTTTAGTCTTGCTTTAGTCCTGCTTTAGTCCTGGTTTAGTCTTGCTTTAGTCCTGCTTTAGTCCTGGTTTAGTCTTGCTTTAGTCCTGCTTTAGTCCTGGTTTAGTCTTGCTTTAGTCTTGCTTTAATCCTACTTCCACCATAGTTCAAACCTGTCTCCTCTCTTAGAACCCCTGCTCTCCACAGCTGTTTAGTCCTGCTTTATTCCTGGTTAAGTCCGACTTTAATACTAGTTTAGTCCTGTTTTAGTCCTGCTTTAGTCCTGTTTTAGTCCTGCTTTAGTCCTGTTTTAGTCCTGTTTTAGTCCTGCTTTAGTCCTGTTTTATTCCTGTTTTAGTCCTGCTTTAGTCCTGTTTTAGTCCTGCTTTAGCCCTGCTTTAGCCCTGCTTTAGTCCTGCTTTAGTCCTGGTTTAGCCCTGCTTTAGTCCTGCTTTAGTCCTGGTTTAGCCCTGCTTTAGTCCTGCTTTAGTCCTGGTTTAGCCCTGCTTTAGTCCTGCTTTAGTCCTGTTTTAGTCCTGCTTTAGTCCTGGTTAAGTCCTACTTTAATACTAGTATAGTCCAAGTTTAGTCCTGCTTTAGTCCTGGTTTAGCCCTGCTTTAGTCCTGCTTTAGTCCTGTTTTAGTCCTGCTTTAGTCCTGCTTTAGTCCTGTTTTAGTCCTGCTTTAGCCCTGCTTTAGTCCTGCTTTAGTCCTGGTTTAGCCCTGCTTTAGTCCTGCTTTAGTCCTGGTTTAGCCCTGCTTTAGTCCTGCTTTAGTCCTGGTTTAGCCCTGCTTTAGTCCTGCTTTAGTCCTGTTTTAGTCCTGCTTTAGTCCTGCTTTAGCCCTGTTTTAGTCCTGCTTTAGTCCTGCTTTAGTCCTGGTTTAGTCTTGCTTTAGTCCTGCTTTAGTCCTGGTTTAGTCTTGCTTTAGTCCTGCTTTAGTCCTGGTTTAGTCTTGCTTTAGTCTTGCTTTAATCCTACTTCCACCATAGTTCAAACCTGTCTCCTCTCTTAGAACCCCTGCTCTCCACAGCTGTTTAGTCCTGCTTTATTCCTGGTTAAGTCCGACTTTAATACTAGTTTAGTCCTGTTTTAGTCCTGCTTTAGTCCTGTTTTAGTCCTGCTTTAGTCCTGTTTTAGTCCTGTTTTAGTCCTGCTTTAGTCCTGTTTTAGTCCTGCTTTAGTCCTGTTTTATTCCTGTTTTAGTCCTGCTTTAGTCTTGCTTTAGTCCTACTTCCACCATAGTCCAAACCTGTCTCCTCTGGCAGAACCCCTGCTCTCCACAGCTGTACTTTTGCGCCGTACTTCCTCTGGATAAATTATAGAGCAGGACGGGGCCGCACGTGAGGACTTTACCGTGTACTTCTGCTTCACTGCCAAACTCCACTTCAGACCAGCTCCTCGTCCAAACCCCATGTCCTCTATAAGAAAAACAAAAGCGTTTAACGTCTACATTGGCCAGCGTCTGCCCCGTCCCCTCTGCGTGCTCTGCCCTCTCGAGTGGACACTGTAATAGATATTAATTATTAGCTCGTGGCCACTTAAAGCTTAGCCTGTAATGAGGGCTCCTGTTGCAGTGGACGAGTTATTTTTAGCCCAGCTTGTGTCTCCGAGTGTGTGCCAACGGTTTCCACGGTTTAGCTGCCGTTCCAATGCATGTGACACTAGTTTATGCAGTTGTATGTGTATTTTTATTGATTGTTTTGAGAGGTTTGAGGTTGCGATGCAGTTCTTTCAGCCATAAAGGTCTTTTCTCGCATCAAAACGAATTGACATGAATATTGAACTTCCACACAGTTTTGTTTCATATGATAACGTTCCTAGGTTGGGTTCAGTAGATGCTCAGCCTAAAAATTGGAGTAAAAACGTACTTCTAGAACTGTAGTGGGAATGAAATGCAATTTTCAGGTATATTATGACCTCTGCAAAGGACAAAATATCCAGGTTCTTTTGGGATTTATCAGAAAGTCTCATAATCTTGTGTTTTAGAGTTAACGCACGGGATTCTTGGAGCACTTAATGGTCGAAATACATTAAAGGGATCAATCATACAGTATTAGGCTATTTTCTTATCTACTGTAAAATACCAAATAAGAGCCGGGTCCTCTTTAGGTGTCGGCTGCAGGTGTATATTTTCATCAACAAGCGCTGGTTCCAAATAAACGGTGAGAATGTTCGTGCTGAAGACAGAAGTGGTGCTGCAACAACAGGAGCAGGACTGATGCTCGCGTCGTCTCTCCACAAACCAAACTTAAAACCACATGGCTCATTTGCATAAACTATAAGCGCTGAAAAAAACGGCTGGCTCGTTGTGCCCTGATGCACAGAAACGAAACTTAGAACCACATGACTAATTTGCATAGACAACTTCAAACGCGGGAAACTCTCTACTGTGTAGATATTTTATTATAACATTTCAAATGAACTCACCTATGTCTGTAGGGGTGCGCATTGCCTTGAGTCTGACGATACGATACATATCATGATGCAGGTCATGATTCGATACGTCCAGATACTAAAACAATAGATGAAACAGTGCCATTTATCTAATAATATTGTCAGCTACACCTTCACAAGAACCAAATTGTATGAGACATAATGTATTTGTCAGGGTTTGGTGTTTGTTGTGTGTTCCCCCTCCCTTCTGTGTCTGTCTGCTCCTCTCGGGGGCGTGGCTGGGCTAATGCTGCAGTGTGGATCACCTGCTCGGTGGTTCACCTGCAGCTAATTGTCTAACCAGCCCCACTATTTAGTTCTGTCCTCATCCTTTGTTCTTTGTCAGTTCATTCCTTCTCTATCCCTCGTCTACGTCCTCGTCCTGCTTGTCTATGTCCACGTCCACGTCCTCGTCCTGTTTGTCCATGTCGTCCTGCCTGCCCTTGTCGTCCAGTCTGTCTACCAGTGAGTCTACCCCAGTGTCTTCCCTCCGTCTGTCTCAAGCCAGTTTCCATCACCACATCCTTCATTCCCGGCAATAAACCTGTTTAACATCTACCTGTGCCTATGTCTCTGCTTTGGGGTCCTCAACCACACTCAAACCATGACAGTATTACCTTTTTTAAATCATGAGAACAGTGAAGGCAACTAATGAATGAACATGAGCAGTGTACTTTTGTTGCCAGTATGACTCCACTGACAATAAGAACTAATATAAAACATTTGAATCCATATTTTTCTGCAGACACCTCATTATTAGACTTAGACAAACTTTATTGATCCACAAGGGAAATTATTTGGACACAGTAGCTCACACATCACAATATATTAGAATAACAAGGAGCAAAAAAAAAAAAAAAAGGTAATAAATTCTGAATAAGTAGCAAAATATCAAGAGACTGGTGTCAAATAAGGCATAATTATTTACATGGATTTGTACAAGTAAAAATAAAATACAACAGGAATAAAAAAAAAATCTCAGCTTTATACAAGGGTGTGAGGAGAAAAAACGGGTGGGAGTTGTACAGTTGTAGGGAGTATTATCTGTTACATAACGCTGATTTGTTACACAGTTTTATGGAGTATTATCTGTTACCAATTTTGAGGTAAAAATGCCCTATTTTAAGTGAAATTATCTGCCAGTGCAGTAACAAATTTTCACTTACCAAATTTTCTTAAAACAAGACGAAATATGAATCTTGTTCTAAGCAGAAAACACTAGTTTCAACACACATACGCACGCACACACACACACACACACACACACACACATACACACACACACACACACGCACATACACACACACACACACGCACACACACATACACACACATACACACACACGCACACACACACACGCACATACACACACACACGCACACACACATACACACGCACGCACACACACACGCACACACACACGCACACACACACACACGCGACGCATTACACGCGACGCACACACGCATACACACGCACACGCATTACGCACACACACGCACGCATGCCATTACACACGCACGCACATTACACGCACGCACAGACACGCACGCATACGCACACACACATACACACGCACGCACACACGCATACACGCACACGACGCACGCACACACGACGCATACACGCGACGCACACACGCATTACACACACACACACACACGCATACACACACGCACAAATACACACGCATAAATACGCATACACACACACGCATACACGCACGCATTACACACACACATGCACACGCACGCATTACACACGCATAAATACACTGACGCATTACACACAGGCGCACACACACGCACGCACACATACACACGCGACGCACACGCACGCATTACACGCATTACATACACACGCACGCATTACACGCACGCACACACACATACACGCATACACGCACGCATACACACGCACTCACACACACGCACACATACACACACGCACACGCACGCACACACACACACACCCACACAGAAACACACACACACACACACACGCACGCACGCATACACGCACTCACACACACACACACGCACACACACGCACACACTCACACGCACGCACACACACACACACGCACACACACACACACACGCACACACGCACACATAAACACACGCACACGCACACACACACACACACGCACACACACGCACACACTCACACACACGCACACACACACACACACACACACACACACACGCACACATAAACACACGCACACGCACACACACACACACACGCACACACACGCACACACTCACACACACGCACACATACACACACGCACACATACGCACACGCACGCACACACACACACGCACTCACACACACGCACACACACACAGCAGAATAATGTTGGTTTACATTGTTTACGTCGGCGAGCTCTGTTTGCATGGGACTGACTCAGACTTATATGTTGTGTCCCATCCAGATACACCAGACTGAAGCTGCAGCTCAACGCCGAAGGAAAGATCCCCGTCAAGAAGTGAGTTTTCCTCCATGACTCATCCTCTTCTTCCTCCTCCTCTTCTCTTCTTCACCCTCCTCTTCCTCCCCCGGTACCTCCTGATGTCTCGCAAATGATTGTCTACAGACCGGTCTCCCAGCGCCATTGTTCCCCTGTCTCTCTCTCTCTCTCACTCACCCGCTCTCTCTGTCTTTCTGCCTCACTCTCTCTACCTCTCTTTCTCTCTCTGTCTCTCTCTTTCTATGTCTATTTGGTCCTCTCTCTTTCTCTCTCTTTCCGTCACACTCTTTCTCTCTCAGCTCCTCCCTCTTTCTTTCTCTCTCTGTCTCTCTTCCTCCCTGTCTCTCTGTCTCGCTCCCTCCTTGTCTGTCTCTGTCTTTGTTTCTCTCTCTTTGTTTCTCTCTCTCTTTGTTTCTCTTTCTCTGTCTCCCACTCTTTCTCTCTCTCTATCTGTGTCTCGCTCTTGTTTTCTTTCTCTGTCTTTTGACTCTCTTTCTCTCTCCTTCTCTGTCTGTTTGTTTCTCTGTCTCTCTCTGTCTCCCACACTGCCTCTCTCTCTTGCTTTCTCTGTCTGTTTGGTCTCTCTCTCCCTTCCTTCCTGTCTCTCTGTCTGTCTGTCACTCCCTCTTTCTCTGTCTCTGTTTCTGTCTCTGTCTGCCACTCTGTCTCTCTCTCCTTCTCTGTCTGTTTGTTTCTCTTCTTGCTCTCTTTCTCCCTCTATCTGTGTCTTTCTCTCTCGTTTTGTTTCTGTCTTTTCTCCCTCTCATTCTCCTTCACTGTTTTTTGTTTCTCTCTCTGTCTTTTGTTTCGCTCTCTCTATCTCTCTCTTATCCATTTGTCTGTCTTACTCTCTCTGTCTCCCTCTGTCTCTCACTCTCTCTTTCGCTGTATGTTTGTTTCTCTTTCTCTTCCTCACACTCTCTCTCACTCCCTCTCTGTCTCTCTCTCCCTCCCTCTCTCTGTCTCTCTCTCCCTCTGTCTCTTTCTCTCTCTGTCTTTCTCTCTCTCTTTCTCTCTGTCTCCCTCTGTCTCTTTCTCTCTCTCTCCCTCTCTCTCTGTCTGTCTCTCTCTCTCTTTCTCTCCCGCTCTCTCTGTCTCTTTCTCTCCCTCTTTCTCTCCTTCATCTCCCTCTCCATCGTCTCTCTCTCTCTTCTTTCTCTTTCTCTCTTTCTCTCTCCCTCTCTCCCGCTCTCTCTGTCTCTTTCTCTCCCTCTTTCTCTCCTTCATCTCCCTCTCCATCGTCTCTCTCTCTCTTCTTTCTCTCCCTCTCTTTCTCTCTCCCTCTCTCCCGCTCTCTCTGTCTCTTTCTCTCCCTTTCTCTCATCCATCTCCCTCTCCATCATCTCTCTCTCTCTTCTTTCTCTCTCTCTTTTTCTCTCCCTCTCTCCCGCTCTCTCTGTCTCTTTCTCTCCCTCGTCTCCCTCTCCATGGTCTCTCTCTTCTTTCTCTCCCTGCCTCTCTCCCTCTCTTTCCCAGAATCAGTCCATATTGTCTTCTTCCCGTCTTTCCTTCTGTCGTCCTGTATGAGACGTGCTCACAGATGTGGGAGGACTTTGATGACAAAAATAGTGGGTTACTCATACAGAGGCACCGGAGCAAACTCAAGCTAACAAGAGTTTCCTGGACGCATTTTTCCTTGGAATTCTGGCTGGGAATAGTGAATATTTGTTCTGACATGTTTTCACAAACTTTATGCAAAAACAGTCGACAAATCATTATTTTCTTTTTTGTTGCTTCGAAACAACAAGCGAAACCCGACTCTTGTAGGTGCTGAAAGTGGCAGTGAAATGTGGTTTTGTTGACCGTTTACACTGAACTACAAAACGTATTCAAATCGTGATTATGATAAAGTCCGGGTTTTTTCTTGGAATTCTCTGTGGTTATAGTGGTTCATTTGTTCTTATTTTCAACAGCTTTATGCAAATCTGTAAATTAAATGTCCAACTGATTATTTTTGATGTACTTCACATGAAAAGAGAACTAAATCCAAACTTAAAAGTACACAGTTTCTAGTGGAGGGTCCGCCACCTGCTTGGCTCCATAGAAATGTTACTGCTTCGTCTAGAATGTTCCACAGTACAGATTAAACATATTTATCACAAGGGACAGAAGCAGGTTACAGCAATACCCTACATTACAGTTCAGATCTGTGGAGAGTCGCCTCTATTAATAAGGAATTACTCCCTTTTTGAGAAACAGAAACACCTGTAATGAATGAATGCAAAATGTACAGTTCTGTGCAAAAGTTCTAGGCACGTGTGAAAAAAATGCTGTAAACTCGGAATGCTTCAAAAATGGAAGGGTTCATTTATTTTCATCAATCAATAAAAAGCAGTGAATGAAATCAGACAACAGACCAAGTTAGAGGTCAGATGTTTCTATGGATATGGCATTGCTCAGCCTGCAATGTTCCACAGTATGACTTTAAACAGCTCTACTTTACATTTATTCAATTACAGCTGGTTTTATAGCTCAAAAATACCTAGAAAAACAGGGATTCTTACTGTGTGTGGGGTCGCCTCTCACAGATCTGACCTGTAACTTGGTCCGGTTTGGTCTCCATGAAGCTAGAAAGGTTTAATGTCATACTGTGGAACATTCCAGACAAAGCAATAACATGGAAAAACGCATTTGACGGACCCACACTCGGACCCATGGTGATGTTATTGCTTTGTCTGGAATGTTCCGCAGTATGGCATTAAACCTTTCTAGCTTCATGGAGACCAAACTAGACCAAGTTACAGGTCAGATCTGTGGAGAAGCGACCCCGCTCACAGTCAGAATGCTTGTTTTTTGCGGTATTTTTTGCACAATTACACCACCTGTAGTTGAGTAAATGTAAAGTAGAGCTGTTCAATGTCATACTGCGGAACATTCCGGGCAGAAAGATGACATATCCATAGAAACGAGCAGTATATTTTCTGCCCCACAATCTACATGCAACACAGTCTATATTGCCTGTACACTGCTTTCACCTCCATAAAACCTTTTTTTTCTTGCACTAATCCACTGGAGCTTTGAGACAACAGCAGCAGCGTTGAACTCCGCCGATAACCTTCCCAAGCCAAACCAGCCGGTGTCAACGAGCAAGACACTCCGGGCAGCTTCATACCGTTTAGGGAATTAACCTCCGGCAGCGCAGACATGTCAGTTTGAGTAATGTCAGCATGGCCCCGGCTCCCCCGATGAGTTCACTGTAAACTGTGGAAACTGTCCATGTGATTAAACCTGCTACACTAGAGACACGGGCGAGGCTAAACACTGGAGGACGGCACTCTGCTATCGGAATGCTTTCATAAATTACTTTTATTATGTTATGCAAGGACCAGAGGCACAGGCATAGATCTTTGTTTGACGGCTATATACTGTACTGATGTATGATGGGTAAATTAGTACGGAAATATTTGCAAAAATGTTGAAAAATTACATACATAGAATTAGTTGATCTGAATTTTTTTGTACATTTTACGCTATTTTCTTATCTATGTTATAATTGTTGTTTCCTCATCACAAACATACCTGGAGTTGTGTTTGTTTTAGTGCTTTCATGTTATTAGGAACTTAATGCAAAACAGTGTTAATGTGGGGGTGGGTTTTTTTTTATTTTTTATTGTGAACTAGTTTTTTCATAAGCTGTGGCCACTGCTGTAACGTTAGAAAAAGCACAGGATTTGACTGTAAACAGGAAGCAAAACAATTTGTATGAAACAGAGAAGTCCTGTGTGTGCGCTGATGTTATTCATACGAGTAAAACACGAAATAAAGTCACTCCAAAACATATGGCAAATTCATGCTGACCTTTGATAAGGACTGTGACAGAGACCGAAGTTTTGCAGCCTCTCTCCTCCAGCTTTTCTCACTGTTCTGAGCTGCTGTTGTAATTTTTACCTCTGTAAATTGCTGTCAATTACTGTATATTGTTGTAATTTTGTTGTAAATATTTGTATATTTTAATTTCACTGCTAAGCGCACTGAGACACTTCGGTGTGATTTTGCACTTTATATCAACATCAATAAACTTAACTTAAACTTATACTTGTTACATCCATAAACTCACAGAGGAGCGTATCGCAGCAGGAGTCATATCTGTCTCACTATTTAGTAGATATTTCTGCCGCTGGACTTATTTTCTCCACTAAAGCTTTCGCTCTGCTGCTGCGACTTGTAAACAAACAGCACCGTGTGATGATGTCCTCGCCCTTTGTACAGCAGCGTTGGGTGAAAAACACAGTTGCAATTTTAAAAAAAAACACTTGCACAAAGCCTATCCACTTTTCTATGTTGATAAGAGGATTAAATTGATTGTTCAAGGGGAAGAAATGTGCGATTAATGGTGAGTTAACTATGGCATTCTTGAGATTAATCGCTATTAAATATTTGAATCGACTGACCGCACTAGTTTGTTTCATTCATGTTTAACACACAAACCCTGCATATTTAAGCTGAGTTCTTCTCTCAAACTGAAAGCACTGTTCGACCTTGTAATGTCATGTGCTTTTTTGGATAATTTCAGCCCTGGAATTGCCAAACTCGACTGAACAAAAGGTAAAAGGAGCTGTTAACTTGAAAACTACTCCTACATCATACTGAGTAATTCAAATTGCTTTACAGAATAAGAACTACATTAAAATCACAATACAAACAAATGAAAGCATTAATAATCATCATAAAAACGAGAGGGACATTAAATGAGAAGAGTGCACAAGATGGAACAGAACCTAAATAATACAGGATTACTCAAACGTGAATGAAACAAAACAACTTGGGGTCTGTTTTTGAGGAAGTAACAACATTATAACCTGACTTAAAGCTCCCAAGCGTCAAAAAGTATTATATACAACCTTTAAATTTATCTATATATGTTCTAGTTTGGTGCTAAATGCTATATGCTGCTTAACTAAACCAAAAAACATTTCTTTCTCCACGAATTCTCATCAACAAAGAAATCTTGGATGTCTTCCTCATTAAGGCTGTCGTGATTACACTCAACAAAGCTTGTATTTGAAATGGGATTAAAGCAGCAGGTGGTATCAGAAAATGTTAAATCAGAATCTTTTATTGTATTTTTCTTTTGTTGGGTTTACACCGTCTTTTCCGTCTTTTTTGTAATACCATGCTGTTACTGCCTTGATCATCGGGGTGTTATTTTACAAAGCCATATGGTGTCTAAGTGAAACAAATCTCTTCTCAAAGTGAGTTGAACGCATTGGTTTCGGTAGAATAGTGGAGTCGGGGGAACTTAAAAGTCTCTGTTTCTTCGCAGTATCTTCAGGATGTTCACGGCGGATCGGAAAAGAGTGGAGACCGCGCTGGAAAACTGCAACCTCCCGTCTGGAAGAGTAAGAACACACAATACATAACACATACACTACTTATTTCTGGTAATAGAATAGCTTCATATAGCTTTATCTTAAATGTCCACGACTTACTTGTCTCCATGGAGATGTTATTTCTTTGTCTGCTCCCAAAGTATTGCATTAATTATAACAAAATTAACATATTGCCCTTATATTGATTCAATTACAGGTGTTTTATAGCATGTGCAGGCTTCTCCATAGATCTGACCATTAAACTGTCTCTATTGTGATTAAGTTATAATGTGGAATAATCATGGAAAGACAGTACTATCTCCATGGAGACAAGCAAGTGGCGGACCCTGAACCAGAAAAGTACCTGTACCTTTTAATAGAACTACATTTTTTTCCCATTGATTTTTCACATAAACGTTACAACAACAAAAAAAGCTCAGGGTTAATCAGCTACAGGTTAACTAATGAGCACAAGAGCTATCATTTTATTTAAAATTTGTTTCTGAAACTTTATAAACTGCAAAGTTATCAAAATCATGAGTTAATTTGCAGAATCTTGCAGTCTTTTTGGACTTAAAACAAATGTGTCACGGATATTAGTAAAGCATATAGACCGTTTGCAGCTTGGGTGATTTTCGCCTAACCCAGTACTTCCGGTTTCCATCTTGGAGATATAGATCGCTATAAAACACAGCCCCCAAGTTGTTGTTAAATCGAATTTTCGTTTATTGTGTGTCAAAATGTCTAAAAAGTCGGATCAAAGGACAAAAAAAGAAAGAATTCTATATAGGGATACGCTACAATCTTCTGAAAGAGTGAGATATGATGCGAAATTGCAAGAAATAGGTGGAATTGATCCTTATGAAATAAAAGATGCCTCTTCTGATGTGGATTTATTGCGGTCGATCTCTTATCCTGACATCGTGAATTAATATAGTAGTTCACCATCGTTCGTTTTTTTTCGCAATGGACGTTCTGTAGTCAATACTGCATCTACAGTACTGGAGATGCGAGTATCTCCAGAATGGCCGATCCATACTGTGACGTCACATGCAATCGGTCTATAAATGTGTGTGTCATTCTTTCATTCGTTTTTCAATATAAAACCATAAAATAAGAAAATGAAAAAACAACTCTTTTCTTATTTGGCTCCAAAACTGAAATTAAAAAACAGATAATGATTCATTTTTTCAGTTTTCGATTTTGTGTTTAAATGAAAAATGGAAAAAACAGATTACCGCCGTTTCCCGAACCAAACAACCGACCCCCAAGCCGATCGCCAGGACTGGACAAGGACTAAATCAGGTCTAAACCAGGACTGAACCAAGTCTAAACCAGGACTGGACCAGGACTCAGTGTTTCCTGCAGAAAATCGGTTAGTCAAGGAGATACCGTGCTCGCAAAAGTATCGGAGGGGTTTCAGTCCTGGTTTAGACCTGGTTTGAATCTGATGCAGTTCCGGATTAGTCCTGGTTTTGTCCTGGTTTAGTCCTAGTTTAGTCCTGGCTCTCGGCTCGGCGGTCCTCTAATGACCTGCTCCACACTTAGGACCAGGAGTGTGGTTTGGGAAACAGGAAATGGCCGTTGTCCTTTTTTTCCATTATTCATTTAAACACAAAATTTGAAAACTGAAAAAACGAATCATTATTATTATCATCATTATTATAGCTGCTTACCCTCCACGATAAAAGTACCCAGTTCATCTTTAAACGGTTCCAACTAGTCAAAACTATTCAATTTAATAAAAATCAAGTGACATTTACTAGGTCTTAAGGCTTAAGTTGTGTATCGTTGATCTAAGGATGCGTCTTTTATGTTAATTCTTCTAATTCTTTCTTTCTCGTCTGCATCTTGTCACCTTTGGTTTTCCATCAGAGCTCAGTCTCCTGTAACTCCTGATTGTTTGTTCACTCATTTATTAAGCGCCTTATTTTCTCGACGTGCCTGACTGAACCACTTCAATTAACAGAGACGAGACAGAAGTACCTCAAAGTATGTACTACTGCCGAACAAGACTAAGATGAACTGAATTTAAAGGTCCACTGTGGAACTTTTCTTGAGACTGTGTGCTTTACGTTGTGGTTCCTGTTTATAGGCGCCGTCTAACTGAGAAGATATCGTTTTGTGGTGTGAAGTGTTAGTTGCTATGACAGCGGTGTTAGATCAGGGGTCTCAGACTCAATTAAAACTTATACCAAGACAATATTGGGTTAAAGGAGCACGCAATAAGGAAATTGTGATTGTGACCATTTTTGCATCTACTTTCTACTTTCTTTTCATATGGAGAACTTTGTATTGTATTTTTATTTTTCTAATTATTGATTATTTGCTATATCAATATGTTTAAGATACTGTATATATACTGTATTGTTCAGCTCAACCGCTCTTTATCTCGCGCTCATTATATTTGATTCCATAGTCTCTAAATGTGTCTAACTGGAGTCTACTGGCCTTCATAGTCTCTAAATGTGTCTAACTGGAGTCTTCTGGCCTTCATAGTCTCTAAATGTGTCTAACTGGACTCTACTGGCCTTCATAGTCTCTATATATATATATAGTATACATACATAGTATATATATATATATAACTAGAGTATACTGGCCTTCATAGTCTCTAAATGTGTCTAACTGGAGTCTACTGGCCTTCATAGTCTCTAAATGTGTCTAACTGGAGTCTACTGGCCTTCATAGTCTCTAAATGTGTCTAACTGGAGTCTACTGGCCTTCATAGTCTCTAAATGTGTCTAACTGGAGTCTACTGGCCTTCATAGTCTCTAAATGTGTCTAACTGGAGTCTACTGGCCTTCATAGTCTCTAAATGTGTCTCACTGGAGTCTACTGGCCTTCATAGTCTCTAAATGTGTCTAACTGGAGTCTGCTGGCCTTCATAGTCTCTAAATGCTGTCTAACTGGAGTCTACTGACCTTCATAGTCTCTAAATGTGTCTAACTGGAGTCTACTGGCCTTCATAGTCTCTAAATGTGTCTAACTGGAGTCTACTGGCCTTCATAGTCTCTAAATGTGTCTCACTGGAGTCTACTGGCCTTCATAGTCTCTAAATGTGTCTAACTAGAGTCTACTGGCCTTCATAGTCTCTAAATGTGTCTCACTGGAGTCTACTGGCCTTCATAGTCTCTAAATGTGTCTAACTGGAGTCTGCTGGCCTTCATAGTCTCTAAATGTGTCTAACTGAAGTCTTCTGGCCTTCATAGTCTCTAAATGCTGTCTAACTGGAGTCTACTGACCTTCATAGTCTCTAAATGTGTCTAACTGGAGTCTACTGGCCTTCATAGTCTCTAAATGTGTCTAACTGGAGTCTTCTGGCCTTCATAGTCTCTAAATGTGTCTAACTGGAGTCTTCTGGCCTTCATAGTCTCTAAATGTGTCTAACTGGAGTCTACTGGCCTTCATAGCCTCTAAATGCTGTCTCACTGGAGTCTACTGGCCTTCATAGTCTCTAAATGCTGTCTCACTGGAGTCTACTGGCCTTCATAGTCTCTAAATGTGTCTCACTGGAGTCTACTGGCCTTCATAGTCTCTAAATGTGTCTCACTGGAGTCTACTGGCCTTCATAGTCTCTAAATGCTGTCTCACTGGAGTCTACTGGCCTTCATAGTCTCTAAATGTGTCTCACTGGAGTCTACTGGCCTTCATAGTCTCTAAATGCTGTCTCACTGGAGTCTACTGGCCTTCATAGTCTCTAAATGTGTCTCACTGGAGTCTACTGGCCTTCATAGTCTCTAAATGTGTCTCACTGGAGTCTACTGGCCTTCATAGTCTCTAAATGTGTCTCACTGGAGTCTACTGACCTTCATAGTCTCTAAATGTGTCTAACTGGAGTCTACTGGCCTTCATAGTCTCTAAATGTGTCTAACTGGAGTCTACTGGCCTTCATAGTCTCTAAATGTGTCTAACTGGAGTCTACTGGCCTTCATAGTCTCTAAATCCTGTCTCACTGGAGTCTACTGACCTTCATAGTCTCTAAATGTGTCTCACTGGAGTCTACTGGCCTTCATAGTCTCTAAATCCTGTCTCACTGGAGTCTACTGACCTTCATAGTATCCCCACACTTGTTTTATAAACCTCCTCCTTTGGAAGCAAAGTCAAGGGGCTTGAACACTCAAAGATCAGACTATGTTCTCTTTTGAAATCAGACTATGATGACGTTTCAAGTCCCCTCAGGCCTGTATTATTGATGGTAAATAAACTCCTGCTTAAGACGTCTAGTTGGTCTCCAGCCTTTTAATTCCACCCTTTCTTGGACAAGCTGAAAACTTCTACAACACTCACGATATTACGATGTTCTACATAATAACAAGACTTTTATTGTCATTAGAGATGGAACGATATCCAAATCTCTCTGTACGATATTTTCACCATATACATTCAATTCAATTCAATTCAATTCAATTTATTTTGTAGCGCCCAAAATCGCAACAACAGTAGCCTCTAAGGGCGTTCCAAGATTTGGATGAGTAAAACATACACACAGACATATCAAAACAGGAAAAAAACAACATTCATGTAAAGCAGCAAATGAAACATTGTCCAGTCATCCCCTGTCCTTAGACCCTCCTTCTCAGCAAGGAAAAACTCCAAAAAACCCAGGGTCCTGGGAAAAAGAAGAAACCTCGTGGAGAACTACAGTGAAGGAGGGATCCACTCCCATGGACGGACAGGCTATAGATGTCCAGGCCCGTGGGCCAGTTCGGTATGGCCACAGCTACCCAGGTGGGGAAGGAGCCGGGCGAAGAGGGGAGGCCGGGCAAGAGGAGGAGACCGGGCGAGGAGGAGGCCAGGCGAGGAGGAGGAGCCAGGCGAAGAGGAGGAGCCGGGCGAGGAGGAGGAGCCGGGCGAGGAAGAGGAGCCGGGCAAAGAGGAGGAGCCGGGCGAGGAAGCGGAGATGGGTCCAGCTGCCATCAGGCGTCTGAAAGAGTTACACTCCACAGGGGGAGTGGGACAGGGGACAACATGTGAATAGCAATGAACGAGCTACAGATGAGAACATAGTAAGTGATGTTGATGAGAAAATAGGAGGAAACAGAGGACAGTGCTCAGGTTGCCACACTTCCCCCAGCTTGTTATCTCCTGCAGCAGCTTATCTTTGTGACATCAACTAAGTAACCTGGTCATAAGCTATTCCTCACCGTACCAGATTTATTGCAATATAAAACTGTGAATCTGCTCCTTTTTCCTCTAAAAATGCTTCACAAGACTTAATCCAAAGAATGAAGATTTCAAAGTGCTTAGAACAGTTATTTCTTCATGTCGTCTGCACTGAAATGAAGCAAAGGATCATGGACTATGTAGTTCCCTCTGTTTTTTTTTTAGCTATTCTGCATCAGAACTATTCATTTAAGCAAAGAGACTTGGGCTTCACTATACTGTGATGTACCACGATATTATTGTGAGACCTTTGATGATACGATATCACCATATTCCGGTTATTGTTACATCCCTACTCGTCTGACATATTTCCCTTTATATACAGTACGTCCACTAGGGAATTCAAGCAAAACAAATGTATCTCACTAAGATGACAAGCGCTCATTGAAAGCCCTCCCTTATGTATGGACCTGTCAAGTGAAGTGATGCTACACACACTAAATCATACACACACATACACGCACACACACTATTGTAGCTTTAATGAATGACGAGGCGAAGTAAACACGGTGAGCTCCATACTGGCTCTGATGTACGGGCTTAACGTGCTGTACTTCATTAGCAGGAGCTGGGAGTGTAAACGGGCCGCTCTGTGAAGGTCCGCCGGGATTTGCTGTTGTTCCAGTGTGCAAGTAATTATGGTTAAACGCCGGAGCTGCTAATCCGCTAAACACACAGATGCTAACCAGACTAGAGCGCAGAAATTACGTACGGGGTTTGAACTCACGGCTACAGCCCCCAACGAGCGTAATTGGGTTTGTTCGTGAGCTAAAATGTCTGTTAAAGGTCCACTGTGTTACGGCTCTGCTTGGAATGTTTCGCTAATGAACATTTATGTTATTTTCTGATCTATGTTATAATGTTGTTTCCTTACCAAAAATATTCCCGGAGTTGTGTTTTGTTTCATTCACACATGTTTAACACAATCCCTGAGTTCTTTTATCAAATGAAAAACACTCTGTTCCACCTTGTGATGTCATGTGGTAATACAGGGAGTGCTCCACTGTGTTTTTAAACTCCATACATTGTCACTAGAATCATTTTGGGTAATTTCAGCCCTGGAATTGCCGATCTCAAATGAACAAAAGGAAACTACTACTGCAGCCTTTTGAGTTTTGGAGATGCAGACAGACTAAAAATAATGAATGAAACAAAACACAACTCCAGGTCTGTTTTTGTGGAGGTAACAGCATTATAATATGACTTAAAGCTCACGAGAGTCACTTCTCCGTAATGTAGGACCTTTCACATAATGTTTTGTCTATATTCATGGGTTTAAGCTTCCATTTTTAGGCCTTTTTCATTAAAAAAAATTCTGTGAAGTTATTACTCGCTGTGGCAGTGGTCCTAATATTTCATTATTCTGAAACCCACAGATAGTGAAAAATTTCACTCTAATTCAGACTTTGTGTATGTTTCATGTGGATAGGGCCACTAATAATTACAGAGATATTCACCATGAACCTAGACAGAGTTAGTGTGAGTGCACTGAAATCCTCCCCTGCCCTCCTTATGTCAAGTCTGGTCCATAGACTCACTCTCTGCACTGAGCCTCGTTATTTTAGTCTTAAAATGTTTGTATTCACCCGATCCTGGTGTTTTTATTTTTTGCTATTTTGTCTGTAAATAAATTCCCGTTCTTAAAATGGAACTTGGTGCCAAATCGGCTCCTATAGCTGCCAGCCTCATGAGCTTCATTTGACTGGAGCCGGACACTTTAAACTGCTTTTCTTTGTTTTTAAGTGTTTGAATGGTGCCGCCCCACTGTACCTATCTGTCTCTAAGGTCAGCTGACCAGCTCCTCCTGACCACACCAAAGAGCAGCTCCTCCTGACCACCAAAGAGCAGCTCCTCCTGACCACCAAAGAGCAGCTCCTCCTGACCACCAAAGAGCAGCTGCTCCTGACCATACCAAAGAGCAGCTCCTCCTGACCACCAAAGAGCAGCTCCTCCTGACCACCAAAGAGCAGCTGCTCCTGACCATACCAAAGAGCAGCTCCTCCTGACCACCAAAGAGCAGCTCCTCCTGACCATACCAAAGAGCAGCTCCTCCTGAACACCTCAAAGAGCAGCTCCTCCTGAGCACACCGAAGAGCAGCTCCTCCTGACCACCAAAGAGCAGCTCCTCCTGACCATACCAAAGAGCAGCTCCTCCTGACCACCAAAGAGCAGCTCCTCCTGACCATACCAAAGAGCAGCTCCTCCTGACCACCAAAGAGCAGCTCCTCCTGACCATACCAAAGAGCAGCTCCTCCTGAGCGCCTCAAAGAGCAGCTCCTCCTGAGCGCCTCAAAGAGCAGCTCCTCCTGAGTGCGCCGAAGAGCAGCTCCTCCTGAGCACACCAAAGAGCAGCTCCTCCTGAGCACACCGAAGAGCAGCTCCTCCTGAGTGCGCCGAAGAGCAGCTCCTCCTGAGCACACCGAAGAGCAGCTCCTCCTGAGTGCGCCGAAGAGCAGCTCCTCCTGAGCGCCTCAAAGAGCAGCTCCTCCTGAGCGCCTCAAAGAGCAGCTCCTCCTGAGCGCCTCAGAGAGCAGCTCCTCCTGAGCGCCTCAAAGAGCAGCTCCTCCTGAGCACACCGAAGAGCAGCTCCTCCTGAGCACACCGAAGAGCAGCTCCTCCTGAGCGCCTCAAAGAGCAGCTCCTCCTGAGCGCCTCAAAGAGCAGCTCCTCCTGAGCGCCTCAGAGAGCAGCTCCTCCTGAGCGCCTCAAAGAGCAGCTCCTCCTGAGCACACCGAAGAGCAGCTCCTCCTGACCATACCAAAGAGCAGCTCCTCCTGAGCGCCTCAAAGAGCAGCTCCTCCTGAGCCCCTCAAAGAGCAGCTCCTCCTGAGCGCCTCAAAGAGCAGCTCCTCCTGAGCACACCAAAGAGCAGCTCCTCCTGAGCACACCGAAGAGCAGCTCCTCCTGAGTGCGCCGAAGAGCAGCTCCTCCTGAGCACACCGAAGAGCAGCTCCTCCTGAGTGCGCCGAAGAGCGCACTCAGCGACAGAGCCTTGGCGCTGGCTGCACCAAACTGTAGAACACCTTTGCGTCCTTTGCACATGAGACAAACCTCTTCTGTACCTGTTCTTAAATCTCTGCTTAAACGCACTTGTTCACTTTGGCCTTTGACACAGTTTGAGTTGAGTTGACATTTCATTAGATTCTGTTTTGATTCATGTTGTTTTATTGTTTTTATTGAATTCCGTTCTGTCGCACTTTGGTCAGTCGGTGTTGTTTTTAAAGTGTGTTATGAATAAAGTTGTAGTTGTAGTTATGGCAGACGTCACACTGCTGTAGTCTGTATCCAGTGTGTAGTCCGGTCCCTTTGACATGGTGTGAACATGTTTCCTTGTTAGCACACTCCAGCGCTCGTGTATTCTGTTCTCCTGTGATAACCCGCACATCTCATTGTGTATCTCAATGTTATCTGTATGCTAATTAGCCGCATGTTAATGAGAGTGTGGGTCCCGGGTGGGAAGAGGGTCAAAGGTCACGGTCAGTCAATATCCCTGAGGCTGGAACGACACCTGAAAGAAACACTGAAGCTGTTCTAGATGGTTCTGTTGTTATTAGCAGTGACTAAGCTCTGTTTTTACGCTTGACAAATCAATGGTTGTGAAATTGGCAGATCTGATGAGAAATGTGTATCTTTACAACTGAGAGGTACTAGAACTAATCAATGAAGCTTTATATCGGAATCAGGATTGGTGTTTATGTGTAGCATAATCTTAACTCTAGTATTTTTTTTTCTTTTTTTGTGTGTTTTTGTTATTGTCATACATGTGTCCTGTGCGGATTCGACATTTACTACTGTATTGTATTTTATTTTACTTTTACTTGCTTTTGTCTCTCTTGAAACTTACAGTGCTTCACACATGTATTAGATTACCTGTTATGAAAAAATGACCAATTGGAATAAAAAAAAGTCCTTGTTGACAAATAATAACCATAAATGTGAATATTTAGTGTGAGCACCTTTGGCACAGATAACAGCTGTATTGTTGCTGCTTTGTTTTTATGGAGTTTTGCAAAGTCTCTTTAATTATTGAGTTCCCAGAGACTTGTTTTGAATGAGACTTTAGTGTCATTTTTGGAGAACATTAAACTTGAAAATGTATGGATACAACAATAGTTCTATTTTAGCATTAAAGATCTGGTTTTCATAAAAGATCTTGCAGATACTGGAGGATTAACCATTATAGAAACATAAAAAGATATTTTGGTAACAGAAATGCTGTTAAATTACGTATGGCAGCAGCAAACACCTTATACTGGGTGGTGGTCTAATAAATGCGTATGCACTGTATATTCTTAAATATTCTTCTTAAATAATAATAAAGAAAATATATATATATGTATATATATGTATATATATAGGCTTGGATTTGTATGACGTTATGTAAGATAGATCACTTTGCCACTGTACAATGGCAGTCTCTTCTGCAGCCACAGCTGTTCTAGTTGTTTCTTTTCATTAACCCTCTCGAAGTTGTTTTTGGAATGATTCGTGCATATTTGAGCATCTATAATCACTGATGTTCAAACCTCTGTTTTCACTGCCGCGATACACACCCACTGCTCTGCACTGACTTTATTCTCCAGACTTGTTTTCTTAATCAGTGATACACACTGGATTCAGCAGAGTTGTGTTGTCATTTTGGTCCAAATGGGAAAAATCTGCTGCTTGCTAATGTGATGTGCAGCTCTCCTACAGAGGTGCTGACAACCTCACAGCTCTTTGTTGTGCTGATGTTGCAGTTTTCTAATGTGGAAATCAGCAAACTTGTTTATTTTATTATCATTTTAAATTCATATTGTGATATAAAATGTGAAAATTCTAACACCATGAGCCACAGTGTCATAGATGATAACCATACAGCAGACACAAGCACAACATCTTTAAATTCATCTTCTGTTGTATGTTTTGTGTTTTCCAGAGCGACTCTATACCACAGGAGGACTTCACTCCTGAGGTCTACACACAGTTCCTCAGTAACATCTGCCCTCGATCAGAACTGGACCACATCTTCTCTGACGTGTAAGTACAGCTCATTTACATCGGCCTCTTTAATGATACTTACTTAACTAGAGGCACTGCTCTGTCTGAGGCTTTGCAAGACTTTAATCTGTGCTCAAACAGTTGTTCAGTCCCTCTTGCCTTTTTGTTGAAAATCAAACTTCTAAACATGATTATGAATGCTCATTTTGATCAAGGCTTCTGAAAATGTGCTGTTTTAATCCATTTTGTATTTGTTTTTGGAAGTTTTCAGTTTTCAATCCGTTTTTGCGTATGTGTTCATTGCGCCTCCATGGTAACTGCTGAACATTCTGCCATACACTTGCATGTAGTACACCTCCAGCCTGATGTCACCGCTCTGGTTTGGTCTTAGCGTACACTTGGTTTAGTTTAATTTGTAGTTCAAACCACATTGGAGGACGTACAGACAAAACAATGAGAATCAATGACGTTTAGGGATTTTTAATTTCTATTAAACTTTTTCAAATGTTTACACTGTCAGGTGCATTAATCTATGTTTAACATTTATATTAAGGAGTTTTAGTGTTTTTTATGTACATGAATTGGCTACGAGCTTAAAAAATGTGGTGCGACCGAGAATCACCTTAAAATAGTTTTATTATAGTTTTATATTCTAAAACATGGTTGGGATATTAATCTATGTTCTGAGTAATATGAAGTGTATAGAAACAAACTGTTGCATTTCTTTAGATTTTTAATGCATATTGATATATATTTTTTTGCTGTCCAATATGACAGTCGCCTGCTTGTGTTTAATGAACAAACTACTGTCCTGTAAAATGCATCAAATGAAGGAAAATGCCTAAAGAACCATTCACCCAAGTCGACTTTGTCTGTTATTAAACTCCAGCCATAGAATTCCTGCTGTTATTAGTCGCACCACATGATGCACGGTCGCACCACATGACATTTGAGCACTTTAAGTACAAAAAACATGCAGAATAACTCATGATTTCTGAAAAAATGATTTGGTTCCATGGAGGTCAGAGGTACTACAGAAATGCGGTGAATTATTATGAAATTTGAACCTTTTTAACTGAGGAAATTGGAATTGGACAGAAAATTTACAGCGTCATGTGACTGACCCTCAAACAAAAGCTACAAGAAACATTTTAATACTGAAACAAAGCGAGCTAAAAATAAAAAAGTCACTTGACCAAAGTTCAAAGTGTGGGATATTCGTTATGAGCCTGCCAAGAAGTCCTGGTTTGATCTAGTCCTGGTTTAGTCCTGGTCTAGACCTGGTTTAGTTTGTGAAGTGTGAATACAGCCTGGATAATAGTGAAGTCGTTAAAGTTTATGGTCTTCTTTGTAAACACTTCATTAACACTCTTCATTAACACTCATTTAAAGTGTTTTTGTTTTTCCTGATTTCGTCCTCTTCTCAAATCAGTGTAGCGAGAGCATTCATGTATCATTATATCATTTTAAATCCATAATTATTGGACTTTTAAAAGTGTTATTTCTCAGGGACAGTGCATATAAAAGAATCATTGACCTACACGAAGAAGAAATGTTTTATTAAGTACATTTCTTGTAAAGGGAACGCGATCTCTTTGTCTCCATGGAAACCCTATTACTTTACCTTGAATATTTTCACTGTATGGCTTTACTATTTCTTCTGTATTTATTTATTTAGAAGTGTTTTTTTTTACTAGATTAGGGCTTGAAAACGATGCTTTCTTATGATGAGCAGGGTGCCTCTCCATAGATCTGACTTATAACTTGTCTCCTACTTCTGTTTATGTATATAGATTAGACACAGGAGCTCACACATCACAATATATTATAATAGCAATGAGAAAAAATGTAAATGTAATGATAAATTCCACATAAATAGCATTAGTTGTAATACATGCAGGCAAAGCAATAATAATACCAGAAAAGTTACATAGTGTGTCTTTAAAGCAGACCTAGTTTCAACTTAAAATGTACACAAGTAAAGTACAGATACCTAAAATGTATACTTAAGTACTAGGGATTAGGGTTGGGCGGTAATACGATAATCCATATTGTCCACCCTCGGTCTTGAGAACAGTTGTCCAGTCTCTGGTCTTGTCACACCTGGAGTATTGCCCAGTCGTCTGGTCCAGTCTGGTCCAGGGGCACTTAAGAAAACTGCAGCTTGCCCAAAACAGAGCTGCCAGGGTCGCCTTGGGCTGCTCATATAGATCTAGTGTAAATGAGATGCACACCACCTTATGTTGGTTGAAGGTGCAGGAAAAATTAAATTTGAGTCTTCTGTGTTACATGCATAATGCTATTTTTAAAAGTAATCCCACATTTTTTGTAGAAAAACTAAAGT
Source organism: Odontamblyopus lacepedii (assembly GCA_034769755.1). Taxonomy (NCBI): domain Eukaryota; kingdom Metazoa; phylum Chordata; class Actinopteri; order Gobiiformes; family Gobiidae; genus Odontamblyopus; species Odontamblyopus lacepedii. The sequence continues at coordinate 32,273,965 of CM068365.1, read as the reverse complement.
ACAGTGGGTATTGTCATCATCATGTAACTAGGCAGGTCAGCTCTGGTGTTTTGGTTGTATCCTTCTCAAAGTCAAACTGCATGAGGCGAACAGTGCTGTTTAGATCTTCAGCAGCATGGAACCAGCTGTCAGCGAGGACAAGGCAAATAAGTAATAAATATTTGTTCAAAAAGACTTTAAAACAAATGTATATGACTTGTATGGAGTGAGCAGAGCTTGTTTGAACTTATACTTGTTGGAGTTGTATTGTATTGTTGGACTGAAAACATTGTATTTTGTAATATCAGTCTGATGTATATAATTATTATGTCAACTGATTTTAATGCCAATGGACCCCAGGAAGACTAGCAACCACTTGTGGAAGCTAATGGGGTTCCAAATAAATAAATAAATATAAATAAATAAATAAATCCGATATCCTGTAGTATCAAAAAGTAGCAGCAGTATCAGTTTCATTCCCGTCATTAAAAAAATCTGCATAAGGACCTAAAACCACAGCAGGACTTTCTCCCCTCCGCTCTCTCTCCTCTTCAAACGTGGCTAAGCTTGGAGATTTCCATCCACACGCAGCGAGGAAGAAGAAAAAAACCCGACTGACGCGTTGTGTGCGATGTTGAGCCCAAAAGTTTGTGATGGAGACGTTTTATTGAAGCCGAGAGTCGAGAGGGGACGAGGCGCTGAAAAGCAGAAAGTTCCCGCTTGAGTTCGAAGTCAGACTTTCACGGAGGCGACGGTAAAGCCCAATTTACGGTTCTGCGTCAAAATGTGATTGCGTCGACGTGCGCCCCCTACGTGCAGCTCCGAAAATTTCTAACTATGCGCGAAAACGATGCAGACGGCGAGGAGAAGCGACGCAGACAATAAGAGCTGTGATTGTTCCTCCACCGCTCTACATTTCTACTAGCAAGGACCACGGCAGCAACATATTAAGCCAAGTGAAAGTGTTTATTGAAGAGACGAGGAGGGCGAGATGGCTGGGTTGAGACACAGGGTGGGGGTACAGTCTCAATTCTCAAATGGCCCAGCAGGAACGGGACCCCCCTTGCAGGCGTCTTATGTCTGAAAGCCAAACAGGTGAGAGTCGGGAGGATGGGGTTGAGTTATTCGGGACAAACTGGGTTGTCGTGTCGGGATAGGCTGCTACAAATAGGCTTCTGGGAAATTGAGGGGTAGGCATGAGCTGTGATTCGGTGGAGAGGAGAAGAGGGCGGTTGAGGCGTGGTCCTGCTCCTGAACCTAAATTAATCAGATTAACTACATTTCCTGTGCTCCGCTCATTATAGACTTTGAGTAATAATGTGTTTAATGCAGCATTACCCACATTTGTTTACATTTTACAGAAACAAAACTTCAGACTGCATGGCTCATTTACATACAGTATAAGCGCTGATAAAAACAGCTCATGTGCTGATGCTGATGCTGAACGCGCTGCAGAGTTTGGTTTGATCAGAACTTGTGCCTCATCTTCAAATATAAAGCTGCTCTTCTGTTTCTGAATGCTACAAAATAATTCTGAATTAGTCACAGTAATACTGTGTACCCTGGTAAAATACTGAGACGGTTTAACGTTATCAAAATTTGGATACCGTCCAAACCTACTAGGGATGGGACGAGACACAATTTCCACAAGACGAGACGAGAAACAAGACTGGATCCATGAGTGACGAAACAAGACAAGATTTTAATATAATTCCTAATATATACATTTCACGATTCAGTTTTCAGTTTGGTCCACACATTTTTTTTTGTTTGATTTTGTATTTTTGTTTCCATTCTAGCACTGCTTTTTGGAAATGTAAGAGATGAAACTCACCAATACATCTTTTTCAACACGTCACCAACTCTTTTTTTGTCCAATCTAATGTAAACACTTGGGGAAAAAATCTCACAAGGTTAATTTCTTTCAGTTTTTCTTAGGTGGCAATTTTGTCTCACGAGATCTTGTCCCATCCCTATTACGTACAGTACTTTACTACTTTTACGTCATCATGTTCCAGTACTGGTAATGTTAGATGAATGACAAGCGTTCCTAGTTTAGTTATCCATATTTATCCAGCTACACCAAAAAAAATAAATAAACACATTTCTCCAATAATGCTTTCCTCCATTAAACACCGCGGGCCTGTAAATGCAGTGATGTCATCTCAAAGCCAGTATTATCAGGCACGAGTGCTCTTTGGCCCTGAAAGACTTAAACCATCAACTGTGGAGCAGGCCTCTGTCACCACGGCGACTCTGCGTCGTAAATCTAGGTCGTAATCACATCTAAGTGAGATGGCACCCAGCACTGTACTGCAAAACTGAGCAGCCGTGGATTAAGGGAAATGAGACGGATTTAGAATATTGCTAATTGATTTGTGTAGTTTGGACAACATTAGTATTATATTCATTTTGTTCGTTTTGCTGTTTGAAAAAAAATGACATTATTTTAAAATCAATTATCTTGAAAACTACTAAATCTACCTCAGTGATGATGTTGATGTTGGTCTACCAGATCCTTTAGTCCTGCATAAACAGCTTTCCTCTTTTTATTTTTGGTACCAAGTCTAAATTTGTTTGCCAGTTGGTGAGATTTTTCTAAACTTGACACTGAAGCTGCACAGTCTTGGGTGAGTGTGTGTGGAGCAGATTCCAAGACACAAAATGACTTCTCTTTGGGAGTGAACGGCTCAACCTGAAAACAGAAAAAAAATAAAACATGAAATATAAAATCTTGAACTGTTTCTGTACATTCTGTGAAAATTTGAGGTTATTTCAACAAGAACTGCCATGAATATTGGGCTGCAAAATGATGCCATATTTTTTGGGACACCCTGTATTTCTGATTTAAAGCTGCACTATGTAACTTTTCTGATAGAGGCTCTGCTACCTGCTTATCTCCATTGGAGATGTTGCTTTGCCTGTAGTGTTCTAGCATATGGCATTAAATGTATATATTACAAGAACATTTCCATTGTGCTTATCTCCATGGAGACAAGTAAAGCCACCAAGCCACGTTCAGTGTCAGATCTGTGGGGAAGCGAGCGCACTTACGATAGTTACAGTGTGCAAATTCTGCTATGTATTTTTAAGCAATATAAAATTAAAGTTAATTCCATACTGTGGAGTATTACAGGGAAACCAATAACATCACCATGGAGACAAGCATGTAACGGATCACAGAAAAGTTACATAGTGCAGCTTTAAGATTGTTTTTGCCGTTTTAAAACTAGAAAAGTGTTGAATAAGTCACATTACATTGTTTTATATATTGGTAAGTTCTCATTAATAAACAAAGGCAAAAGGTCTTAAATTATAATAAATATTCTGAATTTACTATATATTTACTATTACTACTGCAGGGGGTGTTGTACGCGTGTGTGTATCGGCGGAATGTTCACCAGTTACCACGGAGACACAATGCACACATAAGCAAATACAAATTTTAACATGGTCTGAGAACTGGAATTAAAATGAAACCAAAATGGATTTAAACAACACATTTTGCATGTTTTTCAAGAGCCTGTGATCAGTACGAGCGTCCATGGTCCCATTTAGGTGATTTTCAACAAAAAGGTGAGTAGGACTAACTGAAAAACTGTGATTGTGACGCCATTGTTATTTTTAACTCCAAAAAATCAGACCAACTGTTCCGGTTCCAACTCAGTCTGTTCTATTTGGTCAGATTGTGTTCAATAAGCTTAAAGTCAGCTTAAAGTCTAACAATCCTCAGAAAGAACATGCCTATAGTTAGCATCACACCACCAGGGAATGTGGACAACCTCAGCTGTATCTATATTCACTTATTTTTTACTTTTTACAGCCTATATCAGGCCATTCATCAGCACCTTCTAAGAAATGAAATGCGTTTTAAGCAAATCTCAGCACAAAACTGAATGAGCGGCCCCTTTCTCTCCCTCTGCACCTCTTTACCACTTTAATTACCCTGTTGAGAAGCACCAAATCTGTGCCGTTTCTCTCTCTAATCTATTTTTGTGTGCAGGGGAGCGAAGAGCAGGCCGTACCTCACCGTGGAGCAGATGACGGAGTTCATCAACAGTAAACAGAGAGACCCCCGACTCAACGAGATCCTGTACCCCCCACTGAAGCCCGAGCAGGTGCAGCTCCTCATCGACAAATATGAGCCGAGTGCAGAGCTGGCGCAGAAAGGTCAGTGAGGAGCAGAGCACTGGAAAAAACATGTCTGAATGTTTGTTGGTAATGGTGTTAATTGTCTGATCGTGAATGAAACGTCAAACATGCAAAAGAGTCTAATGCCCAAGTCCATTCGGGTTGCATTTTTGGTCGTTTTAGCTTCTGTTAAGTCTGGTTTGGTGTGTTGTTAGCATGCTAGTTGTTGTTGGCATTCGTCTTGATACCAGAACTTTGCTTCGGGGTCTGAAAGTTGTGAAACACGCTTTTAAAAGCCAACAGCAGCTCAATTTGTAGAGCATTTGTCCACTGACCCACAGGTTAGAGATATGATTCTAGCTCCCATGGATAAATGCTGTTATTGTGTCCTTTGGCAAGACACTTAACCCATTTCACCCCTAGTGTTTGTGTACAGTGGTGTAAGTGTGTGTGTGTTAATGGGCGAGTGGTTTCTTGATATAAAATGCTTTGAGTGCCTTGGAGGTGGAAGAGCGCAGTATAAAAATAAGCACACTGTGGTGAATAATTAGGATACAAGGAAAACATTAAGAAGGTGAGGAATAAGTTTGAACCACTGCAAACAGTTCCAGATGAACTAGTTCTTTTTTCACAGTTTAACGCAGAAAAAATCAGGTTCAGTGCCTTAAATGCTAAACAGTTCAGACATTCCTGGTGATCCAGAGTGTTGAAGACGTGTGGAGACACTTTTGTAAGTCTTCCATCCGGTCCTTGTATTTGCAGAGGTTGCTGGTGCTAGGCTAGTGCATGTCAATGGGCATAGTCGTCCTGCCACTAAAAACAGTCTGACCCACTCCACAGACCCGAGGAAAAACTATTAGAACTCCAGACTGTCCATGTGAACGTCTGTGTCCAGAGAATCATTTTAGAAGTTAAACCAACCGTTGCATTTGAAGGATTTCTGTCTGAGCAGCAGTGAGTTGTACTTCCTGATAGAAGCTCGGCAGCGGTGGACTGATATATGAGAAAATAGTCCCTCAACATGCAACGATTCAAGAGATGCAAGTTAAGTCGGCTCAGGTCTGTGAAGAGGCGATAGTAGACAGTAAGAACATTTGGTTTACAATAAAAACATCTCGACTCGAGTTAATCTACTGCCTTCACGATTCACTTTTCCAATCAAAGTATCTCCATGGAGACAAGGAGGTGGCTGAGCCCGCACGAGAAAAGTTACACAGTGCACCTTTAGGCACGTGTGATTTGTGTGATTTTGTAATGATATCCAAGTCTCACAATATATCATCACATATGAACCTCACGGTACAATATTTATTGCGATATCGTGGGAAAGCTCACGATATGGTGGGGAGGCTCACGATACTATGATATTCTACAGAATAACAAGACTGACATTCTAAAACGCTTTGACCAGTCATTTGGTACAACATTTATTGTCATTAGGGATGGAATGAAATCCAAATCTCTCTGTACCAGATTTTCACCAGATACATCTCACTGTACCAGATTCATAAAACTGTGAATCTGCTCCTTTTTTCTCTAAAAATGCTTCACAAGACTTAATCCAAAGAATGAAGATTCCAAAGTGCTTAGAACAGTTATTTCTTCATGTCATCTGCAATGAAACGGAGCAAAGGATCATGGTTTATGTAGTTCCCGCTGTTTTTTTTTTAGCTATTTGTGATGTGATGTTCCACGATATTATTGTGAGACCTTTGACGATATGATATCACCATATTTCAGTTATTGTTGCATCTCTAATAGACACCCACACTACTTCAAAACTCCATTAAAAATAAATTTCATGGGAGTTTTGTGTTGAGTATATTTGGAAAATGGGCACAAACATATTTACCAGTGAGTGTCAGTGTAAGTATTTCAAGGTCTCGCCCCCCCGTAGGGCTTTTCCACCCCTCCTGCCCCCTCCCCCCTCCCCGCCCCCCTCACCCCCTCCTGGGTGAATTTGGCAGGGGCGTCTCCATAGCGACCGTGCTGTGTCCGAAGGCACTGAAAGCGAGGTCATGATAGTGGGGTGCCAAGGAATGCAATGTTAGAGGCTCTGCAAATATCACATGACACTCAGGACTGAACACTTTGCACAGATAAAAGAGGCTCTAAACTCAACTCTTACAGCTTCTTGTTTCTATGGATGCATCATTGCACTGTCTGGAATGTTCCACAGTGTGACATTAAACAGCTCTACTTTACATTTATTCAATTACAGGTGGTTTTATAGCGCAAAAGTACCTAGAAAAACAGTTAACCGCACATTTTTGTCCCTTGAATCATCATTTTAATACTCTTATTAACATAGAAAAGTGGATAGGCTTTGTGCAAATGTGTTTTTTTTTTGTTTTTTTTAATTGCAACTGTGTTTGTGACCGTGTTTGATGACCCAACACTGCTGTACTCAGGGCGAGGACGTCATCGCATGGTGCTGTTTGTTTACATGCTGTAGCAGAGCGATGCTTTAGTGGAGAAAATAAGTCCAGCTGTAGAAATATCTATTAGTGAGACAGAATGCAGCTAAAATTGTTTTTGCGTTAACTCGCTAATAAGACAATATTTTTGACAGCACTAATATTCTCATTATAGTTTTTGTCAATGCACAATATTGGTGACTAAAAGTGAAGAAAACACAGTTGTGGGTGTTTTTAGTTACATTTACTCAGTTACTTTATGTTAACATTGCTTTTGGCTTCTTGATTTGTCCTCCACACGTGCACTGCTGCAGGTCATTGGGACTCACACTGCTCACAGTCATGGTTCTTCCGGGCCAAATTCAGCCCAGAATCCGAAAATATGACACGAAGAAATGAATCTGCCAGTTTCCGTTATTAGTAAGGACCAATACTGATTAATAAAGGTGCTAGATTACACCAAAGTGTTTATCGTGAGCTTTAAATGTGCATTGTGTAACTTTTCTGGTGGAGGGTCTGTCAAATGCATTTCTCCATAGAGATGTTATTGTCTGGAATATTTTACAGTATGACATTAAACCTTTCTAGCTTCATGAAGACAACTCCAGACCAAGTACAGTTCAGATCTGTGGAGAGGCGACCCCGCTCACAGTCAGAATCCTTGTTTTTCTAGGTATTTTTGAGTTATAAAACCACCTGTATTTGGAAAAAAAAAGTAAAGTAGAGCTGTTTAGTGTCACATAGTGGAACATTCAGAGCAATATTAAAAGTGTTAAAAATGTAAGCAAAGAGTTACACTTTTAACCTCCTCGGACCCGCACTCTTGCAGGGCTTTATTGATTTCTCTTTGTTATTTGGGCTGATTTGATGAGTGCAAAAACAAAAAAAAGTAGTTTCTGAGAAAAATGATGTCCACCTATCTATATATAAAACATTCATTTTATGTTTTAACCATTTTGAAGGAACAATAAAGTCGAATAATGATTTGCAAAAACAATTTATTAAGTGCCTGAACAACCTAAAATGTGATGGACATATATGTGGATGTCAGGTTATGTTAAAATGTTGTTACCTCCTTAAAATATACTTTTAGTTATGTTTTGTTTCATTCACACATGTTTGAGTAACCCTACATTATTAGTCTGTCAACATCTCCAAAGCTCAAAATGCTCTGTTCCACCTTGTGATGTCATAAAGATAACAGCTGCATTTTCCCTTTAGTTTAGTAGAGATCAGCAATTCCAGGTCTGAAGTTATCCAAATGATACTAATGGAGTTTAAAAACACAGTGGAGCACGTCCTGTACTACCACATGACATCACAAGGTGGAACAGGCAACACCACCTGGTATATTTTTGAGGTGGTAACAACATTCTAACATAACTTAAAGCTCACAATAATCCTTTGCGTAACGTTAGGACCTTTAAATATCTTTGACAAGTAAAGTTCACCGAATCAAAAGGACGGACGGAGTTCAGACGCTCTGGACATGTGGTGATTTCACTTCTGTCTGCGGTCGGAGCTGCTAAAAAGACACGAGGGCTGTAGAAACCTGACAGTTTGGAGAGATACGAACTCATTTACATTTTCAATCTGACAGCTCTGCCAAAACAGGGCCGCTTTTTACGTCGTGTTAGCTTCAGACTAGAGCCGAATATCGAAGAATTGCCAGCGTGTCCGTATGTACATTTTGTTCTCTAAGGCTTTGACAAAACGTTTTTCCATGTTTACTTTTCATACAAGTGCAAATATGACACTATACAGACTAATAATAAAGGCTTGATGCAGTTCTGTTCATAAAGTTTGAGTGTTATTTACATATTTACATGTGTTATAATTAGAAATTCCATAATCCTTCATGCTGCCTCTTTAAAGTGGAGCTAAATGCACTTTTTCATGACTAAACTGTGCTTATGGTGTTTTAATAGTGAGATCTACTGTTCTGTCATTTTGTGGCAACTTTAGTGCAAACATTTTACAGCTTTATGGTTAAAAAAGCCCAAATCTGAGTTTGTGCTGCCTTCAGTGACGTGCAGGGTCCAGTAGTTGGTGACATCACATATGACTGATCCTGATCACAGGCTGGGGTTTGTGATTATAGATGCCTTTCTTTCCTCTCTCCCTTATCTTTCCCTTCTCTCTCTCCTCTCCCCCCTGTCCCTCCTCTCTCCCTCCCATCACCCTCTTTCTCCTCCCTCTTCTCCTTTTTCCCTCCTCTCCTCTCTTCTCTCCTCTTTCCCTAATGTCTCCCTCTTTCTCCTTCCTCTTCTCTTCTCCTCTCTCTCTCTTCCTCTCTCCCTAATGTCTCCCTCTTTCTCCTTCCTCTTCTCCTCTCTCTCTCTTCCTCTCTCCCTAATGTCTCCCTTTTTCTCCTTCCTCTTCTCCTCTCTCTCTCTTCCTCTCTCCCTAATGTCTCCCTCTTTCTCCTTCCTCTTCTCCTCTCTCTCTCTTCCTCTCTCCCTAATGTCTCCCTTTTTCTCCTTCCTCTTCTCTCTCTCTCTTCCTCTCTCCCTAATGTCTCCCTCTTTCTCCTTTCTCTTCTCCTCTCTCTCTCTTCCTCTCTCCCTAATGTCTCCCTATTTCTCCTTCCTCTTCTCCTCTCTCTCTCTTCCTCTCACCCTAATGTCTCCCTCTTTCTCCTTCCTCTTCTCCTCTCTCCCTGTCTCCCTCTTTCTCCTTCCTCTTCTCGTCTCTCCCCTCTCTCTTGTCTCTCCCTCCTCATTCTCTCTCCTCTTTCTCTCTCTCCTCCTGTCCCTTCTCATCCTCTCTCACCCTCCTGTATTTCTTCTATCTCCCTCCTCCCTCTTCTCTCCTCTCTCTTTCCTTTCTTTCTCATCTCTCTTCTCTCTCCCTCTCTCTTTTCTCTGTCTCATCTTTCCCTCCTCTCGCCTCTCTATTTCCCCCGCTCTCTCCCTTGTTTCTCCCTTCTCCTCCTCTCTCCCCCCTCATTTCTCTCTTCTCCTCTCCCTTGTTGTCCTCTCTCACCCTTCTCTTTTTTCTCTCTCCCTCCGCTCCCCTTCCTCTCTCCTTTCTCTGTCTCATCTCTCCCTCCTGTCTCTCTCTCCTCTCCTTCCTCTCTCCCTCCTCTCTCTCTTCTCTTTTCTTCTTCTCTCTCTCCTCTCTTCCCCTCTCTCTCCCTCATCTTTCCCTTCTCCTCTCTCCATGTGTCCCCCTCGTCTTTCTCTCCCTCTCTCTTCCTCCTCTCTCCCTTCTCCTCCTCTCCCCCTGCACTTTTTCTCTACTCTGTCCCTCCTCTCTCCTCCCTTTCACCTTTTTCTGTCTCATCTCTCCATCCTGTCTTCCTTTTTTCCCTCATCTCTCTCCTCTTTCTCCCTCCTCTCTCCCTTTTCTCCCTCCCTCATCCCCCTCTCTCCATATGAAGTATTTATTCAGCCTGAGGAAGTTCACCATCTGCTCTGTACAAGGGTCCCAGTCCACACGCCGTCATCTCTTCAATCTCTCTCTCTCTTCCACTCACTTGGCCACTGACCTCTCTCTGTCTCTCTCAAAGACACTGTGCATGTTTCCACTCTTGCCAGGGACGTGTTGGGATGTGGGCCTGAATACATGATTGCAGTATTGCAGTATTGCAGTATTGGAGTACTGCAATACTGCAGTATTGCAGTATTGCGCATATATGTCCATGTATTCCATACATTTTGGTAATAGATGCAGTAGAGTGGGAGCACACAGGTGTTTTACATGCATTTCTAATGGTGGAATGTTTATTCACTCACTTCTATATAACTGTGGTATACTCTATTTATATTGCAGTATTTGTCATACAGTGTACAGTACCTTGCTATTTTTATTACTACTTATTTAGACGTTCATTACCATTATATATACTCTATACAGTCCTGTGCAAAAGTTTTAGCAGGTGTGAAAAATGCTGTAAACAAAGAACGCTTTCAAAAATAGAAATAATTGTTAGTTTTTATGACTTTACAAAAAGCAAAGTGAGCGAACAAAAGAAAAAGCCAAAGTCCTTCAGAATTCTCTTGATTCAATTCAATTCAATTCAATTTATTTTTGTAGTGCCCAAAATCGCAACAACAGTTGCCTCTAAGGGCGTTCCAAGATATGGATGAGTAAAACATACACACAGACATATCAAAACAGGAATAAACAACATTCATGTAAAGCAGCAAATGAAACATGGTCCAGTCATCCCCTGTCCTTAGACCCTCCTTCTCAGCAAGGAAAAACTATAAAAAACTTGAGCGTAAAGAAGTGTCAGAAGTTGTGTTGGTGATGGTCTGGCCCCACAGAGCCCTGACCTCAACATTATGGAGTGTGTCTGGGATTCATGAAGAGACAGAAGGATGTGAGGAAGCTCCATCCACACAAGATCTGTGCTTAGTTCTTCAACATGTTTGGAACAGCGACCAGCCCAGTTCCTTCACAAACTGTCTGCAAGTAAACCTAGAAGAACTGATGCTCTTCTGAAGGCAAAGCTCACACCAAATATGGATCTGATTTAGATTTCTCTTTTGTTCCTTCACTGCATTTTGTTGTTTGATGAAAATAAATGATGAACACTTCCATTTTTGAAGGAATTTTGAGTTTACAGCGTTTTTCCACACCTGCCTAAAACTTTTGTGTGAGCTACTGTGTCCATATCATTTCCCTTGTGGATCAATAATGTTTGTCTTATTAAAATGACCGGGACAGAATGTTAATATCAGGACTTGGCTGTTATTCCTGTAAGAGTCTGTTAGAACACTGTTTCCCCATAAAGCCCATAAAGATTATAATATTGACTTGTGCAGTGACATTTGTTTTCCCGTGGCTCTGTTGTTCTTCTAGTGTCGTCGGCTGCAGCACCTGTAGTTTCAGCCCAGTCTAATCCCTTCATATGAACCACAGTAACTCTGGTGCCCCCCGAACACCCGGGAGCACAGAGGGGACGACCGTAACAGAGGGGATGACCATAACAGAGGGGACGACCGTAACAGAGGGGACGACCGTAACAGAGGGGACGACCGTAACAGAGGGGACAACCGTAACATCGACTGTAACGGAGGGGACAACCGTAACAGAGGTGACGGCCGTAACAGAGGGGACGACCGTAACAGAGGGGACGACCATAACAGAGGGGACGACCGTAACAGAGGTGACGGCCGTAACAGAGGGGACGACCGTAACAGAGGGGACGACCGTAACAGAGGGGACGACCGTAACAGAGGGGACGACCGAAACAGAGGGGACGACCGTAACAGAGGGGACGACCGTAACAGAGGGGACGACCGTAACAGAGGGGACGGCCGTAACAGAGGGGACGGCCGTAACAGAGGGGACGACCGTAACAGAGGGGACGACCGTAACAGAGGTGACGACCGTAACAGAGGGGACGGCCGTAACAGAGGGGACGGCCGTAACAGAGGGGACGGCCGTAACAGAGGGGACGACCGTAACAGAGGGGACGACCGTAACAGAGGTGACGACCGTAACAGAGGGGACGACCGTAACAGAGGTGACGGCCGTAACAGGGGTGACGGCCGTAACAGGGGACAACAGTAACAGAGGGGACGACCATAACAGAGGGGACGACCGTAACAGCGACTGTAACAGAGGTGACGACCGTAACAGAGGGGACGACCGTAACAGAGGGGACGACCGTAACAGAGGGGACGACCGTAACAGGGGACAACCGTAACAGAGGGGACGACCGAAACAGAGGGGACGACCGTAACATAGGGGACGGCCGTAACAGAGGGGACGGCCGTAACAGAGGGGACGACCGTAACAGAGGGGACGGCCGTAACAGAGGGGACGGCCGTAACAGAGGGGACGACCGTAACAGAGGGGACGACCGTAACAGAGGTGACGACCGTAACAGAGGGGACGGCCGTAACAGAGGGGACGGCCGTAACAGAGGGGACGGCCGTAACAGAGGGGACGACCGTAACAGAGGTGACGACCGTAACAGAGGGGACGACCGTAACAGAGGGGACGACCGTAACAGAGGGGACGACCGTAACAGAGGGGACGACCGTAACAGAGGGGACGACCGTAACAGAGGTGACGACCGTAACAGAGGGGACGACCGTAACAGAGGGGACGACCGTAACAGAGGGGACGACCGTAACAGAGGGGACGGCCGTAACAGAGGTGACGACCGTAACAGAGGGGACGACCGTAACAGAGGGGACGACCGTAACAGAGGGGACGACCGTAACAGAGGGGACGACCGTAACAGGGGACAACCGTAACAGAGGGGACGACCGTAACAGCGACCATAACAGAGGGGACGACCGTAACAGAGGGGACGACCGTAACAGAGGGGACGGCTGTAACAGAGGGGACGGCCATAACAGAGGTGATGGCCATAACAGAGGTGATGGCCGTAACAGAGGGGACGACCGTAACAGAGGGGACGACCGTAACAGAGGGGACGGCCGTAACAGAGGGGACGACCGTAACAGAGGGGACGACCGTAACAGAGGGGACGACCGTAACAGAGGGGACGGCCGTAACAGAGGGGACGACCGTAACAGAGGTGACGGCCGTAACAGAGGTGACGGCCGTAACAGAGGTGACGGCCGTAACAGAGGGGACGGCCGTAACAGAGGGGACGACAGTAACATAGGGGACGGCCGTAACAGAGGGGACGGCCGTAACAGAGGTGACGGCCGTAACAGAGGGGACAACCGTAACAGAGGGGACGACCGTAACAGAGGGGACGGCCGTAACAGAGGGGACGACCGTAACAGAGGGGACGACCACACGGCAACGGGCCACAGGAGAGCCCTCTGCTGGCACAGGGAGAGACCTACTGCTGATAGAGAGGGAGAGAGAAGGGAAGAGAGGGAGGGAGAGCAAAAGAGAGAGAGAAGGGGAAGGGAGGGAGCCAGAGAAGTGGAAGAGACAAGGGGGAGAGAGGGGATTGGTGGGGGGTAGAAGAGATGGGGGAATAGAGTGAGGGAGGGAGATGGAGGGAGAGAGATATGAGGCAAAATAGAGATGGGTGGGGAAGAGAGAGAGCGTGGGGGAGAGAGAAAAAGTGGGGGGAGGGAGTGGGAGAAGGGGATCAGGTAATAGAGAGTGAGGGAGAGAAAGAAAAAGGGGAGATGAGGGAGAGAGGGAGATGGAGAGAGAGTGCAGACGAGAGAGAAGGAGAGAGAGAAATAGGGAAGAGAGAGAGAGAGAGAAAGAAAGAGGTGAGATGGATGGAGAGAGGGTTGATGAGAGAGAGAGAAGGGGGAGAAGAAGAGAGAGAGAAAGAGGGAAGATGGAGTGATATAGCAAAAGAAAGAGAAAAAGAGGGAGATGGAGGAGAGAGGGAGATGGAAGGAGAGAGAGAGCAAAAGGGAGAAAAAGGAGAGAGGGTGGGAGAGGTAGACAGGAGGTGGGGGAAGAAAGAGAGAGAAAGACAGCAGAGGGAAAGAGAGAAGCGGGAGAGAGATAGAGAGAGGAATAGGGAGAGAGAAAGAGGGGGTGTAGGGAGAGAGGGAGATGGAGAGCGAGAGCAAGAGTGAGAGCGAGAAGGGAGAGAGGTGGTTAAATAGAGAGGGGTGGGGAAAGAGAGTGAGAATGAGGGAGGGAGAGAGAAGAAGAAGAGAGAAGGGGATAGAGGGTTGGGGGAGAGAGATAGAGGGAGATAAAGGAGAGAGGAAAGGAGGAGGGAGAGGGATAGGGGTGAAAATGAGAAGAGGTAGGGAGAGAGAGAAGAGAGTGAGAAAATAAGAAAGGGAGAAGAAAGAACGGGAGAGGTGGGAGAGTGATAGAGGAGGGGAGAGATATCAGAGAGAGAGAAAGGGAGGGAGAGAACAAGGGAGTAGGAGAGAAGAGAATGGAGAGAAGAAGGAAATGGAGGAAATAAGAAAGGTGGAGACAGAGGGAGGGAGAGAAAAGACAGAATAAGGGGCAAAGAAGCAAGAGAGGGATACGTTGAAATTGAGGAAGGTATGGAATGATAGAGGGAGGGAGGAAAAAGAAAAAAGAAAAAGAGACATGGAAGAAGGATGATAGGAAGAGAGTAAGAGAAAGAGACAAACCAAAACAGAGAGAGAAAGAGAGGGTGAGAGGCGAAGACGAGAGACGAAGAGAGGGATACGGAAGAGAGGGAAAAGAGTAAGAAAAAGAGGGAGAGATGGAGGATAGCTAAGTAGATAGACAGAGAGAGTAAGAGAAAGAAGCACAAAAACGAGAAACTAAGAGAAAGAAGCAGAGATAACAGAGGAAAGAAAGAACTAGAGAGTAAGAAAGAGAGAAAGAGAGATGGATGGATAGCAGAGGGAGAGAAAGAGACGGCTGGACTTGTCAGATGTCAGGGAGCGGTGTAGTTAGTCCAGGTCTGCACTGGGCCACACCGCATTAATTAGCATAAAGGGACCAGAGAGACCTGCTCTCACACCAGCCTCTTCCTCTCCTCCTCCTTCTTCTCCTCCTCCTCCTCTTCCTCCTCTCATTCATATTCACCTCTGCCAACCAGCATCTGAACAGACCTTTAAGATTTCGGTCATTTGACGAGAAGAATTTGACTAGACTCTTCAAATTTAACTCCAAAGAAAGGAAAATCGAGAGACATTTCAGTGTTCTGAGAGAAGGAGTTTATGGAATCAGGCTAACGGGCTTCTGTTGTTGTGTTGTTTTCTAATCTCCATTGCAAATTTCTCTGATCTGGCCAAGATTTTAAAGCCTATATCAGGTTCTTCATCTTGTTTTCGGATTTATTGTCTATTTCCTACTTCCGAAATGGTTGTATAAGCTTGAAAATGGTCACATATATTTCTTCCATGACTCAGCGAGGCAGAAAAGCTTAAATTTAGGCCATAAATGTTTAAAAGAAGAAGCTACAATCTATTTACCAGAGTTTCTCCCTGCAACAATTCACTTGTTTTTAGATTCACTGATACAGATTTGCTTGATACACGACTGAACACAAACTACTGTCCTGTCAGGCTGATTTCAAGTACTTATATGTAGAATTTAGCAGCTTTGAATTTATTATCAGACCATTCATAAACATCATTAACTTTAAGTATGTTTATCTAGATTTTAGCAGAATTTAAAGCATTTTATCTAGAATCTGGCATCTGAGAAGTTATTATCAGGCCATGAACACTGATAATAAACTAGGACAAAACTAGGAATAAACTAGGACAAAACCAGGACTAAACTAGGACAAAACCAGGTCTAAACTAGGTCTAAACCCAGACTAAATTAGGACAAAACCAGGTCTAAACTGGGTTTAAGCCAGGACAAAACTAGGACAAAACCAGGTCTAAACTAGGTCTAAACCTGGACTAAACTAGGACAAAACCAGGAATAAACTAGGACAAAACCAGGACTAAACTAGGACAAAACCAGGACTAAACTAGGACAAAACCAGGTCTAAACTAGGTCTAAACCCAGACTAAACTAGGATAAAACCAGGTCTAAACTAGGTCTAAACCTGGACTAAACTAGGACAAAACCAGGTCTAAACTAGGTCTAAACCTGGACTAAACTAGGACAAAACCAGGTCTAAACTAGGTCTAAAGCAGGTCTAAAGCAGGACTCGTCTTGTACCTGTGAGGTAGGGGTTCTGGTATGTTTTTTAAGTATGTTTACAGTCGTCCCTCACTATAACATGGTTCACCTTACCCGGCCTCGCTGTTTCACTTTTTTTTTTGCATTTGCATGCTTTTATTTTTACAGCGTATGAAAACACATTGTGTTCTGCGTTCTGAGGTGGTATGTCTGTTTATGAGAATCTTCTCGCCCAGAAGAAAAAAAAAAGCACCAACAACTGTCTTCCCTCGGAAAAAGACATCTTCACCAGTTTAGATTGCTCCGCTCCTCAGTTTATTTAAAGTGTATAAAGTGTGTGGTGAGGGGTTTTACAGCTTTAAAATATATATAATAATTGTAAAAAATAAAGCTGACTACTTCACAAATTTCGCCTATTGTGGGTTATTTTTAGAACATAACCCCCACAATAAAGGAGGGACCACTGTATCTCAAACTTACCATCCATAAACTTATTTCCAGCCCATGAACACTCACAGAGACGCTTCATTCTAGTCTAGAGGTCGTTTATTTTAAGAGAACTTGTAAAATGATCTTGCTGCATGGACAGATCATGGCACTAATTTTAAGTCATGTTCTGTTAGATTTAAGTGTTTGTATCTAAGCTTTTTGCCGTGTATGTTAAAATGTTGTGTCCTGAGCCTCTAGAGGGCGCTGGCCTGATGATTTCACAATGACGTCGTTTGTCAGTTGACTCATCAGCTCGCTCATCTTCATCCCCTCGGTCACCCCGGCATTAACAGCTCTATTCAAGCACCCTTATTTATAACTCAACTCAAATACAACCAATGGCAGTCAGTGAGCGACAGATATATTGTTTTTGCTAAATGATTAGGCCCGAGCACCACAGGGTGAAGGGTGTGCGGCTTTTGTAAGGCTGAGTGCACGCGCAAAGTAATAAAACTAATATTAATAACTATTATTTCATGGAAGAACATGGAATTTAGCACAGGGACTTTTCAGGAGAAACTGGACCAGAGTGAAGACATGTCCCACTACTTCATCAACTCCTCCTACAACTAACCTCACAGGTTAGACGAGCCCTGGTTTAGACCTGGTTTAGACCTAGTTTAGACATAGTTTAGACCTGGTTTAGACCTACCTTCTGTCCCACTACTTCATCAACTCCCGCAACACCTACCTCAAAGGTACGAGATGAGTCCTAGTTTAGACCTGGTTTGTTCTAGTTTCGGCCTGGTTTAGACCTAGTTTAGACCTTGTTTAGACCGGTCCTCTGTCCCGCTACTTCATCAACTCCTCCTACAACACCTACTACTCAAGTGCACAAGACAAGTCCTGGTTTAGACCTGATTTAGACCTGGTTTAGACCGGTTTTAGACCTGGTTTTGTCCTAGTTTAATCCTGGTTTAGACCTAGTTAAGACCTGTTTATGTCCTAGTTTATTCCTGTTTTAGACCTGGTTTTGTCCTAGTTTAGTCCTGGTTTAGACCTAGTTAAGACCTGTTTATGTCCTAGTTTAGTCCTGTTTTAGACCTGATTTTGTCCTAGTTTAGTCCTGGTTTACACCTAGTTTAGACCTGTTTTTGTCCTAGTTTAATCCTGCTTTAGACCTAGTTTAGACCTGGTTTTGTCCTAGTTTAGTCCTGGTTTAGACCTAGTTTAGACCTGGTTTTGTCCTAGTTTAGTCCTGGTTTAGACCTAGTTTAGACCTGGTTTTGTCCTAGTTTAGTCCTGGTTAAGACCTAGTTTAAACATGGTTTTGTCCTAGTTTAGTCCTGGTTTACACCTGGTTTAGACCTGGTTTTGTCCTAGTTTAGTCCTGGTTTAGACCTAGTTTAGACCTAGTTTTGTCCTAGTTTCGTCCTGGTTTAGACCTAGTTCAGACCTGGTATTGTCCTAGTTTAGTCCTGGTTAAGACCTGTTGTAGTTCCAGCTAAGTCAGTTCTTTCTGCTCAGAATAAAGCTCAAATTAAAGTCCAACTTGAAAACACAGCTTCAGACAGAACCGTGCCTACGGTTAGCAATACACACCCTCAGGGAACATCGGTGACATCAGCTGCAAGTATCAAGTGGTGGTTGTCAGATTCTAATGTAGAAAACAACACTCAGGACATCCTGATTAAAGAAGTCTGGAGGTCAAAGTTGTATTTTGCACGGTCTGTCTTTTGTAATGACTCCAGAACTTTTATCAATCAAAGTCTGACCTTTGCTTTCAGATAAATGTGTTTATATGGATATAGTTTTTATGTTTATCGTTTTAGTGTCAAATTGAGAATGATGGGACATGTCAACGAAACAAATCTTTACTGCTTTCCTTCGTGGTTTCCTTCCGTTGAGCTTTGGGACGCCTCTTAATTTGGGTAATTTGCTGAAAAACGAAGGAATGAGGACAGAAGTCAAGGAAAAGGAAGCAAGGAGACCCAAATGAGACACTCCCTTTCCCTTTCAGTGGCCTCTGGTATAACTCTTCTTACCCCACAGAGTATTACTTATTTATCCGCTCACTCTCGCCCCCATGAGCATATTTAGTGAAGCTGACAGGAAAAAGACAAAGCTCCGCACGCTCGACCTTCACAAGCGCTACGAAGAGAAACGCCAAGTCCAAGGACAGGGTTTTTCACAGCCTGCACGCTGCACAGAGAAATCCAATAATACAAATGCATGCTGGGAAAGTGTGAATAAAATGTACTGAGTGATTATGTACATGACTTGCCTTGTTGTTGCTTCTGTTGCTTCTGTTGCTGTTGTCTTTCGCTTAGACTCTTTTCTTCTTCTATGGAGCCTGAGCAACCATAACGTTAACAAGGACCATCTGATCTAATTTAATTGCAAATAATACAAATAAATGACTGTTCTTAAGGTTTATATTACTCAAAACTGACCCTTGTGAACTTCAAACCATGTTATAAAGTTGTTTCCTGGAGTGTTGTGTTCAATCAACACATGTTTGAGTAACTCTTTATGATTAGGCTGTCTCTGTTCCACCTTGTGATGTCATGAAAGACACGTTTGTTCACTGATCCGAAGGTTGGCGGTTCGAATCCCACTCTCGACATAAACATCACTGGTTGAGCGGTCAAATCCACTGACCCACAGGTCTAACTCCCAAAGATGAATGCAAATGTTATGTCCTTGGGCAAGACACTTAACCCATCTCGCCCCCAGTGTCTGTGTACACTGGTGTGTGAATGGGTGAGTGGTTCCTTGTTGTAAAGTGCTTTGAGTGCCTTGAAGGTGGAAAAGCGTTGTAGAGTTTGGCCCTGCTGTCCACACTAGAACGTATTTGAGTTGTTTTCGTTGTGGATGCAGTGTTCGTCCACACTAATCCGATGGAAAACGGCTCCGGAGATGGAACGATCTGGATGTGCCAGCTCGCACATATTCGCCTGAGTACGGATCTGATCCGGCCCCGTGTGGACACATGAAAACAATGAAAACACCAATACGTTGACGTCAGGGCTCTAGCTGCCGTTCTTATTGGACCACGTCACTGTGACTTGCGCATTCCTGATTCGCTGAGTTCGTGACATCAGTCATGCGACGCTATTGCAGAAAAGTTTAAGACAAACGCAAAACAGCGTCTGTGACTGTTTTTGCACTTGCCATCTTCCTCGGCTCGAAATCAGCTGCTGCATATTCCACAGAACTACAGAAACTTCAGACATGGTGCTCCGCTCCTTGTTTTTACCGCCCACGTGGTGTTGTGACGTCATGATGACGTGACACCAGCCTGGTCATGTGACTAGTGTTTCTGGCGATCCAGACACGACGTGTGTGGACGCAAATTGTTTCCAATACGCTGATACGGTGATTTGTTTCAGTGTAAACACAGTCTCTGTTAGGGAGGAAGTGATTAAAAAAGCTGTGCGTGCATTTTGGCAATGGGAGTAGCATTGTTCCCCATTCATTCTGATTCATTCAGACTGAACACGGGCAGAAGAAGACAGAGATAAAAAAACATTTCCAGCACCAAAACGTCTGTTCTGTGCGTGGTTGTCGATCGATATTCTACTGGTGGACTAGAGTTTGAAAGTTTTACTCACTGATTGCACAAGGATCTGACAGTCGGACACCATTTGTCAAAGTCAACTTGTAGAGGAAATATTCTCGATCTTTGGACGATAATCCTTTCGCAGAGCTCGACAAGCTGCTGAGTTCTACCGTACTTCTGTTGCCAAAATGCACAACCGAGCCTACGTCATCACTGTTTACTGAGACTGAAAAGGTATATATAAAAATGTGACCGTTTAACAGCTACTTTTTACCTTTAGTTCAGTAGAGTTGGGCAATTCCAGGACTGAAATCATCCAAATGATTCTAGTGAAGGTGTATGGAGTTTAAAAACACAGTGGAGCACTTCCTTTATTGGATTCTGTCAGGGGTCTCCAACCTTTTTTTTTCCAGTGAGCTCCTTTTACAAAAAGAAAATGCCAAAGAGCAACTTTTTTTTTTTAACTTGATGGGGTAAAGTCAGATACCTGCAAAACATAAACCTTAATCAACTCAAGAAACTCTCAATTTAGTTTTGTTTGTGAGTTAAACATGTGTGAATGAAGCAAAACACAACTCTAGGTCTGATTTTGATGAGGAAATAACATTATAACATCGATTAGAAAATATATAAGCTGTGCTGGGTCAAGCAACCCTCCTTCAAATACTAAATTTTTAATTATTAAGTTGATTGTCTGGGGCCCGGATTTCAATATGTGGCCCATGATGAAAAAAGTTTGCACAGTCCTGACCTAAAACCTTCTTTTTGGTCCTGCATTTCAAACAGAATAGTAATAATTTTGGCTCATATTTGGTGTTGTTTTCCAGGTCACATTTCGGTGGAGGGATTTTCGCGGTACCTGAGCGCAGAAGAGAACTGCATCATCCCCCCTGAAAAACTGGACCAGAGTGAAGACATGACCTACCCCCTGTCCCACTACTTCATCAACTCGTCCCACAACACCTACCTCACAGGTACGAGACCAGTCCTGGTTTAGACCTGGTTTAGTCCTAGTTTAGACCTGGTTTAGACCTGGTTTAGACCTGGTTTAGACCTGATTTAGTCCTGATTTAGTCCTAATTTAGACGTGGTTTAGTCCTGGTTAAGTCTTGATTTATACCTGGTTTAGACCTGGTTTAGACTTGGTTTAGACCTGGTTTTGTCCTAGTTTAGTCCTGGTTTAGACCTTATTTAGATTTCATTTAGACCTCATTCAGACCTGGTTTAGATCCAGAGCAAAGATATGACCTACCCCCTGTCCCACTATTTCATCAGCTCCCACAAAACACACCTCACAGGTACAGGACTAGTCCTGGTTTAATTCTACTTTAGTAGAACTAAACTAAACTTTAGTTTAGTCCTGTCTTAGACCTGGTTTAGTCCTAGTTTAGAGCCAGACTAAGGTATAAACCTGGTTTCATCAAAGTTTAGTCCCACTTTTGTCTAGTCCTGTTCTTGTCTTGGTTTATTTGCATTTTAGTTCTAGTTTACGCCTAGGCTCAGACCTGGTTTAGTCCTGGTTTAGTCCTGGTTTAGACCTGGTTCAGCCTTGGTTTAGCCCTTGTTTAGACCTGTTTTTATACCTTGTAAAGACCCATGTGAGAGCAGGTTTAGTCCCAGTTTAATCTTACTTAATGCCTTGCTACTGAAGACAAGTTTCAGTATTTTCTTAGTCCTGGTTTAGACCTAATCCTGGTTTAGTGCTGATTTAGACCTACTTTATCCCATAATTCTACCTTTGAGTCGAGTTAAACCCTACTTTTTCCTTATATTTGCTCCACTTTGAAATCCTCTCCTTACAATTTAAATCTGTTTTTAGCTCCAGCCTAACCACAGTATTTCCAAACCTCATAATCTGTATTTTTCATCTTTAGCTCTCCATTTGATCCCATCCGATTTCACACATGACCCATTTCGTTTGCCAATCCTCATTCCTCTTTCAATAAACACCTCTCGCATTCACTGCATAATAAAATGACACCAGTGAATGTACACCTGACTGTATGCCCCAGTGGTCAGTCAATCAAATTCTGCAGGACGCCTCCGTGGGCCTTTGGGTGCCCCCTCTTATGGTCTTATTCAATCATGCGTCTGTGTTCATTGAAATTCATGGTTGAGATCTTCACTCTAACTGCCTGATCGCATTGCAACGGCGTGACTGGCCCAAGACATTTGCCATTTATTTGGAATAGATTTTATAATTCATGTATTCAAATGTATTCCAAGGGTATCGCACGGCTCGAATAGATCAAATTTCTTTCTTCGCCGATAGAAATAAATTGAATATCGGTAACAAGCGGGTGGCGTGGCTTTCGGAGACAAAGATGTGAGGAAAACAAACCATTTAAGTCAATGCGTGCAGCAATTCACAGTGATATATACAGCGAGTCGATACAGACGCAAGTTAAAATGAAGGAAGCTTTGCAATAAGAAGTGAAAATGTATTACTTTCTCTGTTATCGATCCATAACAAAGCAGTGCCCTCTGGCCCCTGCAGTGTTCAGCAGTGGAAGCGTCCCTATTTGGTTTTCTCAGAATTGGTTGGAGTGATGTTATTTTATTTATTTATTTATTTTTATTACTCTTCCATTGTGTTTGCTGTGGAGATGAATGCTGATAGCAGTAAGTCAGTAAGGCGTCCAAGTAGCAGTGGTAAAAGCTCTGTGCCATAGATATAAAACGTCAGATTTCGCGTTCAGCCTCTTGGCGTTAATACCGACTCCATCTTGGTACAGGCTTCCATGGTCTAAAGTTTTTCACAATATCAGTGAGCAAAGAGGCTGGACTTTTGCCCCGCATACAGACTGAACGAAGCCTAAACCAGGACTGAACCAGGACTGAACCAGGACTGAACCAGGATTGAACCAGGACTAAACAGGAATAAACCAGGACTAAACCAGGGCTAAGCCAAGACTAAACAGGACTGAACCAGGACTGAACAAGGACTAAACCAGGACTAAACAGGCTTAAACCAGGACTAAACCAAGACTAAACAGGACTAAACCAGGACTAAACAGGACTAAACCAGGACTAAACAGGCTAAACCAGGTCTAAACCAGGACTAAACCAGGCCTAAACAGGACTAAACCAGGACTAAACCAGGGCTAAACCAAGACTAAACCAGGTCTAAACCAGGACTAAACAGGCTAAACCAGGTCTAAACCAGGACTAAACCAAGACTAAACAGGACTAAACCAGGACTAAACCAGGGCTAAGCCAAGACTAAACTGGACTGAACCAGGACTGAGCAAGGACTAAACCAGGACTAAACAGGCCTAAATCAAGACTAAACCAGGCCTAAACAGGACTAAACCAGGTCTAAACCAGGACTAAACCAGGGCTAAACCAAGACTAAACCAGGTCTAAACTAGGACTAAACAGGACTAAACCAGGTCTAGACCAGGACTAATCTTGGAGAGAGAAAGAGAAAGACAGAGTGTGTGTGGTGGGATGGGAAATCATTCAACCCGCACCTTCGTGGATGGGACCCCGAGTCTGCGGACCAGGGAGGCACAGTAGCCTGGCCCAATAAGTGGACCAGAACCTCCCTTATGATCGGGCACTGGAGTTATTTTTCAGAAAGCCACGTAACATCAGGTGTTCTGAGAGGGCATATGACCAAAGACAGCGGCTTTGTTGACGCGTTCGTTGCAATAGACAGTGGTTGTCAATACGAGATCTACCATTCATATCTATGATGGGCTCTGTGCACAATAGCACGTTAGCTAGCAGTCACTTTATTAAATTTGTAACATGTAAAATAAACAACCTATACATTTCAAATTAATTAAAATAAAGAATGCCTAATTATTTCTATATGTAGAATACTTGTGTGGTGGTAAAGCAGTAGTAGTAGTATAGCAGCAGTGACAGTAATAGTAGAACTTGTAGTAGTCGGAGCAGCAGGCCCGGCGACAAAAATCTGGTAACCTGGAACAACAGACCCCTTTGTATATTCGGTCTCAGTTTGTCTCTTATGCAGTTGTTAGTAGCAAAAGTTGTAGTAGGAGTAGCAGCAGTAGTAGTTGCAGCAGTAGTAGTAGTAGTAGTAGTAGTAGTAGTAGTAGTAGTAGTAGTAGTCACAGAAATAGAATAGAAGTTGTAGTAGCAGCTGGCCCGTCGACAGAAATTTGGGGACCCAGGACAAGAGATTCCATTGTCTTCCCTTGAGTAGTAGTATTAGTCGCTGTTGTTGACTGTCTGTTTGCCTCCTATGTAGTAAAAGTAGCAGTAGCATATAGTGGCGAGTATTAATAGTAGTAGAAGTAGCAGTTGTAGTCGTATCAACAGCAGTAAAATCCATATTTCCTGACATCAGTTGAAGTGAAAAGGCAAATTCGGTCTCGGTTTGCCTGTTACGTAGTTGTTAGTAGTAGTAGTAATAGTAGTAGTAGTAGTAGTAGTAGTAGTAGTAGTAGTAGTAGTAGTAGTAATATAGCAGCAGTCACAGTAATAATAGAAGATGTTGTAGTAGTATTAGCTGGCCCATCAACAGAAATTTTGGGGCCCGGGGATAATAGACCCCTTTGTCTTCCCCTGAGTAGTAATATTAAAATCTGTATTTCCTGACATAAGCTGAAGTGAGAAGCCACACTGACTGTCAGTTTGCCTCTTATGCAGTAAAAGTAGTAGCAGTAGCATCTAGTGGTGAATATTAATAGTAGAGGTTGCAGTTGTAGTAGCATCAACAGCAGTAAAATCCATATTTCCTGACACCAGTTGAAGTGAAAAGGCACATTATGTCTCAGTTTGCCTCTTATGTAGTTGTTGGTAGTAAAAGTAGTAGTAGTAATAGTAATAGTAGAAGATGCAGCAGCAGTAGTAGTAGTTGTTGTTGTTTTTGTTGTATTAGCAGCAGTAAAATCCATATTTCCTGACACTCAAGAGAGAAGGCATATTCGGCCTCAGTTTGCCTCTTATGTAGTTATTGGTAGTTAAAGTAGTAGTCGTCATAGTAGTAGCCGCATAGTAGTAGAGCCGCAGTCACAGCAGAAGTTGCCGTAGTTGTCGTAGTAGTATTAACAGCAGTTCTAGTATCAAGAGCAGTAAAATCTGCATTTCTTGACACTAGTTGAAGAGAGAAGCCACAGTGGGTGTCAGTTTGCCTCTTATGTCGTAAAAATAGTAGTAACAGCATAGTAGAAGTTGCAGTAGTCGTAGTTGTTGTAGTAGTAGCAGTAGCAGTAGTTGTAGTAGCATCAACAGCAGTAACATCCCTATTTCCTGACACTAGTTGAAGTGAGAAGCCACCCTGGGTCTCAGCTCTCTCCCCACAGTTGTCTGGAGTTGCGTTGGTGCTAATGTGAGGAGATAATTGCTTCACAAATGGATTCGGAGTGACGAGAATGAGATGTTCTACAACTGTACCACTTCACTGCCTCTACAGCCTCTCTAATGGAAGTGCGGCTCTGGAGCTTTCACATTATTAGGTTACAACTTAAGTAAAATCCTGTTTTGGTCCGATTCTTTGTAAAACTGAAACTATTCTAGTGCTGTGACCATGCAGAAACATTCAAACTTTGATTTCAATATCACGCTGTGGTGTTTTACATGTATCTGTATTGCTGGAATGTTTAACAGTTACCATGGTGACACAGTGCAACTGACAAAAATGTTTGAATATAGTCTGAAAACTCAAGAAAAAATACAAAATGGATTTAAACGACGCTTTTACAGGAGGCTGTGATCCATACGAGTGTCAGCGGTCCTCTTTAGGTGCTCGATTTTCAACATAAAGATGAAAGTGACAAACAGATAAACTGTACTTGTGAGAAATATGTTTAATCGTACAAAATACAGTTGTAGTTTCAGTTAAGTCGAGGTTGTCTCCATGGGAGCTTGGATTGGGTGCCAGGTGGAGCGAGTCTTCAGGCCCACCCCGTATCCCATACAGTCTTGGTTTGGTCCTGGTTTAGGTCTGGTTCAGTCCTAATTTAGTCTTAGTTTAGTCCTGATTTAGTCTTGGTTTGGTCCTGGTTTAGTCCTGATTTGGTCCTGATTTAGTTCTGGTTTTGTCCTGGTTTAGTCCTGGTTTAATCAAAGAATGCACAACCGGACAAGGAAACTAGCAAATAAAATTGACTAAAACTTAAATAAATAACCACTGAAACTCATTCATCAGCTCCTCCCACAACACCTACCTCACAGGTACAGGACTAGTCCAGATTAAGTTCTAGTTAAGATCCGGTTCAGTCCTGTCTTAGACCTGGTTTAGTCCTAGTTTAGAGCTAGACTAAATTTTTATATAAACCTGGTTTCATCAAAGTTTAGTCCTGCTTTTGCAGGTTTATTTGTTTTTTAGTTCTAGTTTACACCTAGGCTCAGACCTGGTTTAGCCCTGGTTTAGTCCTGGTTCAGTCCTGGTTTAGTTCTGGTTCAGTCCTGATTTAGTCCTGGTTTAGTCCTGGTTAAGTCCTGGTATAGTACTGGTTTCTTCCGGGTTTTGACCTGATTTATTTGCATTTTAGTTCTAGTTTACACCTAGGCTCAGACCAGGTTTAGCCCTGCTTTAATCCTGGTTCAGTCCTGGTTTAGTCCTGCTTTAGTCCTGGTTTAGTCCTGGTTAAGTCCTGGTAGAGTACTGGTTTCTTCCTGGTTTAGACCTGTTTATTTGTTTATTTTAGTTCTAGTTTACACCTAGGCTCAGACCTGGTTTAGTGCTGTTTAGTCCTGGTTCTGTCTTGGTTCAGTCCTGGTTTAGTCCTGGTTCAGTCCCGGTTTAGTCCTGGTTCAGTCTTGGTTCAGTCCTGGTTTAGTCCTGGTTCAGTCCTGGTTTAGTCCTGGTTTAGTCCTGGTATAGTACTGGTTTCCTTCCTGGTTTAGACCTGATTTATTTACGTTTTAGTTCTAGTTTACACCTAAGCTCAGACCTGGTTTAGTCCTGGTTCAGGCCTGGTTGGGTCTTTATTTAGTCCTAGATTCTTCCTGGTTTAATCCTGGTTCAGCCTTGGTTTAGCCTCATTTTTATGCCTGTTTCATGTTGCGTTAGATCATGGAAGTATTTTTTTGTCCTGTCTCCACATTATGCTCCCCACACAGGAGAATGGCCTGGAGTTTGGGTCTTTTTTTCCTCCTCCTCCTCTCATGTTTATGCTGTATTATTTTTCTTAAAGGTGCACCTGAATTTCCCCTTCGGAGGATCAATAAAGTATGTCTATCTGTCTAAGTCGGTGTAAAATAAAGCTCATATTAAGTCTAACTTGAGCCCAGAGTAATGCTTTCAGTCAGCTTCACAGCCACAGGGAATGTTGATGGTGCTTTGAGTGCTCTGAAGGTGTAAAAGCCCCATTGAAAACGGGACCATTTACCATGACATCAGCTGCAAAGTATCTTTATACCGATTTTGACACCACAATCAATAGGAAGATAACATTAAACCATCAAATATCATTACGGCCACAAGCATTAGCCAACACTTTTCAGGCCCTGTCACCTTTTTGTTGAAAATCAAACTCTTACAGGACCATATTTGAATCAATTTAGTGTTTTTTTTCTTGAGTTTTTTACCTTCAAACATTTTTGTCACTGTTTGCTAAAGCGTTGTGAAAGAGAGAGACAAAGATAGATAGAGACAGAGAGAGACAGGGAGACAGAGAAAGAGAGAGAGAGAAAATAGTGACTGACAGAGAAAGAGAGAGACAGAGATGGATAGAGAAAGAGAGACAGGGAGACAGACAGAGAAAGAGAGAGAGAGAGAAATAGAGAGTGACAGAGAAAGAGAGACAGAGAGATGGATAGAGAAAGAGAGAGACAGGGAGATGGATAGAGAAAGAGAGAGACAGGGAGACAGACCGAGAGAGAAAAATAGAGAGCGACAGAGAAAGAGAGAGACAGAGAGATGGATAGAGAAAGAGAGAGACAGGGAGACAGAGAGAGAAAAATAGAGAGCGACAGAGAAAGAGAGAGACAGAGATGGATAGAGAAAGAGAGAAACGGAGACAGACAGAGAGAGAAAAATAGACAGCGACAGAGAAAGAGAGAGACAGAGATGGATAGAGAAAGAGAGAAACAGAGAGATGAATAGAGAAAGAGAGAGACAGAGAGATGGATACAGAAAGAGAGAGACAGAGATGATAGAGAAAGAGAGCGACAGGGAGACAGAGAGAGAAAGAGAGAGGGAGAAAAATAGAGAGCGGCAGAGAAAGAGAGAGACAGAGAGATGGATAGAGAAAGAGAGAGACGGAGATGAATAGAGAAAGAGAGAGACAGAGATGGATAGAGACCACGTTTGAATCCATTTAGTATTTGTTTCTTGAGGTTTTTACCCTCAAACATTTTTGCCAGTGTTTGCTCATGTGTGCATTGTGTCACCATGGTAACTACTGAACATTCTGCCATACACATACATTAAGAACACCCCCCTCCCTCAGCATGATGTCACTGCAGAGTATCAATAAAACAGGCTTACTAAACTGTCTTTGTGTATTTAAACTGAAACTGTGTCAAAGCATGCACCCATTTGTTAATTACAGTGATTTAATTCAAACCCCTCCAGACTCAAGTGGTAGTTCATGAATCATCTCTAGAGTGACACTAGTACTTTGTGTGTAATTAGCCTGCTTGTTTTCCATATGCATTTATTATGAGCTATAAACATGAAAGAACAAGGCTGATGTGGCCAAAAATAGCAGCAAAATGCAAAAGACAGGAAATGTGCAAACAGAATAAATACATATTTTTTAGACTTCTGTTAAAGGGCCCGTATTACATGATTTTCAGGTCCATGTTCTAATGTTGTTTCCTCATCAAAAACAGACCTAGAGTTGTGTTTTGTTTCATTCGCACATGTTTAACACACAAATTACACAACATTTTAAGGTGAGTACTTCTCTCTATTCTCTCTAACACTCTATTCCACCTTGTGATGTCATTTGGTAATACAGAACATGCTCCAATGTATTTTTAAACTCTACACCTCGAGTCTCTGTCTCTAAAACCTTCAAATCAGGCTAGAAATCTTGGGGTAATAATGGACTCAGACTTGAACTTTAATAGTCACATCAAATCAATAACATCTGCACCTTTTACCATCTAAAAACATAGCAAAAATCACAGTTCTACTGTCTAAAACAGAGCTGGAGAGACTTCTCCATGTGTTTGTCTCCAGTCGGTTAGATATTGTAACGGCCTCTCACTGTGAGAGCTGCAGAACATCCAGAACATCCAGAACGCTTCAGCTCGAGTCCTGTCTCCAAACAGGAAGTCTGAGAACATAAGTCCTGGTCTCAGGTCTCTGCACTGCCCCCTGTGCTCAGAGACTTTAAAGCGCCTCTGCTTGTGTTCAAGTCCATCTGTGACATGTTAGTGCCACATGAACCATCTGCAATCTGAGGAGCTCAGGGACCAACTCCTTCTGGAGCTCAGAGTCAGGACTAAACTCGGGGAGTCAGAGTTTCAGCTTCATGCAGCTGAAACATTGTGGTCATACTGACTTGTCAAAGCCTGATCCCGTCAGATCTCAGAAACTAAGCAAGGCCGGGCCTGGTTAGTACTTGGATGGAGACCAATCGGAATTCCAGGTGCCACAGGCAGTGGCAAAAACTGTTGTTGTGTTCTTTGGCAAGACACTTCACCCACATTGCCTAGTATGAAAGAGGTATGCGCATGGCAGGACTCCCTTGAAAAAGAGATTAGTAATCTCAATGGGGCTTTCCTGGTTAAATAAATAAAAACCTGGAACAGTCTGAACATGTGAGACAGACTCTGCTCTGACTCTGTTTAAATCCAGCCTCAAAACAGTTCTGTTTAGCTGTGCATATGACTGAAAGGTGTTCATTTCTCATTCCGCACTCTTCTCTTCTCTCTAATTCCCTCTAATTTAATGTCCCATCTCTATTTCAAAATGGTATGATGATTATTTATGGTTTGATTTGTTTGTATTGTGATTTTAATGTATTTCTTATTCTGTAAAGCACTTTGAATTACTTTGTGTAAAAAATTGTACTGTACAAATAAACTTGCCTTGCCTATATTGCTTCACTAGAATCATTTGGATCATTTCAGACCTGGAATTGCCAATCTCTACTAAACAAAAGGTAAAAAGCAGCTGTTAACTTGAAAACTACCACTTTGTGACATCACAAGGTGGAGATGTAGCCAGATTAGTAATACGGGATTACTCAAACATGTGTGAATGAAACAAAGCACAACTCCAGGTCTGTTTTTGAGGAGGTAACAACATTCTAACATGACTTAAACCTCACAAGAGTCAATTTTGTGTAACTTTAATGATGTTGATACCGATTGTTGTTTTGTGCAGCCGGTCAGCTGGCGGGGAACTCTTCGGTGGAGATGTATAAGCAGGTGCTGCTGTCCGGCTGCCGCTGTATCGAGCTGGACTGTTGGAAAGGACGGACCACAGAGGAGGAGCCGGTCATCACACATGGGTTTACGATGACCACGGAGATCTCCTTCAAGGTAACAGGGTGGGAAAGAACGATAGAGAGAGAGAGAAAGAGACAGAAGGAGAGAAACAGAGAGAGAGACCACGGAGATCTTCTTCAAGGTAACAGTGTGGGAAAGAAGGATAGATAGAGAGAGAGAGTGAGAAACTGAGAGAGAGAGATTACTGAGATCTCATTCAAGGTCGGGGAATGATGGATAGATAGAGAGAGACAGAGAGACAGACAACGATAGCTAGAGAGAAAGACAGAGAGAGAGACAGAGAGAGAGAAAGATCATTGAGTTCTCATTCAAGGTAAAAGGGTGCGGAATGATGGATAGATATATAGAGAGAAATCGATAGACAGAGAGAAAGACCACTGGGATTTCATTCAAGGTAACAGCCAGGGAATGATAGATATATAGAGATAGATAGAGAGCGAGACAGACAGACAGAGAGAGAGATCAATAGAAAGAGAGAAAGACCTCTGGGATCTCATTCAAGGTAACAGAGCTGGGTATGATAGATATAGATAGAAAGAGAGACAGAGACACAGGGAGAAGTCACAGAAAAAGAGAGAGAGAAAAATAGAGAGCAACAGAGAAAAGGAGAGACAGAAAGGTGGATAGATAGAGAAAGAGAGAGACAGGGAGACAGACAGAGCGAGAAAGAGAGAGAGAAAAAATAGAGAGCGACAGAGAAAGACAGAGACAGAGAGATGGATAGAGAAAGAGAGAGACAGAGAGATGGATAGAGAAAGAGAGCGACAGAGAGATGGATAGAGAAAAAGAGAGACAGAAAGATGGATAGAGAAAGAGAGAGACAGAGAGATGGATAGAGAAAGAGAGAGACAGAAATGGATAGAGAAAGAGAGAGACAGGGAGACAGACAGAGAGGGAAAGAGAGAGAAAAATAGAGAGCAACAGAAAGAGAGAGAGAGATGGATAGAGAAAGAGAGAGACAGATAGATGGATAGAGAAAGAGAGAGAGACAGAGAGATGGATAGAGAAAGAGAGAGAAAAATAGACATTGACAGAGAAAGAGAGACAGAGATAGAGAAAGAGAGAGGCAGGGAGACAGACAGAAGAGATGAAAGAAGAGAAAGAGAGGTCTCACTTAAGGTAACAGGAATAGAACATGTAATTGTGAAAATTATCCATTATTTGGGTGGTGATTTCTTCTAAATGTTCCATCAGGTCTTATCATGTATAAACTCTGCTAAACCTGTTTTTTAGACAAACATGCATTAAAATGCACAGGATTCTTGTAAAAGCAAGTATCAATGTGAGATCCTATTGCTTCTAGAGTAGTAGTAGTAGTAGTAGTAGTAGTAGTGGTAGTAGTAGCAGTAGTAGTAGTAGTGGTAGTAGTAGTAGTAGTTGTAGCAGTTGTAGTAGTAAAAGTAACAGTAGTAGAAGTGGTGCCTGCTGCAGCATATTTGTAATAATACCCGGAGCAGAGGTAGAATTAGTATTATTAGTGATATTATAAGCATTAAGTAGTGTTAGTAGTAGTAGTAATAGTAGTAGCAGCAGCAGTAGTAGTAGTAGTAGTAGTAGTAGTAGTAGTAGTAGTAGTAGCAGCAGCAATAGTTACCGCACCATATTTGTAATAGTAGCAATAGTAGTAGAATTAGTATTATTAGGTATAATATAAGTACAAGTTGCAGTCATAGTACTAACAGTAGTATTAGTAGTACTAGCAGTAATAGCAGTAGTAGCACTTATGGTGTTTCTGAAGGTAGTAGTAGTAGTAGCAGCAGTAGTTTTAGTAGTAGCAGTAGTAGTAGTAGTAGTAGTAGTAGTAGCAGTAGTAGTAGTAGCAGTAGTAGTAGTAGAAGTAGAAGTAGAAGTAGTAGTAGTAGCAGTAGTTTTAGTAGTAGCAGTAGTAGTAGTAGTAGTAGTAGTAGTAGCAGCAGCAGTAGTAGTAGTAGTAGTAGCAGTTGTAGTAGTAGAAGTAGTAGCAATAGTAGTAATAGAAGTAGTAGTAGTAGTAGATTTAGTAGTAGCAGTAGTAGTAGTAGTAGTAGCAGTAGTAGTAGAAATAGTAGCAGTAGTTTTAGTAGTAGCAGTAGTAGTAGCAGTAGTAGCAGTAGTAGTAGTAGCAGTAGTAGTAGTAGTAGTAGCAGTAGTAGTAGTAGTAGCAGTAGTAGCAGTAGAAGTAGTAGTAGTAGCAGTAGTTTTAGTAGTAACAGTAGTAGTTGTAGTAGTAGTAGTCGTAGCAGTAGTAGTAGAAATAGTAGCAGTAGTTTTAGTAGTAGCAGTAGTAGTAGCAGTAGTAGCAGTAGCAGTAGTAGTAGTAGTAGTAGCAGTAGTAGTAGTAGTAGCAGTGTAGCAGTGAAGTAGTAGTGTAGCAGTGGTAGTAGTAACAGGTAGTGGTTGGTAGTGGTAGTAGTAGTGGTAGTAGTAGTAGTAGTGGTGGTAGTAGTAGTGTGGTAGTAGTAGTAGTGAAGTAGTAGCAGTGGTGGTAGCGGTAGTAGTAGTAGTGGCAGCAGTGGTAAGTGGTAGTAGTAGTAGTAGTAGCGGTGGCAGTGGCGGTAGTAGTAGTAGCAGTGGTGGTAGCGGTAGTGGTAGCAGTGGTAGCGGTAGTAGTAGTGGTAGCAGTGGTGGTAGTAGTGATGGCAGTAGCAGTAGTGATGAAGTGGCAGTGGTAGTAGTAGCAGTAGTAGTAGTAGTGAGTGAAGTAGCAGTGGTAGTAGTGGTAGCAGTGGTAGCAGTGTAGTAACGGTAGCAGTGAAGTAGCGGTAGTAGTAGTAGTGGTTGTTGTTGTGGTAGTAGTAACAGTGGCAGTGAAGTAGCGGTAGTGGTAGTAGTGGTAGTAGCGGTAGGTAGTAACAGTGGCAGTGAAGTAGCAGTAGTAGTAGTAGTAGCAGTGGTAGCAGTAGTGGTAACAGTGGCAGGGCAGTGGTAGTAGTAGTGGTTGTGGTAGTAACAGTGAAGTAGCAGTAGTAGCGGTAGTAGTAGTGGTAGCAGTGGTAGCAGTGGTAGTAACGGTGGCAGTGAAGTAGCAGTGGTAGTGGTAGTAGTGGTAGCAGTAGTAGTAACAGTGGCAGTGAAGTAGGCAGTGGTAGTGGTAGTAGTAGTAGCAGTGGTAGCGGTGGTAGTAATGGTAGCAGTGAAGTAGCAATGGTAGTAGTGGTAGCAGTGGTAGCAGTAGTAGTAACGGTGGCAGTGAAGTAGCGGTAGTAGTAGTGGTAGTGGTAGTAGTAGTGGTAGTAGTAGCAGTGGTAGCAGTGGTAGTAACGGTGGCAGTGAAGTAGCGGTAGTGGTAGTGGTAGTGGTGGCAGTGGTAGCAGTGGTAGTAACAGTAGCAGTGAAGTAGCGGTGGTGGTAGTAGTAGTAGTAGTGGCAGTGGTAGTAACGGTAGCAGTGAAGTAGCAGTGGTAGTAGTAGTAGTAGTAGTAGCGGTAGTAGTAACGGTGGCAGTGAAGTAGCAGTAGTGGTAATGGTAGTGGTAGTGGTAGTAGTAACAGTAGCAGTGGAAGTGGCTGTGGTAGTAGTAATAGTGGTTGTAGTAGTAACGGTGGCAGTGAAGTGGCTGTGGTAGTGGTAGTAGGTAGTGGTAGCAGTAGTAGCAGTGGTAGTAACGGTAGCAGTAGAAGTAGCAGTAGTAGTAGTAGTAGTAGTAGTAGCAGTAGCAGTAGTAGTTGTAGTAGTAACAGTAGCAGTAGAAGTAGCAGTAGTAGTAGTAGTAGTAGTAGCAGTAGTAGCAGTAGTAGTAACAGTAGCAGTAGAAGTAGCAGTAGTAGTAGTAGTAGTTGTAGTAGTAACAGTAGCAGTAGAAGTAGCAGTAGTAGTAGCAGTAGTAGTAGTAGCAATAGTAGTAGTAGTAGTAGCAGTAGCAGTAGTAGTAGTAGAAGTAGCAGTAGTAGTAGTAGTAGTAGTAGTTGTAGTAGTAGTAACAGTAGCAGTAGAAGTAGCAGTAGAAGTAGCAGTAGTAGTAGTAGTAGTTGTAGTAGTAACAGTAGCAGTAGAAGTAGCAGTAGTAGTAGTAGTAGCAGTAGTAGTAACAGTAGCAGTAGAATTAGCAGTAGTACTAGTAGCAGTAGTAGTAACAGTAGCAGTAGAATTAGCAGTAGTAGTAGTAGCAGTAGTAGTAGCAGTAGTAGCAGTAGTAGTAGTAGTAGTAGCAGTAGTAGTAGAAGTAGCAGTAGTAGTAGTAGTAGTTGTAGTAGTAACAGTAGCAGTAGAAGTAGCAGTAGTA
The DNA here is from genome assembly GCA_034769755.1 of Odontamblyopus lacepedii. Classification (NCBI taxonomy): domain Eukaryota; kingdom Metazoa; phylum Chordata; class Actinopteri; order Gobiiformes; family Gobiidae; genus Odontamblyopus; species Odontamblyopus lacepedii. The sequence continues at coordinate 32,239,386 of CM068365.1, read as the reverse complement.
GTAGTAGTAGTTGTAGTAGTAACAGTAGCAGTAGAAGTAGCAGTAGTAGTAGTAGCAGTAGTAGTAACAGTAGCAGTAGAATTAGCAGTAGTAGTAGTAGAAGTAGTAGTAGCAGTAGTAGCAGTAGTAGTAGCAGTAGTAGTAGTAGTAGTTGTAGTAGTAACAGTAGCAGTAGAAGTAGCAGTAGTAGTAGTAGCAGTAGTAGTAACAGTAGCAGTAGAATTAGCAGTAGTAGTAGTAGCAGTAGTAGTAGCAGTAGTAGCAGTAGTAGTAGCAGTAGTAGCAGTAGTAGTAGCAGTAGTAGTAGCAGTAGTAGTAGCAGTAGTAGTAGTAGTAGTAGTAGCAGTAGTATCACTTCTGCAGGCAATAGCTCCAAAATGGCAGCACAGCTCCTCATTTGTCAGACTGCAGCCGCTCAGAGCAGGTGGTTTAAGAAAAGACATTTGGGGCTTTGATCGGCGTCAGGAAGCACAGGAGCAGCTCACTGAAGAACAACAGAGAAGGTTTCACAGAGGCAGGAGGTGTGGAGCGTGAGGGAGCACCACGTGTCTGTGGAGAAACCACACCACTGATGGATGGAGGGAATTTAGACTTAACGAGAGGAACAGAAGACGAATGGCACGTCTGAAAGGACTGGGCTGAGAGACGAAAACAAGTGAGACTAAGAGACACGAATACTGAAAAAAGCCATCGACAGCAGTTCAAATGACCGGGGTTTCCAGTATAATCATGATCTGAATTGAATTGAAATGATTCTCTGACCTGTTAACTAGAGTAATACAGGCCTTTTAGAGCTTCACAGAAAAGTATGGATCAAAACGACAATGTGCAACTGAATAAGGTTTCGTCCTGGTTTCGTCCTGATTTAGTCCTGATTTGGTCCTTGTTTGGTTCTGTTTTGGTCCTGGTTTTGTCCTCGGTTTGTCCGGGTTTGGTCCTGGTTTAGTCTTGGTTTAGGTCTGATTTAGTCCTGATTTAGATGTAAAACTGGTTCAGATGTAAAACTGGTTTATTCCTCCTGGTTTTGACCTGATTTGGTCCTGGTTTAGTTCTGGTTTAGTTCTGGTTTGGTCCTTGTTTGATACCGGTTTAGATGTAGAGCTGATTTTGTCCTGGTTTAGTCGTCCTGGTTTACTTCTGGTTTAGTCTTGGTTCAGTCCTGGTTTAGATCTGGTTCAATCCTGGTTTAGTTCTGGTTCAGTCCTGGTTTAGACCTGGTTTAGACCTGGTTTAGCCCTTGTTTAGTTCTTGTTTTGTCCTGGTTTTGTTCTAGTTTAGTGCTGATTTAGGCCTGTTTTTTTCTAGAACTGTTCTTGTCCTGGTTTAGACTTGGTTTATCTGTATTTTAGTTCTAGTTTACACCTAGGCTCAGACCTGGTCTAGCCCTGGTTTAGTCCCAGTTTAGTACTGGTTTAGTATTGGTTTAGCCCAGGTTTAGCCCTGGTTTAGGTCTGGTTTAGCCCTGGTTTAGCCCTTGTTTAGTCCTGATTTAGGCCTGGTTTTGTTCTAGTTTAATCCTGGTTTAGACTTGGTTTAGTCTGTTTTAGACCTAGTTTAATCCTAGTTTAGAGCCATACTAAGTTTTGGCATAAACCTGGTTTCATCCAAATTTACTCCTGCCTTTGTCTAGTCCTTTTCTTGACCTGGTTTAGACCTGGTTCTAATTTACATCTAGGCGCAGACCTGGTTTAGCCCTGGTTTAGTCCTGATTTAGTACTGGTTTCTTGCCGGTTTAGTCCTGGTTCAGGCTTGGTTTATCCCTCGTTTAGACCTGTTTTTATGCCTGGTAAAGACCCATGTTAGATCAGGTTTAGTCCCGGTTTAATCTTACTCAGTATCTTGGAAATGAAGTTTCAGTATTTTCTTATTACTGATTTAGACCTCTTTTATCCCATAATTCTACCTTTGAGTTGAGTTAAACCCTACTTGATTAAAACTTAAAAACTAATTAAATAAATAAACATTGAAACCGCAGATGGAACTTTTCCACGGTATCTTGGTTTTCTTCTGTTGGAGTTCGAGTAAACGGAAATGAACTCATTAACAGATCTGACGCCATCTTTAATGAGGCTTTAGAAATCCAATGGGACGTCTAATTGAACCAAAGATGCATTTCCTGCTTAAAAATATGACTCAAGTTTTATTTTTTTTTCCTGGAACGTTAAATGTATTAAGCGGATTGCTGTGTTTTTCCCGTAGGAAGTGATTGAGGCCATTTCGGAGTGCGCTTTCAAGACTTCCCCCTTTCCCATCATCTTATCTTTCGAAAACCACGTTGATTCGTAAGTCGTTTTCATTTTCATTTCTGTTTATTGCTGTAGTTTGACCACATTTCACCACAAGTGTGTTTTTGTTTTTGTCGTCCGCAGACCGAAGCAGCAGGCCAAAATGGCGGAGTACTGCCGGTCGATATTCGGAGACGCATTACTGACCGACCCCCTGGAGAAATATCCCGTAAGTGCTTTTCACACACTTTAGGGTTAGGCCTGGTTTGGTTCTGGTTTGGTTCTGGTTTATTCCTTGTTTTTTCCTAGTTTGGTCTTGGTTTAGTCCTGGTTTAGTTCTGGTTCAGTCCTGGTCTTGTCCTGGTTTGGTAATGGTTTAGTCAAGGTTTAGGCCCGGTTTAGATGTAAAGCTGGTTTAGTCCTTCAGGTTTAGTCCTGGTTTATTCTTGGGTCAGTCCTGGTTTAGTTCTGGTTTGGTCCTTGCTTGATATGAGTTTAGATGTAGAGCTGGTTTAGTCCTGGTTTAGTCCTGGTTTAATCCTGGTTTAGTCCTGGTTTAATCCTGGTTTAGTCCTAGATTAATCCCGGTTTAGTTTTGGTTTAGTCCTGGTTTATTCCAGGTTTAGTCTTGGTTTTAGTTCTAGTTTAATCCTGGTTTAGTCCTGGTTTAGTCCTGTTTAGTCCTTGTTTAGTCCTGGTTTAATCCTGGTTTAGTCCTAGATTAATCCCGGTTTAGTTTTGGTTTAGTCCTGGTTTATTCCAGGTTTAGTCTTGGTTTTAGTTCTAGTTTACTCCTGGTTTAGTCCTGGTTTAGTCCTTGTTTAGTCCTTGTTTAGTCCTGGTTTGATACGGGTTTTTTGAGTGCTTTTGTGTCTCCAATGTGTCTCCATGGTAACTACTGAACATTCCGTCATAAACATACAGGCACCACACCCCCAGCATGATGTCAGTGCAAAGTATATCTTCAAAACTGCCCAAATCCACATTCAGAACTCAATATTTTAAGAAACTTTGGACATTTCTGCGGTGTTTACATGGATTCCTGTGTCTTTTTGTTCTTTCCATCGTCCAATCTACTCAGTTCGTTTTGTTGCTTAGCCCCGGGTCCCGACAGAAGCCGTTGTAAATACATTCTTCTTTCTGTCACTCCGGGCGCTAAAACCTCTCCATCCCTTCATCCTTCTCCCTTTTTTTCAATCACTCGCTCGCATACCCGTGGCTATTTACGTGCACAGGAAACCAACGATCACATCTTCCCAACAATTTGATTCTTTATCGCACGAGAGATGCTTTCTGAGTATTCTAATTATTCACCACAATGAGTTTAGAAGTTGTTGTTCAGCTGTTTTTTGCAACTTTTTCACAGTTTTGCAGTCACAATAATGTCTGCGGTGGAAGAAGTTCTTTATTTTATTGCTTAAGTAAAACTACAGATACAAAAGCAAAAAAATATACTCAAGTTAAAGTAAAAGTCTGTATCACATGAAAAAACTACCAAAGTAAAAAAGATTCAAGTGCTTGTTTAAATGTACTTAAAGAGCAAAAAGTAAAAGTATTTCACGCAGATTTTGAGATCTAATAAAGTGTCAAATGTAGTGATTTTGATACAGATTTGTGCTAAATTCTGTTCAAAAGAAACAACTGAATTTTTTATTTTCTTAGCTGTTTTTATGTGTATATAAAATGTATTTAAAGAGCAAAAAGTAAAAGTGTTTCATCCAGATTTGGAGATCTAATAAAGCGTCAAATGTGGTAATTTTGATACAGATTTGTGTTCAATTTTGTTCAAAAGCAACGGCTGAATTTTTAATTTTCTTAGCTGTTTTTATTTGTATATAAAAATGAACTTAAAGAGCAAAAAATTTAAGTATTTCATGCAGATTTTGAGATCTAATAAAGCTTCAAATGAGGCGATTTTGATACAGATTTGTGCAGAATTTTGTTCTACAGAAATGACTGAATTATTTATTTCCCTAGCTGTTTTTATTTGTATTTTTGTTTCCTCAAACTATAACCTACCTTCCTTACTTACTTACTTACTTACTTACTTACTTGCTTACTTACTTACTTACTTACTTACTTACTTAAAAAAAAGTACTTTTACTTTTCAGTCCAGTTCAAAAATATAGTGGAGTAGAAAGTACAAATACCTGCAGTAAAAGTGGTCATTTTAAAATCTAGTACAGTACAGATACCTAAAATGTATACTTACGTACTGTACTTTACTACTTTGGCTTTGTTATTTTCCACCACTGGGTAATTCTACGAACAACTAGCATGCTAACAGTGCTCTTCCTGATGTACAAGGAGAAAATAATGTCTACAGGGGCTTTAGATGGAGCTGTTGTCTGATGCTGTAACCTGAACACGTCGCTGTTCTTGGCACGCTCCTTCTGTCTTCTGTCTTTGCTGTTGCCATGGTGACGGTCAAAAGTTTTCTCGCTGGTCCTTTGTGGTCAAACTGCTCTTTGTTTTTTATGATTTGTGTTTTTTTTCTCTCTCCAAAGACGTTTATCTGTCTCTGTGTGTAACCGTGACACAAGCCCGACACTGCAGAAACTCACTTCTAAGAGTCGGTCTGAGTATGTGGAGTCTTGTTTGATTTGTTTAAAGATCTTATATTCTGTTCTGTTTCATTCACACATGTTTGGTTGACTCTTTATTATTAGTCTGTCTACATCTCCAAAGCTTAGAATGCTCTGTTCCACCTTGTGATGTCATGAAGTGGTAGTTTTCAGCTGCCTTTTAATTTTAGTTCAGGAGAGATTGGCAATTCCAGGTCTGAAATGATCCAAATGACACTGCTGGAGGTGTAGGGAGTTTAAAAACACAGTGGAGCACTTCGACAAGCCTCTATGAGCACTTGTGGCTACGGGTGTAAGATAAAATCGATTCACTGATATATTGCGATACTTCATTGTGTGATTCTTGCATTGATTCAAAATGGATCCAAATTGATTGTTTTAAAGTCACTTTCTTCATGAAAAAAAAAAAGTTCTATTTACTGTTCTGATGATTTAAAAATTAAACTAAATGTATTTCATCCAGTTTTGGTCTCATGAAGGTGCACTTGGTCATAATATTATACATAATTATTGATAAATCACAATACAGTATATCGTCCTGTGTTTTAGTATTGGGATATATTTCGATATATTGAATCGTTGCATGGCGGCACGATGGCTGAGTGGCAACACTCAGGCCTCACAGCAAGAAGGTTGCGGGTTCGATCCCCGGGTCGCCCGGGCCTTTCTGTGTGGAGTTTGCATGTTCCTCCCCGTGTCTGGATGGGTTTCCTCCGGGTACTCCGGTTTCCCCCATCAACCCAAAACATGCCCGCACCCCTATGAACTAACATCAAGGACCATGTTGTCCACCCTCCTGTGGGCTCACCACCTGCAGAGGGGTTCATAGGGGGGGTCAGGTGCTATGAGTATTGGGCAGCACGCTGCCCCCGCGACCCAGCCGGATTAAGCGGGAGAAGATGGATGGATGGATGGATGAATCGTTGCAGGGATATCGTGATATGTATCGTATCAGATTAATGGCAGTGGGAAAATCAGGTGCCACAGGGGGGCGCCAGTCACAAAAAAAGTGTTGTTATGTCCTTAGGCAAGACACTTCACCCACATTGCCTAGTATGAAAGTGGAGTGTGAGTGATGGTGGTGGTGGTGGGAGGGGCCTCTGTAAAGCATCTTTGTGACATGTTAATTCATTCATTCATTAGTTAGTTAATTAATCATTGCATTTATATAGCGCCTTTCATGACCCCCAAAGTGCTTTACACTTCATTCTTCATTCACTCCACACTCGGTGGTGTAAACATAGAGCGTATATATGAGTGTGACATCACCCATAGTGTTTAGCACTGCTCAAACGAGGGTCGCGATGCCACGGTTACAGGAGTGTTACAGGAGCGTTACAGGAGCGTTACAGGAGTGTTACAGGAGCGTTACAGGAGCGTTACAGGAGCGTTACAGGAGCGTTACAGGAGCGTTACAGGAGTGTTATGAATAGCATTTTTTTGACGGACAAAATAGCGGGAAAAGAAATTCAGGATCATGTGTCGCGGGTTCATGCGAACATTTTAAGACCACAGCAGCAGTTACAGAGAGATGAGCGAGAAGATCCCAATGTAAATCAATGGGGAAAAGGAAAAGAAGGAAGAGCCTCCTGGAGCACTTCCTGTTTGGCACACGGCGACTAACAGGTTAGCTTAGTCCACTCATATATGCGGACTATGGGTGTAAACTGCTATTGTAGCCACAGCTGCCCTGGGACAGACTGACAGAAGTGAAGCTCCGATCTGCACCATCAGCCCCTCCAACCACCACCACCATCACACACACTCCAATTTCATACTAGGCAATGAGGGTGAAGCGTCTTGCCTAAGGACACAACAACAGTTTTTGTGACTGGCGCCCCCCTGTGGCACCTGGGATTCCCAGTGTCTCCATCCAAGTACTGACCAGGCCCTGCTGAACCACTGAGATCTGACGGGATCAGACTTTGACAAGGAGGTGTGGCCAAACTATGTCACATGTCCGTGAAAAGTCTGACATAAATAAAAACGTACTTACGCTTCCTGTATTACAACATGACATCACAAGGTGGAAGTGTTTTTGTTTTTTTCAATTTGAGAGAAGTTTATAACATAGATCAGAAAATGACGCAATACGGGACCTTTAGTCTTGAAAATAGCTTCCAGAAATGTTGTGTCCTTGGGCAAGACGTTTCACCTGTTTTTTTAATAATATAAAAGACTAGAACATTTTCCCCTGTCCTGGCTCTTGTCATTGTCTGCATTTTTCTTACTTATTACATTTGGATTTGGCATTCCCCTTTGTCTCCTTTGTCTCCTCCTTTGTCTCCTTTGTCTCCTTTTGTTTCACATTTGAAGTCTTCTGTGGGACTGAAAAAATGCTCCTCCTCTTGTCTCTCCTCCTGTCTCTCCTCCTGTCTCTCCTCCTGTTTCTCCTCCTGTCTCTCCTCTTGTCTCTCCTCTTGTCTCTCCTCCTGTCTCTCCTCCTGTTTCTCCTCATGTCTCTCCTCCTGTCTCTCCTCTTGTCTCTCCTCTTGTCTCTCCTCCTGTTTCTCCTCATGTCTCTCCTCCTGTCTCTCCTCCTGTCTCTCCTCCTGTCTCTCCTCTTGTCTCTCCTCTTGTCTCTCCTCCTGTCTCTCCTCCTGTCTCTCCTCTTGTCTCTCCTCCTGTTTCTCCTCATGTCTCTCCTCTTGTCTCTCCTCATGTCTCTCCTCCTGTCTCTCCTCATGTCTCTCCTCCTGTCTCTCCTCCTGTCTCTCCTCCTGTCTCTCCTCTTGTCTCTCCTCCTGTCTCTCCTCTTGTCTCTCCTCTTGTCTCTCCTCCTGTCTCTCCTCTTGTCTCTCCTCTTGTCTCTCCTCCTGTCTCTCCTCATGTCTCTCCTTCTGTCTCTCCTCTTGTCTCTCCTTCTGTCTCTCCTCTTGTCTCTCCTCCTGTCTCTCCTCTTGTCTCTCCTCTTGTCTCTCCTCCTGTCTCTCCTCCTGTTTCTCCTCCTGTCTCTCCTCCTGTCTCTCCTCTTGTCTCTCCTCTTGTCTCTCCTCCTGTTTCTCCTCATGTCTCTCCTCCTGTCTCTCCTCCTGTCTCTCCTCCTGTCTCTCCTCTTGTCTCTCCTCTTGTCTCTCCTCCTGTCTCTCCTCCTGTCTCTCCTCTTGTCTCTCCTCCTGTTTCTCCTCATGTCTCTCCTCTTGTCTCTCCTCATGTCTCTCCTCCTGTCTCTCCTCATGTCTCTCCTCCTGTCTCTCCTCCTGTCTCTCCTCCTGTCTCTCCTCTTGTCTCTCCTCCTGTCTCTCCTCTTGTCTCTCCTCTTGTCTCTCCTCCTGTCTCTCCTCTTGTCTCTCCTCTTGTCTCTCCTCCTGTCTCTCCTCATGTCTCTCCTTCTGTCTCTCCTCTTGTCTCTCCTTCTGTCTCTCCTCTTGTCTCTCCTCTTGTCTCTCCTCTTGTCTCTCCTCCTGTCTCTCCTCCTGTCTCTCCTCTTGTCTCTCCTCCTGTCTCTCCTCTTGTCTCTCCTCTTGTCTCTCCTCCTGTCTCTCCTCTTGTCTCTCCTCTTGTCTCTCCTCCTGTCTCTCCTCATGTCTCTCCTTCTGTCTCTCCTCTTGTCTCTCCTCCTGTTTCTCCTCATGTCTCTCCTCTTGTCTCTCCTCCTGTCTCTCCTCATGTCTCTCCTCTTGTCTCTCCTCTTGTCTCTCCTCTTGTCTCTCCTCCTGTCTCTCCTCTTGTCTCTCCTCTTGTCTCTCCTCCTGTCTCTCCTCATGTCTCTCCTTCTGTCTCTCCTCTTGTCTCTCCTTCTGTCTCTCCTCTTGTCTCTCGTCTTGTCTCTCCTCCTGTCTCTCCTCTTGTCTCTCCTCCTGTCTCTCCTCTTGTCTCTCCTCTTGTCTCTCCTCCTGTCTCTCCTCTTGTCTCTCCTCTTGTCTCTCCTCCTGTCTCTCCTCATGTCTCTCCTTCTGTCTCTCCTCTTGTCTCTCCTCCTGTCTCTCCTCTTGTCTCTCCTCTTGTCTCTCCTCCTGTCTCTCCTCTTGTCTCTCCTCTTGTCTCTCCTCCTGTCTCTCCTCTTGTCTCTCCTCTTGTCTCTTATTATCTCTCCTCTTGTCTCTTATTATCTCTCCTCCTGTCTCTCCTCTTGTCTCTCCTCTTGTCTCTCCTCCTGTCTCTCCTCCTGTCTCTCCTCATGTCTCTCCTCCTGTCTCTCCTCTTGTCTCTCCTTCTCTCTCTCCTCTTGTCTCTCCTCTTGTCTCTCCTCTTGTCTCTCCTCCTGTCTCTCCTCTTGTCTCTCCTTCTGTCTCTCCTCTTCTCTCTCCTTCTGTCTCTCCTCTTGTCTCTCCTCCTGTCTCTCCTCTTGTCTCTCCTCTTGTCTCTCCTCCTGTCTCTCCTCTTGTCTCTCCTCCTGTCTCTCCTCTTGTCTCTCCTCTTGTCTCTCCTCCTGTCTCTCCTCTTGTCTCTCCTTCTGTCTCTCCTCTTGTCTCTCCTCTTGTCTCTCCTCTTGTCTCTCCTCCTGTCTCTCCTCCTGTCTCTCCTCTTGTCTCTCCTCCTGTCTCTCCTCTTGTCTCTCCTCTTGTCTCTCCTCCTGTCTCTCCTCTTGTCTCTCCTCTTGTCTCTCCTCCTGTCTCTCCTCATGTCTCTCCTTCTGTCTCTCCTCTTGTCTCTCCTCCTGTTTCTCCTCATGTCTCTCCTCTTGTCTCTCCTCCTGTCTCTCCTCATGTCTCTCCTCTTGTCTCTCCTCTTGTCTCTCCTCTTGTCTCTCCTCTTGTCTCTCCTCCTGTCTCTCCTCTTGTCTCTCCTCTTGTCTCTCCTCCTGTCTCTCCTCATGTCTCTCCTTCTGTCTCTCCTCTTGTCTCTCCTTCTGTCTCTCCTCTTGTCTCTCGTCTTGTCTCTCCTCCTGTCTCTCCTCTTGTCTCTCCTCCTGTCTCTCCTCTTGTCTCTCCTCTTGTCTCTCCTCCTGTCTCTCCTCTTGTCTCTCCTCTTGTCTCTCCTCCTGTCTCTCCTCATGTCTCTCCTTCTGTCTCTCCTCTTGTCTCTCCTCTTGTCTCTCCTCCTGTCTCTCCTCTTGTCTCTCCTCCTGTCTCTCCTCTTGTCTCTCCTCCTGTCTCTCCTCTTGTCTCTCCTCTTGTCTCTCCTCCTGTCTCTCCTCTTGTCTCTCCTCTTGTCTCTCCTCCTGTCTCTCCTCTTGTCTCTCCTCTTGTCTCTCCTCCTGTCTCTCCTCTTGTCTCTCCTCTTGTCTCTTATTATCTCTCCTCTTGTCTCTTATTATCTCTCCTCCTGTCTCTCCTCTTGTCTCTCCTCTTGTCTCTCCTCCTGTCTCTCCTCCTGTCTCTCCTCATGTCTCTCCTCCTGTCTCTCCTCTTGTCTCTCCTTCTCTCTCTCCTCTTGTCTCTCCTCTTGTCTCTCCTCCTGTCTCTCCTCTTGTCTCTCCTTCTGTCTCTCCTCTTCTCTCTCCTCTTGTCTCTCCTCTTGTCTCTCCTCCTGTCTCTCCTCCTGTCTCTCCTCTTGTCTCTCCTCCTGTCTCTCCTCTTGTCTCTCCTCTTGTCTCTCCTCCTGTCTCTCCTCTTGTCTCTCCTCTTGTCTCTCCTCCTGTCTCTCCTCATGTCTCTCCTTCTGTCTCTCCTCTTGTCTCTCCTCCTGTTTCTCCTCATGTCTCTCCTCTTGTCTCTCCTCCTGTCTCTCCTCATATCTCTCCTCTTGTCTCTCCTCTTGTCTCTCCTCTTGTCTCTCCTCTTGTCTCTCCTCTTGTCTCTCCTCCTGTCTCTCCTCTTGTCTCTCCTCTTGTCTCTCCTCCTGTCTCTCCTCATGTCTCTCCTTCTGTCTCTCCTCTTGTCTCTCCTCTTGTCTCTCCTCCTGTCTCTCCTCTTGTCTCTCCTCCTGTCTCTCCTCTTGTCTCTCCTCCTGTCTCTCCTCTTGTCTCTCCTCTTGTCTCTCCTCCTGTCTCTCCTCTTGTCTCTCCTCTTGTCTCTCCTCCTGTCTCTCCTCTTGTCTCTCCTCTTGTCTCTCCTCCTGTCTCTCCTCTTGTCTCTCCTCTTGTCTCTTATTATCTCTCCTCTTGTCTCTTATTATCTCTCCTCCTGTCTCTCCTCTTGTCTCTCCTCTTGTCTCTCCTCCTGTCTCTCCTCCTGTCTCTCCTCATGTCTCTCCTCCTGTCTCTCCTCTTGTCTCTCCTTCTCTCTCTCCTCTTGTCTCTCCTCTTGTCTCTCCTCTTGTCTCTCCTCCTGTCTCTCCTCTTGTCTCTCCTTCTGTCTCTCCTCTTCTCTCTCCTTCTGTCTCTCCTCTTGTCTCTCCTCCTGTCTCTCCTCTTGTCTCTCCTCTTGTCTCTCCTCCTGTCTCTCCTCTTGTCTCTCCTCCTGTCTCTCCTCTTGTCTCTCTTCTTGTCTCTCCTCCTGTCTCTCCTCTTGTCTCTCCTTCTGTCTCTCCTCTTGTCTCTCCTCTTGTCTCTCCTCTTGTCTCTCCTCCTGTCTCTCCTCCTGTCTCTCCTCTTGTCTCTCCTCCTGTCTCTCCTCTTGTCTCTCCTCTTGTCTCTCCTCCTGTCTCTCCTCTTGTCTCTCCTCTTGTCTCTCCTCCTGTCTCTCCTCATGTCTCTCCTTCTGTCTCTCCTCTTGTCTCTCCTCCTGTTTCTCCTCATGTCTCTCCTCTTGTCTCTCCTCCTGTCTCTCCTCATGTCTCTCCTCTTGTCTCTCCTCTTGTCTCTCCTCTTGTCTCTCCTCTTGTCTCTCCTCCTGTCTCTCCTCATGTCTCTCCTTCTGTCTCTCCTCTTGTCTCTCCTTCTGTCTCTCCTCTTGTCTCTCGTCTTGTCTCTCCTCCTGTCTCTCCTCTTGTCTCTCCTCCTGTCTCTCCTCTTGTCTCTCCTCTTGTCTCTCCTCCTGTCTCTCCTCTTGTCTCTCCTCTTGTCTCTCCTCCTGTCTCTCCTCATGTCTCTCCTTCTGTCTCTCCTCTTGTCTCTCCTCTTGTCTCTCCTCCTGTCTCTCCTCTTGTCTCTCCTCCTGTCTCTCCTCTTGTCTCTCCTCCTGTCTCTCCTCTTGTCTCTCCTCTTGTCTCTCCTCCTGTCTCTCCTCTTGTCTCTCCTCTTGTCTCTCCTCCTGTCTCTCCTCTTGTCTCTCCTCTTGTCTCTCCTCCTGTCTCTCCTCTTGTCTCTCCTCTTGTCTCTTATTATCTCTCCTCTTGTCTCTTATTATCTCTCCTCCTGTCTCTCCTCTTGTCTCTCCTCTTGTCTCTCCTCCTGTCTGTCCTCCTGTCTCTCCTCATGTCTCGCCTCCTGTCTCTCCTCTTGTCTCTCCTTCTCTCTCTCCTCTTGTCTCTCCTCTTGTCTCTCCTCTTGTCTCTCCTCCTGTCTCTCCTCTTGTCTCTCCTTCTGTCTCTCCTCTTCTCTCTCCTTCTGTCTCTCCTCTTGTCTCTCCTCCTGTCTCTCCTCTTGTCTCTCCTCTTGTCTCTCCTCCTGTCTCTCCTCTTGTCTCTCCTCCTGTCTCTCCTCTTGTCTCTCCTCTTGTCTCTCCTCCTGTCTCTCCTCTTGTCTCTCCTCTTGTTTCTCCTCCTGTCTCTCCTCATGTCTCTCCTTCTGTCTCTCCTCTTGTCTATCCTCTTGTCTCTCCTCCTGTCTCTCCTCTTGTCTCTCCTCCTGTCTCTCCTCTTGTCTCTCCTCTTGTCTCTTATTATCTCTCCTCTTGTCTCTTATTATCTCTCCTCCTGTCTCTCCTCTTGTCTCTCCTCCTGCCTCTCCTCATGTCTCTCCTCCTGTCTCTCCTCTTATCTCTTATTATCTCTCCTCTTGTCTCTTATTATCTCTCCTCTTGTCTCTCCTCTTGTCTCTCTTCCTGTCTCTCCTCTTGTTTCTCCTCCTGTCTCTCCTCTTGTCTCTCCTCCTGTCTCTCCTCTTGTCTCTCCTCTTGTCTCTCCTCCTGTCTCTCCTCTTGTCTCTCCTCTTGTCTCTCCTCTTGTCTCTCCTCCTGTCTCTCCTCTTGTCTCTCCTCTTGTCTCTCCTCCTGTCTCTCCTCATGTCTCTCCTTCTGTCTCTCCTCTTGTCTATCCTCTTGTCTCTCCTCCTGTCTCTCCTCTTGTCTCTCCTCCTGTCTCTCCTCTTGTCTCTCCTCTTGTCTCTTATTATCTCTCCTCTTGTCTCTTATTATCTCTCCTCCTGTCTCTCCTCTTGTCTCTCCTCCTGCCTCTCCTCATGTCTCTCCTCCTGTCTCTCCTCTTATCTCTTATTATCTCTCCTCTTGTCTCTTATTATCTCTCCTCTTGTCTCTCCTCTTGTCTCTCTTCCTGTCTCTCCTCTTGTTTCTCCTCCTGTCTCTCCTCATGTCTCTCCTTCTGTCTCTCCTCTTGTCTCTCCTCTTGTCTCTCCTCCTGTCTCTCCTCTTGTCTCTCCTCTTGTCTCTCCTCTTGTCTCTCCTCTTGTCTCTCCTCTTGTCTCTCCTCTTGTCTCTTATTATCTCTCCTCTTGTCTCTCCTTCTCTCTCTCCTCCTGTCTCTCCTCTTGTCTCTTATTATCTCTCCTCTTGTCTCTCCTCTTGTCTCTCCTTCTCTCTCTCCTCCTGTCTCTCCTGTCCTGGCCCTTGCCCCTCCGCAGACCTTCCTCGCACCGATAATCCTTCACTGTCAACGCTGTCACAAAGCTGTAATTCTCGGCGGGGCGTGTCTTCCAGCAGCCAGCGGGGTTAGAGGGCTCCCTGCATGAGAGCGATAGCTCTGAGGAAGAGGAGGAGGGCTTAGAGAGCGTCAGGACCCACAGGGACGCACGCAGCTTCCCCGGTGGTCAGAGTGAAAAGTGCGGGATAAAAAATGCATTTTCATCTCGGCGTGTGGTGTGTTTTGAAGCGGTCCACAGTGTCTGACAAGTGTCTGCGTTAGTCCCTGTGAGGGAGAGTCTGTTTGGTGAAAATGAGCTGAATTCTTCATATGGGCTCTTTTATTTATTTACTCTGAATGTTTAGAATATTGTGCTATTGCTTTAGATCTGGTTTAGTCTTGTCACCACACTATTGCTAACAACAATTAGCATGATAACAGTGTACTTCCTGTTTCTCAGACAATGAGACACTATAATTTGACTCAGACACCATGCAGTGCTTTCATTTTGAATAAAAGAGACTGCTTTTACAATATATCTGCTAGGACAAATTTTGCACAATTAAATTAATTTTTTAAAATCATGTAGAACCACTTCTATCCTTAGTTTATGCATTCTTTCTTCTTTAAAGGGCCACTAAACACCAAAATCACTTTTTTCTGTTGATTAGCTGTGTAAATGGGTCTAAAATAGAATTATATAGCTCTCCCTGGCCTCATTTGGGCATTTTAGTGCATATTTGTTAAAAATCTGACTTTTGGGTCAAAGTCATGCCTGTAACGGCCTCATTAGGATCAACTACAGTCAGAGCATTTGAATTTTCGGGTTGGACTAATGGGCACCAGTCAGTCAGATGCAGGTTATTACGTGAGCTCAGCCACTGGCGGGTTACGGGCGCTATGTGAAAAGCCCCTCTCAGTCCCGCCCCCGCCTGGCGCTGCTGGGCATCTCCATGTCCTGCTGTGTCTGGAGAAAAGGGAAACGTGTGATCCGAGCGCAAATGTCCGCTCTGTTTCACAGCCTGGAGTGGCTGTCAGTTGGCTGTCAATCATCACTCCAAAGCCCGCCCCACACCTGCTCCCCCCAACCCGCCATGTGCCACCCATTCTGGAGGATTTTTCAGATTTTGCTTAGGGGTGGAATCAAGCTTCAGGATGGCTCTTTAATTCCCCTTTGAAATGTCTTTGGTCACCTTGGAATAAGTATTTCACATTTTCTAACCTAAAATATTTTCTGCATTTGTAAACTGTACTCATGAACAATAAAATGTATAAACTTCACCTTTGTTTCCAATCAGGCATTAGAGCTCCCCCTGCTGTCAGCGACAGGAGCGAGCATTTAGAAAGTGATCAAATGAAGTCCTAATAGAGCCATGTGTTCAGTGTGAACATGATGTGACAATGAGTCCAGTGATGGTTCATGGGATTAAACTGCAGAAGACTCCCAGTCTTCCTGCAGTTTAATCCCATGATTAAAGTGCTATCTTTGGCACAACTAAGCAGCCAAAAGTCAAATAGAGCATTTTGAGTAATGACCTTGGATAAATGTATTAAAGGGCCCATTATTACGATAGTCTATGTTATACTGTTTTATTTTGTTTCTTTCACATTTTTAACACACAATCCCTGAATGTGTAGGCTCAGTTCTTCTCTCAAAGTGAAAACACTGTGTTCCACCTTGTGATGTCATGTGGTAACTCAGGCTCCACTGTGTTTTTAAACTCATACACCTTCATTAGAACCATTTGGATCATTCAGCCCTGGATTTTCCTATTTTTACTGAACAAAAGGCAAAAGGGTAGCTGGTAACTTGAAAACTAGCCCTGAACTTTACCTCTATAAATCATCCCACGGTAGAAAATGAGCTGTTAACTCAAAACAATTTTAACGCCATTAATTTTTTTATCACGAGATTAACACACTTTGTGACTCAGTGCACTAGTTTTGCTGTGGCCACTGCTGTAACGTTAGAAAAACTACAGGCTGTAAACAAGAAAGAAAACAATTTGTACGAAACTGACAAGTTCCATTTGGAGGAGGTGGGCCAAAGCACGGCGCACCGGTGCCCACCAATGCCGCCTGCACGAGGAAAACATGAAAAAAACCATCAAAACATACAACGAATCTGTGACTCTCTCCCCTGGCCGGCCCCACTCCACTGCACCGCCACCACATCCACAAACCCCTGGAGGTCCTCGCACCACAGCAGGACTCACACCCGCCCCACTACTCAACAGACATCCCATGTCACTGGACCCACCCTCTACGCCAAAACCACCAGCTCCACAACGTCCTGGCTGCAGCCCAGCAGGTGTGGACGCAGAACCCCAGGCAACCGAGCACTGCAAGGCCCAAAAGTTCCAGCGCAAGTCCACTCTGAGTACAGCAGGTGTAACAAACACAGTCTAACTGCAGATCACTGGACTCTCAGGCATGAGAACTACCTCAGGTCACAGCGTGATTTCACCTGTGATGGGTCTGAAGACAGAAGAGACACTTCACTCCCACTGAGGCGGAGCACAAAGTCTCACTGACGATTGTTCTGGTTTGCAATAAAAAAAAAAAAAAGTATTAAAATAATGATTCAAGGAACAAAAAATGTGCAATTAATTAGTGATTAATTGCAAGTCAATTAAGACATTCATGAAATTAATCGTGATTAAATATTTTAATCGATTGGCAGCATTACTCAAAATGAATGAATTTTTCCTAACGTGTGTGCTTTAAACCTTCACTCTGGTCCAGTCTCACACTAAACCTGATGCCTCGACTCATCGCTTTATATTTTCCAGTACATCTTGGTCATGTCGGGGGTGAAAAGTGCTTTAGATTTTCTGATTCTTGTAATAAGTGTGAGAGGTGAGAGCTGCGACAGGCTCTGCTCCTCTGTGTAAAGTGAATGAGCTCGGAGTCCACAGAGGCACACACAATAACACACACACACACACCGTAATAGATGCACACAGTAACACTCACACACACAGTGACACACACACACACACACCGTCATACACAGAGATTGGATCCAGCTGAGACGCCGCCGTAAATAATAAGGATTACATTTACTCTGAGCCAGCGCCATTCAGCTGTCAGTCACCTTCACATACTTAACCTTGGGATTCTATTGTGCTGGAGATAAAGGGATAGACCCCGGGAGTTGGTAGTTCAATCCCTGCTAATAGCAAGGCATACTAATGTTGTGTCCTTGGGCAAAAGGCTTAGAGCGGCTTCCAGTACAATAGAACGAAGACTTAACCTTGGGATTGTATTGTGTTTGGAAAAAGGGAAAGAGGCAGGAGGAGTTGGTAGTTCAAACTCTGCGCATAGAAAGGCATACTGATGCTGTGTCCTTGGGCAAGAGGCTAATAACAACTTGCAGTCAACTTTCAGTCCAGTAGAATGATGACTTTACCTCTGGACTGGGAGGGGGACTGGGAGTTAGTAGTTCAATCTCTGCTAATAGAAAGGCATACTGATGCTGTGTCCTTTGGCAAGACAAGTATAAGTCGCCTTCAGCTGCTTAATCTTGGGATTGTACTGTGTTGGAGATAAAGGGATAGACATTGGGAGTTGGTAGTTTAATCCCTGCTAATAGAAAGGCATACTGATGTTGTGTCCTTGGGCAAGAGACTTACAGCAATTTGCAGTCCAATAGAATGACGACTTAACCCCAGGATTGTATTGTGTTAAGAGTAAAGGGATAAAGACTAGGAGTTGGTAGTTCAATCTCTGCTAATAGTAAGGCAAAAGACTTATAGACTTCCAGTCAACTTTCAGTCCAATAGAATGACGACTTAACCTTGGTTAATTATTGAAATCATTACCACAATATTCTTCTTCTTCACAGTCAGTAGTCGATCCTCCCCTGTTGCTTCTGGTGGTTCTAGCCTCTCGCCGTCGCTGGAGATTCTCTTCCTGCAACAACGAACTCACACGTGATTTCAGAGCGAGAGTTCAGCTCAGGTCAGAACAAGAAGGACAGACTGCATAAGCTAGAAAACACCACCCAATGCCTGTCCATGCTGTTACACACCCTGCAATATCGTGGCGATGATTTAAATACTTAACCACAGCATTTTAAAAAATATATAATTCACTCGTAAATAAATGGAATTAGAAACGACATCGGCGATCGAGTCTTTTTTGGGCTTTCACATGTGCAGTGGGAAATCAACAGAGGGAAGTGTAAGGCTGCTTATAAAGTTGTTTTCTAACGTTTCCAGACACTAATGAGTGAACCAGGCAGAGCGTTTTGTTTGTTAGACTCGTGGCTGTTGTAAGATGGGTTAAAGTGGTGTTAAGCTTCTTCAGTGTGAAGCAAATTGGTGTTTTACGTGGAAGTTAAGAACTTGCCCCCATCACTACACTAGTTTGTGCCTTGACAGACTCAGTGCCACAGTGAGATCTCCACCGAGGAAACACTGATCTGTGCTGTTTTTTTGCTTCTGACAGAATTCCACCATTTTTAGCAACGAACTTTAGCTTCAAATGTGCCAGAGTTCAACTTTAACCAAGACTTTCAAAAGGAAGGACTCAGCTCAGTTGGCAAGACGCTTCAAACTATTGTCCCTCATTTCTATCCTTATAAGAAAATCATGAAAAATTCTGCACACTAGCCTGAAGGTTTCTGTACTTAACAGACAGCGCATACATTACTGTTGCTGTGTTCTTGGGCAAGACACTTAACCCACCTCGAGCCAGCTTTTACAAAAAAGAAAAAAATGCGAAGAATGAAATAGCACGCTTTGAACATTTTTATTCCCCTCCGACTTAAATTGCTTACAAATTAGGAGCCTATAAACATGTTTTGCTTGTTTGTTACGCAGGCCTTCATCAGTGCATTCATTATGCTAACGAAGCCCCCTCTGCCAAAACATTGGAATTATAGCAGCACAGAGGCAGCCGCTGACAAATAAAGCTTTTACTCCAGTTTGTGCCGTCTTATACCAGCCTCGTTTGACACCGTGGACTCAGAAACACATGTACTTTTACACATCTGACAGAACGCACAGTTAAAGCGCCTGTATTATATGTTGTACTAATGTTGTTTCCTGACTAAACCAGGACTAAACTTGGACTAAACCAGAACATGTTTAACACACAAACTCTGCATATTTACGCTGAGCTCTTCTCTCAAACTGGAAATACTCTGCTCTACTTGAGATCAAAATCTAGTCAAGTTAAGATGACTTGAATTAAGAAAGTTTTGACTGACTCAAGTTGATTTGAGTCAGTTTCACTTGACAAGTAAAATGATCTGCCAGTGGAATAACTCTTTTTATACTTAAAATAAGAAAATACATCTTGCTACACGTAAAATAAGAAACAAAAATGTTGTCAAATGTTGCTTAAATTAAGAAACAAAAAAACACTTATTCCACTGGCAGATCATTTTACTTGTCAAGTTGAATTGACTCAAATAAAGTGAAATGTTCTTAATTTAAGTCATTTAAATTTACCTAAAAATTGTTTTTTTCCCATTGCATGCACTTTGACTAGAATCATTTGGATAATCTCCGCCCTGGAATTGCTCATCTTTACTAAACAAAAGTTAAAATGTAGTTATTAACTTGAAAATGACAGGTTTGTGACATCACAAGGTGGAACAGAGCATTTTGAGCATTGGAGATGTACAGACAGGTGCACTGTGGAGTGACAGGACGACTATGGCCATTGACATGCACTAGCCTAGCACCAGCGACCTCTGCAAATACAAGGACTGGATGGAAGATTTTCAAAAAGTGTCTCCACACGTCTCCAACACTCTGGATCACGAGGAAAAGAGGAACTATGTCCAAAATTCCAAACTGTCCCTTTACCAAACACATAAATTAGATGATTATACGAATACTGTTACGACTACAACTCCTTCTACTATAGTCATTTTATTTATGACAGTGCCGAGGCTGCTGATGCTAATACAAAATACACAAAGTAAGCAGCTCCACTGAACTGAAACAGTAATTTCTGAATGTAAAGTGCTTGAGTCAATATTAAACCAGCAGCCTGTGGAGACAGCAGGTCCAACCACCACATAAAGTTTGCAAGATGGAATCATTTTTCTGCAGTTATTTACATACATTCGTTGAATTCCTTTGCTGTTTTTATCTTCTCGTGTGGAATCTGTTTGTGTGAATGTGTTCTGGAGTTAGCAGCTGCATTGACTCTCTGGATCCTGCATTATTAATAGGCCTAAACAGTATGATCCAAAAGCAGTGAGGCCCCATAAATAAACCAGCACAGAGCCTATCTCCCCATCCCCCGGGACCAGCGAGCCTGTATTTAACACCAGCCCGTCCCAGGAGAAGCAGATTTCACTCCTGGATGTGTAAACTCGTGCCTGTGCTCTTTGTAGGACACACTTTGTAGACGGGGTTTGGTCCTGTTTCAGATCTGGGCCACAGACGGTTCAGTTCTGTTTACCTGCTCATCATCAGATCCTCTTTATTTATGGATTTGTTTAGACGTAAAGGGGCACGATGGGACTTTTCTGTCTCCATGGAGATGTTAGTGCAGGGCTAAACCAGGGACTAAACCAGGACTAAACCAGGACTAGACCCGGACTAAACCAGGACTAAACCAGGACTAGACCCAGACTAAACCAGGACTAAACCTGGGACTAAACCAGGGCAGGACTAGACCAGGACTAAACCAGGACTAGACCCAGACTAGACCCGGACTAAACCAGGACTAAACCAGGGCTAAACCAAGACTAAACCATGACAGGACTAGAACAGGACTAAACCAAGACTAAACCAGAAGTAAACCAGGACAGGACTAGACTAAATCAGGACAGGACTAGACCAGCCTGAACCAGGACTAGACCAGGGCTAAACTAGAACAGGACTAGACTGGGACTAAACCAGGACAGGACTAGACCAGGACTAAACCAGGACAGGACTAGATCAGGACTAGACCAGGACAGGACTAGATCAGGACTAAATCAGAACAGGACTAGACCAGGACTAAACCAGGACAGGACTAGACCAGGACAGGACTAGACCAGGACTAAACCAGTACAGGACTAGACCAAGACTAAACCAGAATAGGACTGGACCAGGACTAAACCAGGACTAAACTAAACCAAGACTAAACCAGGACAAAACGAAACCAGGACTAAACGAGGACAAGACTAGACCAGGACTAAACCAGAACAGGACTAAACCAGAACTAGACCAGGACAGGATTAGATCAGGACTAAACCAAAACTAAACCAGAACTGAAGCAGGACAGAACTAAACCAGGACTAAACCAGAACAGGACTAGACCAGGACTAAATCAGGACAGAACTAGACCAGGACTAGACCAGGACAGGACTAAACCAGGACTAGACCAGGACCAATCTGCACTCCAGTCCTGACATAGTCCTGACATAACCCTGGCATTGGGTTGAACTCCTCAGGAATATCAGGATGTCACAGTTACATTTCCAGACGGCCGTTACATCAGCAGACTTCATAGAGCTCCCGTTTTGAACCTTGCAGACACCAACTTCACCCTCTCAGCACAATGTGAACACGCTGGAGTTTAATCCGCAAACTTAAATAGAATATGCTAATTTGTTTACACCCCCCGGGAACATGGGTTAGCCACAATGGTAAGAACTCGCTTTTATGCAACAAAATGAGTGCTTAAAGAGGCGGTATAATGCAAAATTGATTCTTTGGTGTTTTCTACCAAGTTATTATGTTATCCCCTTATTAAAAACATGTTGTCCAAGACCCACAAGCCTCCGCCGCCCATGTTTAGGGTGTCCAGACGTCCCTATTTACCCGGGACAGTCCCAGTTTTGAGCCCTGTGTGCCCCCCTAGAAGATTTATCCAAAACCACTGATTTGTCCCAGTTTTATACAAGAAATATCCCTATTTTTGACCAATTTTATACCTGCCAACAGTAAAAAGAGGCGTATATTGTCATTTTTTTTGGGTAAAATCCAGAAAAGCTGCTTAAAAATGACCAAAACACACAAAAAATGCAACTATACTGACTCACATGGGCCAAGCGTATAACAGTGTTCCTTAATTGCGCACTCATTTCACAGTTTTATTATTACCAACCACTCCAAACCGGGAGTGTTCCAGTTTTGGATTCTGAAAGGCTGAATCCCAGGGGTAGGGCTATAGACCCCTCTAAACAAAGATTTTTCAGAGGCACACTCCAAACAGAGCAGTATGAGCAATTTCTCAGAATGTGAAACACCGGCAAGATCACTGCTGCCAGCACCAAAGAGACCAAAGAAGTCCACAAATGTATTTTCTCCATTATTTTTGGTTTAAATGTGTGATAACTCCTGTATTGTCTTAAGTTTAACATTGTTCCAATGCGTAATGGTCATTTTCTTCATAAAATGCACACGAAAATATCACTAGTCCTACGTTGAGCAGTGTCACGTTAATTGTGACTCGAGTGATCGGTTGATGTTGAAAATAAAGTTGTGAATGAATTGTGAGCGTCCGTGCTGCACATGTGTAATTTGGATATTGTAACCCAAGTAACTGAAAGCGATATTACAGTATTTTTTGGACTATAACTTATAAGTTGCTCCGTAGTATAAGTCGCACCAGCCAAAAAATACGTAATGAAGAAGAAAATAAACATGCATAAGTCGCACTTTTGTGGGGAAATTTATTTCCTAAAATAAGCGACCAAGAACTGACATTTCATCTTGAAAGGCAAAGTTATAGAAGTTATAGTAATAAAAACAACCCAACAGAGAAGAATCCGTGTATTATTCATTCGTTTGTTTTTCAATATAGAACCAAAAATTAAAAAAACAAAAAAACAACTCTTTTCTTTGTTATTTATCTCTAAAACCAAAATGAAAAAAAATGGATAACTATTTTTTTTTTCATTTTTGATTCATATATATACGCTTCATATATTTGGTCTATGGGCTGTCAGTGTGAAAAATGTAATATATAAGTTGCAGGAACCACTCGAACCCTGAAAAAAGTGCTTATACTTATACTCTGAAAAATACGGTATATATCATATCATATATACATACCATATATATATTTAACCCTCAGCTCAGGTTGTGTCTTTCCAGTGGTCTGCGTGTCATTCCGCTCTGACAGTTATCACAGTTTTCCCTGTGCTCACACAAGTTTACGTAAAAGCTGGTGGAGACTTCGGATGACATATGTGACTTTCAGCCCTTACCCCTTGCTGCTCAGTTTCAAGGGGCAAGGGCAAGGGAAAAGGGTAGAAATTAGAAATGGGATTGGCCCAAAATCTGGTCAGCCTCCCCATGATCCCACACAGACATGTTCTATCAACACACGAAAGTGCATCAACAGCTCACAGACGCAGATTGTGTTGTGGTGGTTTGGGCGAATATAGTATTTTCAGAACAATAGAAGGTAACGTGGTGATCTAAGTTTCACCAACAGCGTTAGACGGGGTGTTCTACATGCATGTGTACTGGCGGAATGTTCAGCAGTTACCATGGAGACACGATGCAAAGCCAAATCCACTTAAAGATTGCCTGAAAACTCAACAAAAAATAACAAAATAGGTGTAAACAACACATTTTTAAGAGGCTGTGATCAGTACAAGCTTTCATGGTCCTGTTTAGGAGTTTAATTTTCAACCAAAAAAAGGTGAGAGTGACAAACTGAAAAACTGTCGGATAATACTAGTGTCTTGTGGCTGTAATTTTAGTTGAAAGGGACTTGTTTAACAGCAAATTGAAACTAAATCATTTGTGTTTGGCCACATTACGTCAAAATAAAGCTCAGATTACGGTAGAGTCTAACGAAGCCTGAGACAGAGCAGTGCCTCCAGTTAGCATCACGCCCCTCACCCACTCCTCGTCACCTCCTCTGTATGTCTGTGCGTTTGCAGCTGGAGTCTGGCGTTCCTCTGCCCAGCCCCTTCGAGCTCATGGGGAAAATCCTGATTAAGAACAAGAAGAAGCACCACAAAAAGGACAGCACCAAGAAGAAGCTGTCCGAGCAGGTGTCCAACACGTGCAGCGACTCGTCCAGCGTGTGCGAGCCCTCCTCTCCCAGCGCAGGTACCGGCACAAAGGGCAGACCGTAAATATTTGTCTATAGCAATGGAGTCTGACAAGGAAAAATATACAAAAATGTTAAACTAAAGACACAAATTTACTTGACAGAGAGTGTTCCTGTTACTTATCTTTTTCCATCATTTTTATACTTGAGTGGTGGAATTTTAAAGCTGCACTGTGTAACTTCTCTGGTTATTATGTTATTGTGCTTTAGATGTGGTGTTCCGCAGTATTACACTTATCTGTGAAGCATTTGTTCAGTTTATAGTTGCTTCATATGACTCAAAAATACCTTAAAGAATCAAGCTTTTTTAAATTTGACTGTCAGTTTGGGAGCCGCCCCACAGATCTGGCCTGGTGGTGTCCCTTGCTTGTCGCCATGGAGATAAGGCAAAGCAATGAAGACAGTTGATAAATCCTCATGTCAGCACTTCACAAGGAGTGTTTGAGAGAAGAGATCAACCTAAATATCCGTAGTTTGTGTTAGACATAAATTAATGAAACAAAAGATAAATCCAAATATAAAAATGGTGATGGAGTTTCTGCAGTGGATTCAAACGCACAAACAGGTGCTCATCAGACCAGGGGGCTTGAATTCTTGTAGAGAAGAAAGAGGATGAGTCACTCTGATTTGCACAGGATTTTTTTTATGGCCAACGTGTTTCGACTACTTAAGAGTCTTCATCAGGGCTGATGGAGGGAGCAGCAGAGGTGACTCTGTTTATAATGATCAAACACGTGATTATTAAAAACCAAATATCCATATACATGTTGAATCCAAGTATATTAACAACTAGAGGTAAGATCTTAAGCCCGAGCTCGATTGCTTCGGGTTAGAGGTAAGATCGGGCCTAAAAAATCCAGCCCGACCCGACCCGCGGGTATTAAAGCCCGACCCGACCCGAGCCCGACCAATTAACTTGATTTGCAGGCCCGAGCCCGAAGCAAACCCGAAATTTCATGCAGACCTGCGGAGGGGAAGATTATTAAGAGGGCGTCGTTCACGTGCGCAGAGCATGCGCTGGCTCTGCAGCTCCTGTTACAGGAGCCGCTCTGGCTCATACTCTGCGCACGAATTTAACTGTTTATTTATTTTTAAAAAGTCAGCGAGAGAGAAGCCCGGCCCGACCCAACACGAAGTAGAGGTAAGATCTTAAGCCCGAGCCCGAGCCCGACCCGACCCGAAATTTGGGTCGGGTCGGGCCTAAAATGTCAATCATTGCTTCGGGAACGACGCCCTCTTAATAATCTTCCCCTCCGCAGGTCCGCATGAAATTTCGGGTTTGCTTCGGGCTCGGGCCTGCAAATCAAGTTAATTGGTCGGGCTCGGGTCGGGTCGGGCTTTAATACCCGCGGGTCGGGTCG